>VXBQ01009868.1:676305-779227 GCA_013400175.1 Phainopepla nitens | reverse complement strand
CTGAGCTTCCACCCACCCTTTGCCCCCACTCCTCCCTGTGTTTGATTCCAAACCTTTGGATGGTGTTTTGGTGTCATTAGGAGATTAACATCCCTGGAGCACCAGGGGAGGAGGAGTAGGAGGAGGAGGAGGAGGGTGGAGGGGAAAGCGAGACTGCAGGCAGGAAGGTTGGCACATTAACACGAGTGAGACTCTCCTCCCGCCGTCCCAGCCACCCCCGGCTCCTGGGTGGCAGCGGAGGGGGCGTCTGCCGGCNTTTGCCCCCACTCCTCCCTGTGTTTGATTCCAAACCTTTGGATGGTGTTTTGGTGTCATTAGGAGATTAACATCCCTGGAGCACCAGGGGAGGAGGAGTAGGAGGAGGAGGAGGNGGGGGCTGCCGGCGGGCGAGCGGCCGCGGCTCCTACGGGCAGCCCCCTTCTCTTTTATGAGCAGCGAGGCGGCAAAGCGGCAGCGGGGGACACCTGGAGGAGCATTTCTTCCCCGGGTTTATGAATGGCACTGACATGGAGGAAATACCGTTTCAGAAAGTCAAGACCAAGAGGAAGAAGTGCTGCCACTGCTGCTGCTCCCCGCCGGCTGCCGCGGCGTCGGGAGCGGGAGCCGGGTTAGGGGACCCCCCTCCCTTGCTGCTGCTGGATGCCATCGCCTGCGAGGACGAGTTTGACTGCAAGGAGCTGGAGGCTCTCTTCCAGAGCTACAACCTGAAGCTGGAGCAGACGTCCACCCTCAAGGCGCTGGCCGTCCTCATCGTGCTCACTGCCAGCCTAGCCCTGGTGGAGCTGCTTTCCGGCCCCAGCCTGACCATCTCCAAAGGTTCGCACCCGGTGCACTGCATCATCTTCCTCTCCCTTTTTATCGTCACCAATGTCAAGTACCTGCAGGTCACCCAGCTGCAGCAGATCGTCAAGCTCACCTTGCTCTTCAGCTTCACCTTCTCCTTCTTCTGCTGCCCCTTCTCTCTCGGCGCCTACGGCATGGAGCCGCCCAGCGCCCCCGAGCAGGGCATGTGGCAGCTCATGCTGGTAACCTTCGTCTCGTACTCGCTGCTTCCCGTCCGGACGCTGCTGGCCATCGTCTTCGGGCTGGTGGTGTCCGTCTCGCACCTCATCGTCACCGCCACCTCCGTCAGTGCCAAGCGGCAGCGGCTCTGGAGGACGGTGAGAGAGGCCGGGCCGGGCCGGGCCGGGCACTGCAGCACCGCAGAGCCCCGCGGTGCCGGCCCGCCGGGGGGAGGGAGAGCGGAGAGGAGCGGAGCGGCCCCGGGCGGCCAGGGCGGAGGCTGCGCGCCCCCCGAGCGTGCCCTGAGGATGCCCGGGCTGTCTCCGGCGGGGAAGGGGCGAGCGCGCACCTGTGCCTCAGGCGTCCGTGTCTGTAGTTCCCGAAAGTTTCCGGGAGGCAGGGGGGGATAGGGGAGCTCTGGGGAGACGGAACCTCTCGTCTTTGTGTCTCCAAGAAAAACCGGGGACAGGGCAGGGAAGCCAGGGATACCGTGCCCCACTCATGGGGCAATTTCAGAGCGCCGCACGCACAGTCAGCGCAGTACAGCGCACATCGGTAACACCACCTGGCTCTGTACAAACTTGGCACAGGCAATAAGCTGCGTGGGGTAATATCACTTCCACTGGGTTGGTTCAAATCCTCTCTGTCTCAGCCGAGGCCCTTCGCGCCTACACGCAGCCCATCTGCGGGGAGGGCTCTGAGGAAACTATTTGAAATAGGTGAGACGCTCAAAGAGGGAACCCCACCTAGCTGCTTTCCCAGCAAGCGGGACATTCCCCCTTCAGCTTCCCCATGTCAGCTGCTGCCCCCTTTCCACAGACATTACCTGCTACGGCAGTGAACTTCCTAGCGATTCCCTTTTCCCTCTGAATTAATCCAGCAAAACCTCCCTCTGCAGCAAGCATCTTTAGAAACGTGCTGCTGCACTCTCCCCTCCTCCCCCGAGGAGCTATTTATATCCCTGCAGGGCTTTCTCCGGCTCTCGTGGCCTGATGGGCCGCGCTGGCAGGGGGAGGAGGATGAGGAGATGCGCGTATAGGAAATGTGTGGGCTGTCAGTCGGGGTTTGCTACTGAAGGCTCTATTATGTGGTGTGTCTGAACCACTGGGAAAGGGGAATTGAAAAATGTTTGTGTCCTTCCTTGCATGCATTGATTATGCCTGCCCTCAGGAGAAGCACACGGCTTCTGTCGTCCAGATTATTGTTAAACAACAAATTAATGCATATTTGAAGTACTTAGTACATTACTTCTGAAAAATGCTGGTATTATTCTCCATGACTATGTAAGGCTGTGTTGTGATGCTAGGACATACACAGTTGACATGGGCATAAACACAGCAGGATTGTACACCTTTGCGCCCAGAACTGTGAATTCCTGGATCCTTCTTCCATGCTCACACAGACACACACACCCCAGTGTGACATACATGCACAGAATAGTGATACACAGGGACAATCACTGAGTGGGGTTACTGAGACAAACAGGATTATTGATGGCTTCATGCTGCTGAGCTGGTGGACAAAATAAATTGTATATTTTTAAGGGGAAGAGAGAGATAAGCTGAGCTTTATGATTTACCCAGATAATCTGATGGTCTATTTTTAAATATGTGATTTAGAGTTTCCATGAGAGGGAGAGCTGATGAAATGCAGGAGCACCAAGAGGAGCCTTCCTAAAAAGCATCTGGAAGGATGCTAAAAACACTAGAATATTCTTTTTGAATAGGGCTGAAGATAGCCCTTTTTACTGGAGTACCAATTAGTCCTTATGGGAATCCAGGCTATCCTTGCTACCCTGACACACAGGCAGACTTTCCTTGATGCCAAGCTGCAGCTCAGTGTGGCATCTGCTCTTCTAGATGAGTAACATAAAGAAGCTGACAATAATGTCTGCTCACTAAATTATCTAACCAAGGTCATGAATGTGAAACATTTTGAAGAGAAAAAACCTGCTTGCTCTGTCCCTTCACAGCAGTTTAACTCAGTTATTCCACAGGCAAGAAACTGGCTTGAAAATACGTAGAAATAGTTGACTAACATCCGATGTAACATATCTGTGTTTCTTCTTCACCACCATCTCCCCTCACCAGGGTAATTTCAGTGGTTTGTATGCAGTCCCCAAAGCAGTATGCTTTGCTGATAACAGGAGGCAGAAACCCACTCAGAGTCAAGCAAAATAACTGTGAACTTGTGTCACATAGAAATGCACACTGACTGGTGGCATACTGACAAGGAATAAGTCTTCTGATTTGAAGACCATCTCCATGTATGGAAGGGACTTTTCCCTTACAAAGAAGGTTCTTTTTCCTTTTCCAAAGAACAGCTTTGCAATGGTTGGAAGTATAAAGATATGTAAAGGCCACATCATCTGAATTTTTTTTGTTTGGCCTGAGAGTAGCTGAGCCTTTTTTTTGTAAGAACTAGAATGGACCTTTCCTTGTGACAGGGATCTGCTTCCCAGACACTGGATATTATGATGACAGCCCCGGTGCTTGCAGACACAGCACGCATTTGGCGTGTCAGGGAAGCAGGACTGCTCTATGCAGAGCTGCAGTAGCATGAAAGGTTCTGTTGTCTCTCCCAGCCCCTTGGCCCCTAGCCCTAGGCAAGTGGATAAATTTAAATTTTTAAACAGATATCTGAAGTATCCAGAAATGCAGAAACACCTGCACCAATCACTTGAGACTGGTATTCTGTTAAAGAACTCTTTGATTATTTTGTGATTTGGGATGGGAACCATCTTGGGAATCAATTTTATTTTTGCTTAGCCTGAGCTTTAAGAGACTGCGGATCTAGTAACTTTCATTGAAGTTAAACTGGAAATTTGTCAGCAAGACCAAACCGTTCATGTTGTTTCAAGTTCAACCCATTAAAAAATAGGCATAGCTAAGTTAAGGGATTTTTTCTGAAGTGAGATTTTAGACGCACATCTTCTATTTCATGAAGTCTGCGGAATCCCCATTTGCAAATCTCTGAATGCCAAAAGCCTCACTAACTTCAATAGTGCCAGATCAGAACCTAAGTGTGCCTCATGGCGTGCTAAAGACTTGCATTCTTTTAAATGGACAAATTCTCTACGTAGTAAAACCAATGCTCTTTTTGGCAGAAGATTGTCATGACTTCTACTGAGTAAAGCACATTTAATTTGCAACTGAGAGTTTTCTGACAGCACAGTATTGTCTGTGGAGATCATGCCATGCCATGCCATGCCATGCCAGAGGTGAGACATAGGCATGTATAAAGGCAAGAGGAGAGCAGGAAAGCAAGTACAGGGAGGTAATGAGAGTCAGGGGAGTAATGTGACAGAACTTGAGCTTCATCTTTCCACTCAATAAGTGTTTTGTTTATCAAATGAAAGATTCCAATGCTCCTTTCTAAATAGAAATATAGTAATAGACTATATATACATATGCGTATATAAATAAGTGCAATCTAAAAATACGCAAATTACTTAGGGGCAACCTTGATCCCACTTGGGATCATATCACAGACATGCTGACTTCACAGCTGATATTGTATGTCTTATCTGAAATTGTGATTAGGACATGAATGGTATATATAACCAATATTAGTTTTATCATATTAGTTGGACTCTTTCCTTTCATTCAGAATCACGGAACAAAATGCTCCTGTCATATAAGGTGACAAGATATCCACAGATGGCTGAACCTACAAATGAAGTTTTAAAAACTTGGACTCATTCCTTTTTTTCTTTCTGTCTTTTTTCCCCTCTACAGATTCCAGATATATGTTAGGTGCTTCAGAGTCCTTACAGAAATAGAGAATCCTGCCTGAAGGATCTTAATATAATTTTTATTGTAATGAAGTGAGTGGGTGTTAGAGACATGAGGACCAGATGGGGTAAGGAAGGCAAAGGCTGCTCATAGAAATTACTCAGTGGTGGCATATGCACTGTTTCATGTCTTACCATTAAATAACTTTTTTTGGCCCTCTAAATATTTTTATCCCCTTTCAAAAAAAAAGTATGCTTCTTTCCAGAAAATTAAAAAGCAAATCATACACCACCAAAGTATGTACACACATCACAGAAGTCTTTGTGAAAGAGCAAATCTTTCACAAAAAAAACAGAATTACAGTATGAGTAAGAAAGAGCAGAAGAAATAAAGGTACTGTCATAAACTAGAGCAAAAAAATAATTTTTTCGGAAGTGTGGTTAAACAAATGTAGGTTTTGGTTAGTGTTTTTGGGTTTGTGGTTTTTTGTTGGTTTGTTTTTCTTTTTTGGTTCAGTTTTTATCTGTTTTTTTTGTTTTGTTGTTTTCGTTTTTTTTTCTTTTTTTTCTGCTTGTATTTAAAACTGATTTTATGCATGTATTTATTTATCTGTATGTTAGCACTTTTATTGATTCAGCAAGTACCAAAAATTTTAGTTGGGATTAGATAGACTGTGTAAAGAACAATGTGTGGGAAATTGGTATAATTTATTTAAAATAATTAATTTATTACTTAAAAGTTTATTTTATAATCTTAATTATTTGCAGGTTAGTTGGATAGTATTGTGGAATATCACAAGGAATTGTCATGCCAAAGCTAATCTTATTTATGCTAGTGTTCAAAAGGTAATTAATGAACATGTGACTGACAGAACTGTTAATCTCCACACCTTTGTCTTTCACATAGAAGGCAGAGTCTAGTAGCCTACTAAAAGGGCTTGTAAATCAGACAACTCAGCTCCATTGTCGTTATTATTCAGTGCAAAATTTGGGTTTTCTCCTTCATGCATATAAAATACTGGTGAGGGACTGTACTAGTTCATTCTTTGTGATGATTTTAAAATACTAGTATCAAGAATATATCTAGAATTGCAGACATATCTATCCACTAATAATCTGTTTGAATTCACTATTTTCCTCTCTTTCCAAAGATGGGGAACACTGTTCTACATTGTGTGTAGCTCTAAGCTTCATTTCATGTTTAGTTCATATTGAAGGATTGTTAAAAGTTTGAGGGATTTGGGGGTTTTTATTCCTTCCTAGTTGAAGTGGTATCTTAATTTGTGGCATAGGCTTTGCCAGGTCTTGACCACAGTCATTTTATCTAGGGGCTGAAGTGTAGGTTTTTCTATGGAATGTAGAGTTCGGGATCTTTTTCCACATATAGATTAGTATGCTCTTGGCTTCCTGAGTCTTCAGACTGCTGACACTGCTACTCTTCGTGGGTTTCCAAAAATTAACAGCATGCTGATGGTTCTGCATGGTTGAGAAACAAGAAGCCTTTGAGAAACTGTCAAGAATCATATGACGTGGAGACATAGTCAGTAACACTTTATCTGAGAAGTTTAGTTGCTATTAATAGGCAAGATCCCATTATTACTGAAAAAAAAGTGTTTCTACTCAAAAAAATATTCAAAAATAACAATTAAAAAAAGCTAATATTGTTGTACACTCTGTTTCTACCCACTTTCTTTGACATCAGGCTCTCCTTTCTCCTGCTTCTCCAAGCTCTAAGGGTGGTGGTTTTCATTCTGCTGATGGTGTTGCCTATTTTGGCAGCATCTGGAGTCTTCCACAGGAAGGAAGGGGATGTTCATGTTAATGTTGATAATATGCATTTCTCTTCCTTTATTGTTCTACAGCTCCATGTTTCACACAAATTTTTAAAATAGTTTTCTTTTATGTATGTTAAATACTTGTTCTTTATTCTCTTTGTTACAACTAATACCAGATCTGTCCATCTTCATGTTCACATTTCTTTGACTGACCATGGGGGAGTTTTTTAATAGCTATGGGTGTTATCTTCAATACTGAGTCTATGCTGCACCTTTTGTAATCCCATGCTTCTTGTACTCTACACCACCTCCTGTGCCTCCCCTTCTCAAGGTCTGTACTGTGTTTCCATAGGCCTACATTTCTGCATAGTACAATGTTATGTTTTAGTCATAAAACTGTTGTGTTAACATACAAGGATATGCAAAAGTAACATAAATGGACTAGAGAGATCTAGGTCAAATAGGGAAAAATGTTTAAACTATGTAAAACAATACGCACAGAAGTAAAAAAAAAAAAAAAATTCAGCCTGAGAAGCTAAACTTTTATCCCAGAACAAACCTGACATGCCTTAATCTGGAAGCCTTGCAAAGTCAGTGAATAACTTATGGGTTTTTACATAGCAGTAGCAATACAGTAAGAGCAATGGCAATACAGTATTACAAGTCTGTATGGTTGCCTTCCTTTTTAACATGTGTGGTTTAGACTGTCCCCACATGTCTTGTTACTACTTTTATTTTCATGCTATTAAAGTGAGCCAAAGGGTGTTTTCATTTCAAAATGGTAAAATGTTATTGCCTAGACCTTAGTTTATGGCAAAACATCGCACGTAATATTAGTAATTATGGACTGTATTTGCTTTACATGCCTACTGCGTGTGGAAAAGTAGTTTTTACGTGTGTTTGAGCAGCTCCAAGCTCAGGGGCTACTAATTTGGGTTTAAACATTTTTGGTGGTTCTATGGGATAAGTTGTCAAGGGTTTCTATTCCTTTCTTTCTTAATTTCTTTTTGTCTGAACATGTAATTTTGGATATATTAGGAGATAAACTCCTATGAGAAAATATTGATTATAGGGAGTAGTTTCTCTTGATATGTTCTACCATTCAGGCTTATAAATATTTTCCCTATGTTGTTTTCTCCAGTTATTAGAATATGCAGTGCTTTGCTAGACAGAACCAGTGTAATACAACAACAAGGTTGTGCAGATTTCAATTTCTTTTCATCTACTTCAAGCACAGCCCTGAATGTATGCTTGTCTATGCATGGGCCTTACTAACTAGAACAGAAATGTTCTTTCTAGCATCTTATCTCATTCTGTCAGTTTAGATGCAGTGCATTCCTTCTCTTGCCACTCCAGAATACATTAGCTAGCATAAAATAATGTTTTCTGTGTATCATGGTTAGTTATTGTCTTTAACTTTCCCAGATGCAAAAGGCCATATAGTACAAACATAACTAAATGCATGTGGCAAGTATGGAAAACCTGAGATGAGCCAGGAAAGCATTGTTTCTTGTTCCTTGTAAGCTCTCAGTGGTGCCAGGAGGGAATAATTGTTAGAAAGTCTATTATGAGTGTAGGAAAGGCATGGGTTCATACAGATTTCATGTTCTGATTAATTCATAACATTATAAGAAAATTTCTTCTAGGACTTGAAATGTTTGTGGTCTCTGACAGGAAGAACTCAGGCAGTATTAACTCCTATAAGACCCTTGCTGTTGGGAAGGTGAGGAAAGAGTGCAAGCAGAAGAGACTGATTCGAGTTTTGGAGCTGAGCTTTGTGTTTGGCTGGCTATGATGGATGGGTATGAGGGACTATCAATGAGTAGAAGGCAATTTTTTTTTTTTAATTTCCAAATTATGCAATTTTCTTTCTTACTTTCTTCCTCTGGGAAACTTTTAACTTTTCATGGAAGAAATTTGCTTTGCTTCAAATTTTTAATATACATACCTAGAGGAATTTGAGGAAACAACATAGTTACTGCTTTGTCCAGCTGTTTATATTCTGCGTGAATTTACCACGAGCTGATTCCTGAAATAAAATCACCAAGCACTTCATATATACAGAAAAGCTGTTTCCTCTATCAGTATTTGAAATAGTGAAAAATCCCAGAAATGTGGATCTAGTACATGGCTCTAAGGCAAGCAATAAAGCGCAAAAAACCACAAGATAGACGGTTACTTCTTTAGCTGTGGTTCAGGAACTAGAGAAATCCTTTGTCATCTAGAGATGTGCATTACAAGAAATGTGTGGCTAGTATGAAAAATGTTATAGAGCAATATTTCACTTTAACATCACCTTTCAGATATTTGTTCTGGAGCAAGGTGTAATTATTTGGTTCAGTAACAAATGTCTGTGCATCCTCCTGTACAACTTCATAAAAGTAAACATAATTAATTTTTTATAGTGGTTAGCACATAAAATTAAGTAGTGCTTAACTTGGCAGTTGTGGGTTTTTTTAATAGGTTACTCATTCATATACTGCAATGTAGAAATGTTTGTCAATTGCCATAAATCTGCTTATGATTACCTCTTAGAAGGTGAAAGCAATTATCCACCCACACAAAATTAGAAAATGAAATAATACTAATAAACACAGTTTTAAAAAGAGATGTACATAAAATATATCTTTAATTTGGGTATCATCAGACTGAAAAAGAATATGCTTGAGCAGGACTTACGAAATTTGTTCACATGAAGTTGGAAAGAGGTCCATGCCTTCTAAGGAGTTTCTTTCTTTCTTTCTTTCTTTCTTTCTTTCTTTCTTTCTTTCTTTCTTTCTTTCTTTCTTTCTTTCTTTCTTTCTTTCTCTCTCTCTCTCTCTTTCTTTCTTTCTTCAGTTTGACTTAATCTGTATAAAATACAGTGTAGCAAGATGAATTTTGAGGCAAACTGATCACTGTGTTCATTCAAAGGCAGAAGATGTTATGTTGGCTTGAGCTTCATTTCCCTTTTAAATGCCAAAAACCATCTCCCAGTGCTTCAGGAAGATTTACCTGATGTGCCAAAAATTCTTCTAGCCTTATTATTATTCTTGCCTAATAATAATTTCTTCCCAGGATGTTTTAACTAAACAGGTACATAATTTAATGTGAACTATATAGAAAGTCAATATCTGCTTGTTTGTGAAATGACATGGAGGTAGTAATGGCAATGTAAAGTTATGGCCAAAGAAGCACACAAGAGACAGAAGCGGTACCAGGATCAAATTTCCACCGCTGCAGGTTGTCTCTGGAGTCTGGTCTGCAGACTCCTGGTCACTGCTGTCATGGCTGTCAAAGATTTGAATGCTACTCTCACCTGGTATTATGGTTCCCAGAGCTGTGGTGCTATGCTCTGGAAAGTGAGGATTACCCCTCATGGATGTCCTGTGTGATTCCTGGTACTGCACCCTGCAAGCTGTTGTGCTGCTCTCTCCACTGATCCAGGCTGGTTTAGTGTAAATCAGCTGTCACTGCAAGGGCTGGGGGAGTTGAAGAACCCTAGTTTTAAGTTCATAGTTGGATTAGCTATGATGAATGTGCTGTCATTCCTGTATGCTTTGAAATATAAGGAATAATGATGCTTTTCAAACCACAGAAACAAACTGAGCACTCTCTCCATGTTCAGTATGTGAATTTTCCTCTTTCCTCCACCAGTTATGTAAATGACAGTCATGGATGATAGCTGCTCGAGTCCTCCCAGATGGAAAGATTACAGCAGCTTATTTGGCCTTCTCCATGCAGCTCTCTCTATTTTAGGCAGCAGTAGATTGAGGAGATTGCAGCTGAGTTAATTTGCCTCATCTGTTAGTCAAAATAAACTGCATTATCAATAGTCCATTTCTTCTTCCTTGCACTATTAAAAAGATTAGTCTGGTTTTTGCCTTTGAAGAGCCCACAGCCTGAAGAGGTGTTTCCTATTCTAAACTGCACTTCACAATACTGATTAATGTTGACACAATGGCTGAAATGGCTTTGGTAGGAGAGCAGTGTGATTTTCTACCTGAGAGTGCATACTCTTCTTATAATAGCTTCTGGAGTATCCATCACTGAAAAGGATAGTGATGTTTAAGAGGAAAGAGTGAGCATCTTTTGCTGGATTTTCTTAGATTGCCTATTGGCAATGAAAAATGCACTTTTACTCTTGAGTCTTAGAAGCATACTCTGAAAAAATTAACATTTTGTGTTTTTACAGTTAGGATGAACAGAAGTACTGAAATAGGCAGTGTCCACTTGTAAAGCTATGAATTATTCTCCATCTTTAACTGATATTTTTGTAGCAGTGCTAGTGTATCGTCAGAGGATATATTAATTTAATTTTTTTTTTGCTTGCTTGCTTGTTTCCTTTTCCTGATGATGCTTTTGTGCAACTAGTCCCTGTCAGGTTTTTGCTGATTACTGCAGTTCTTGGTGTGGTGCCCTATACTGAATTTCCCCCAAAAGACATTTTTTTGTATCAACCAGATACAAAAGAGAGACCATTCTTCTGGGATGGAGATTGCTGCAGAAAGGAGGATGATCTTTCCTAATTCCCCTAAGGGTACACAATATTCAGCCCCAAGGCCTCTCTTGTCCATTAGCAAGTTTGCAGTCATGCACCTTTGTTCCAAATCTCTTTGCCATCATTTGCAAAAGTCCCATTTCTTCAGCACAACTGTGTACTGAAAAACTGAGTTTAACTACCGATCATAAAGATTTTTCTGTCTCTTGGGATAAAGTTGTGATACCTAAAGTAGGGAGAAATTGTCTTTCCTACAAAACGTCTTGCAAGCCCCTGAAGATGTTTTTGAAGTTTACTAAGAGTTACTGGTCCTCTTTAAATGCAAGGATTTAACATATAAATAAACCATTATCTAACATTCTCAAAGAAATTCTCTTCACAGGGATATATCAGCTGTCTCATCTCCTTTTCCCTTGTGTATGATAGTTGCTGCCATTCCATTTATAAAAATACAAAAAAAAATGAAAAATGAAAGATTTACAGCTACTTTGTACAGCTGAAAACCCTTTTCTGAAGTTGTAATTTTTAAAAAAATGCATGTCTAAAGCTGATATACTACTGAGTTACAGTGATCTTAATATGCACAATCCTAAATGGAGATGGCTTTATTCAAAGGTACAAACCTTGGAAAAGAGATTTTTTTTCCTCCTTATTGCAGCTAAGGGGTTTAAGAGTGGAGGTATATGATGGAAAAGTCTTTTCTTCTTTAGAGCCACATTTCAGATTTAGGTTTGTAAAGTTCAAGTTTCTTTAGTATCTAGAGATATTTTGATGATCTACCAAAATGTGTAAGAAAGACTGATGCCACTAGTCCAGTTTCTGACATGAGAATGTGAGTTCTTTATATACCACCGCTATTGGTTAATCAGCAAGCCTGGCAAACTTAAAGTTGTTTCCTTGGTCTGTGGGCAAACATGAATGTTGTTTTGCTAAGATTGCTTTTGAGGTAATATGTATGTCTTACGTGGAGTTGTAATGGAGGCTTACGGGGCCTCTGCACCTAAAATTAGCATGTATAGCAGAAAGTGAGGCAATCCTACTTCCATGGCATTGCAGAGTCTGCTGCCATATTTGATTCTTAACATGTTGGGTAAATATCATTATTCTTACAGTAGCAAAAGCCACATCGACCCCAAATGAGTCCCAAGGAAGACCCAACAGCTTTGACTTGTCAGCAAATGCCAACAGTGCAACATGTAAGAAGACGCTGGGTACAGTACAAGCTAATTCTGTGTAGCATGCAATAAATTTAGAGAATTTAGAGGGTGCGGGGTGTTTTTCTTCAAGGAATGCTTTAGCTATCTGGAAACAAGCAGGTATAGTAGCTCAAAAACTGGCATGAATCAGGCTGCAGGCTGTATAGGAGTAGACAAAGAAGGAAAAGCCATTAGAAGTCAGATTACTAATCCGCAAGAGAAATTTTTCTCTCTCTAGCATTTGAAAATCTCTCAGTTGTTTTCAGAGTTGGCTAAATTGTCTCCAGTTGAAAATGTTCTTAGGGTTGGTGTAGATGTCAGAGGTCTACTGGTGGTCTGGACGTAATACTATATCACTGTATCATCACATAGCTATTACAATATTAACAATTGCAGATGTTGATGGGTGTTATCAGTCTGAGCAGTTTCTGGGTTAGACTTTGGGGACTTTTATGTGACAAAGGAGTACTATAGCAAAAATAGGATTGTCCAGCAGATAGAATGCTTAATTTCTTACGCCTCTCCTGCCCTCACTAAATGAGTGAATTTCTAGTCTGGTACACAAAGAATGAAGGAAATTCTATCAAGACAAAATTACTGACATGTAAATGGCTAGTATGTGTTCATTTAACAATTAGTAAACAGCAAAGTCTTGCTTCCACTCTCCATTTTGAGGATTAATTTAGCCCTTGGACACACTGAAATATCAGTGTTGGTCAAACATAACGCCAAAGACAAGAAACAAACTGCATTTTGCACCAGCCTGTTGATGATGCTCTCAGTGTCTGAAGCACACTGTTCCAGTGCTGGGTGCTCCATGTTCAAACTGTGCCAGTGTAATAGTGTGTGAAAACAGAACAGGAACTCCAGGTATTACATTTCTCCTCTGACTCAAGAAAACTGCAGCACAATTCTTTACATTCCGAAGGGGAGGGACATGATGACAGACCTTGGTGCACTCACTTTCTGCTCAGTGGAGTCACTCCTATTCTAGGTCAGTTGTGCCTGTGCCTTTCCTAAGGGTACTGTCTGTACTGTCCCACCTAAGGCATGCTTTGGGAAATGGGTCAGTCAAGCTTACCAGTTTGAGTTTAAAAACTCTGTAACACAGCCAGGTGTATTTTGTCAATACAAAATATGTTATAATCTTATCTCTGTGTGGATCATAAAGTGGCATTAAAGTGCTAACACACAGATCAGATAAAAGAAGAGGTCATGAAACCTGGTGGTAACTGGTGATGTCATCACAGATGCGGCTTATGTCCTGAATAATAAACTTGGTAACCATTAGTAGGTGTGATGATGTCTGATGCTCAGGTAATGTCCTCTGAATAGGAATCAGAAATATCTAACATTGAAAGGCAGTGTCTAGACTTTGCCCAGACTCCAGGAATATCAGATATCTAGCGACTAGTAGGAAGGAAATCTCACAGATTAATGATTCAGGTTGAACAATAGTTAAAAGGCCAGCTATGGGTTTCTCTATGGGCTTCTAGAAACCAGCTTTTAACAGCCTAATTTTACTCTGAATCAATATCTAAAATCATCATTACCATAAAAAAAAGTAGTCTCATGCATTTGGGGTACACCCCCTTATTCACAAGTTTCCGCCACACAGTAACAGTTGAATCCTCGCACTGAGTGGAGTAGGAAGCTGCTAATGTGAATTAGAACCAGCCAGGTAGGATGGGCTTCCAGATGGATGCTTTCCAAAGTTGTCATCACACCTGCATGGGCTTCTGCGCTGGCAAGAAGAGACTGGGAATAGGAATGAGCAACCAGTGGAAAAAAAAAATGGTCCAGAAATATTTCTTTTTACTGTTCTGTCAGTTTAGGTCCTCATGTAACAACAGCTACGTTGTATTTACTGCTGCATGAACTTCAGCAGAAATAGTGTTAGCCTGATTATATCTTTTGTAAATGCAGCCTAGCTTTTCACTTTATACCTAATCAAGTGTTTTAATTTAGATATGGATTTTTGGAAAATACTTAAAACTGGTGTTATAGCTAAATGTTGGTTGTCTTAGTATAGGTGTTAAAACAATGGTTTATTTTGATGGATCCTGGAACAGCTTTCAGCTTAGGTTGCAAACATTATTAAGCTATTTGAAAACATACATTACTGTTAAGGACCAAAAATCCTATTTTCTTTATGTTTCAAAAACACTTGAAAAGTAATTCAAGGATCCCCCCTAAAATCATGTGTATAGAGGAATGAATTTGCTAAATTATACTGAAAAAAGAAGAAGCTACATTTAAAAATGGTTGGAAGCAAATAAAGTTGTTTAGACAATTTGGATTCCTACTAAGTGCTGTCTTTAAATGCCTCAAAACTTCAAAAATTTCATCAGTGTCTATAAAGAAGTGGATCATTTGTAACAACTATGTTGGCCTCAGTGAATGAGTCATGGAATGCATTAGTTCTGGAGCAGGTAATGTGCCTGGCATCGAGTACCAATGATACGATATGGAATTTTGATATGGGAAATCAACGGGCTTTGCATATTAGCTTGGAAATGTTATGTGAGCATGTTGTTTCTTTCAGAATGGATAGAAACTGTCTTCTCCCCACACAAAACAGGCAGATTCTATCTTACGCTATCACTTTGGCTATATTTGTTTCTAAATACCTGAGTTACAAAGCAGAGCCTCTAAGAAGGCCTTAATTTTGATAAAAAGATGATACCCTGTAATAATCTATGCTTTTCAGCACTATTGCATCCAGCCACATCAGGAGCTAAAGATTCACAATCTATTCAAATTTGTCTTGCAGTGTGTTTCAGGAAGAGGTCTTGCACAGTAATGTTGTTGAATGTGTTGAAATAAAGATGTCTTGCAGCAAATTCATTGAGAGCACAAAAGAGTGCTTGCTGAAAATTAGTGATGCAGTGCTATAAAATACACTAGTGCTATATCCTGAAACTAGCCTTGCTTTGCAGTTGTGTTTTAGGAAAGATCTACTTGCTTAAGGTGTTTCTTTCTCAATGACTGTTTTCTCATTGCAGCTGAGAAAACACTAATAGAAAGCAAATGAGGGATTTGCTCACAAACCTTACATATTAAATTCTAGACTGAAATTCACTGTGTCCTATTCTTATTTAATAATTGATGTTATGGTAATATCTACAAGTGTCAACTCTGATGAGCTTCTCAACTCACTGCATGCTGTCCAAGTGCACAAGTAACAGGCAATTCATGTTGCTCTGCTAGAATAGCAAAGAGCAGGAAGAAGTCTAAGAGGAAGAGAAGTGAGATGATTTTCCAAAATTCAGAGGTAGATCAGATTGGATTGGAAGTGTCCCGACTTCAGCTGCGGTTGACTGGGACAAGAATTTAATAAGTAACAACTTCATCTTAAGCATCATAATGCCCTAAGGAATAGTTTAAAATATTTCCATTTCCTCTGGGCTAAGCTATACTGTCATGTTTTCTTTTCAATTACTTTGAGATGAAGCTTTTCCTCTGGTCTGCATGACTCGGGGCAGGATGTTCATAAAAGAGTGAGGAGTTCATGTTACAGTTAAATGGAGCATGTTTATGAGCCACTTAATCTTTTTTTTTTTCAATGTATTTACTTCAGTGAGTTCATTATTAACTGCATAAGATGTAAATGAAAGGGTGACTTTGTTTACCCAAAGCAAGGACATGATTGTGCACAAGCAAGAATAGCTATTCATCTATATATTTTCCGAAAACAACCAAATTTTTTTCATTTCATTTTTTCTCTCTTGGAAACTACAAATATGTTTTTGAATAAATTTTCATCTTGGTTTTAGAACAAAACATCCATAATTTGGACATTTTAATGGTTATCTATTATAATTCTGTATGAGATATAGTGTGATAACGATGAATGGCATTATGCCAGAGCATATTGTAGTTTTATTATGATAATGGTAAGAAACTTACACTAAGGAATGAAAATCTGAAAAATTTAAATGGTCCTTAAATATCCATAGTTTTATTTTCTGTTTGCCATTTCTAAAGAATTATTAGCAGGCTTTCTGGAGGCAGTACACTGGTTTGTCTGCAGAGGATTTGGGCTTCATTTTGTTCCACAACATAAAAGAAGTAGATATAAGATGGGTGTACTTGAGAGGAGGCTTGAGGGAGTCACTGGTTAGTCCAACAAAAAAGAAGAGGCAAACTGTTCTGTAGCCCATTGCTAACAGATTATAATTCCCAGGAGCAGCTTCACAAATCTTTTGAGTTAGAAGAACTTTGCCACATACATTATAGACCTTTACCTGTGTCAGTATGCTCGGCAGCACATGGTTGAAGCATACTTTAGCACAAAAATCAAAATTATCAAAGAATAGATAAAAAGTTTATGATGTGAGGAATATAAGTGACTTTGTTTTATAAAATATTGTGAAAAAATAGCTTTTTCCTCTCTTTGTCTGATTTCATTCTGAAAATTTCACTGCACTTGCATTTTGTTATTTGAATAATACATCTGAATATTGCAAATGGGTTGCAGTGCACAATCACCTACACAAAGCATATTTATTCTGAAAGTTATTGAAAGAAATATCCTGCCTGTTTTTTATTTTCGCTCTTTCCTCATTCAGTTTTTCTCTCCCAAAGGAAATGAGTCAGAGGACTCTCAATTTCTCATTCTGTCTGTCTCTTTTCCTTGTTAGTGTTCTTGCACAGACTTCAAAAAAATTTCCCTCAACTCATCTCTAAGCATATCTATGACCAGGGGAAGGTCTCTCTTTTGGATAAACTTTCGGATATTTTATTACGCAAGTCATAAATATAAATTTCTGCATCTTGTCCTCAACTCCTGCTTGTGTAAGATCCTCAAAAGAGGATTCATCTTGGGGCAGCTTCCAGTCCTTACACTTTTCAAGAATAGAAATTGATACAGAATTGCTAAAAATCAAACTGTACCTCTGACTGTTCTGCTTCATTCTGCAATAAGCATTTCACCCAGTAACTTCAGTGGTGGATTTGCTTGAGTATGAGCATCAAGCCTACCTTATAAACTGTTTTTAAGGTCAGAAAACAGTAGGATATGTGCTGGCACTTTCTGCAAGGTATTTTGTACAAGGTAAGTTTGTGGAGCTCTGATAACAGCTGAAAGGCTGGGGTTTTTCCATAGTTCTTGGAAAATGAAAAGCTTTTCTGGGTCCAAAACAAAGACCATTTTGTCACTAAGTATTTGAAATAAAATATTTAATTTTAGCTTTCTGCATCTTATATTTCTTTCTAAGTAGATCTTCTTAAATCTATGATTAGAGTATATCCTAATCTGATGGAGGTTTCTGGATGCAACCTGAAGGTCATTACTGAGCAGCAGTAAATGGAAAATGCTGAAAATTTTTAAAATGTTGTTATTCCTTTTATGAATTCTTTTTGCCTTCTATTTGGTTTGAAGTTCTCTGTGTAACCCTGACCAGCAAGTGTAACATCCTAAGTGTGTTGCTTGTGACTTTCTGCAAACACATCAAACTTCTTGAGTTTTTTTTGTTTGCTTCTTGAAAGATCATTTATCATTTGCCAGGAGAAAAAAAATACACCACTCAACATTCTTAAACTAAAGTTTGGGTTTTTGTGAATAAATACTCTCTGAAAGTTCTTGTCCTCTGAAGCTTTAATGCAAATGTTAAAAGCCTCCAGGACAATATAAGTTACAACCCTTTACAAATATAGTTTCCAGGGCAACTAAAGGGCCTGCTGTTTCATAAACACTGTCTCAAGCAGAAGCATTTGTCTGTCTGCTGGAAGATTATTTTACACTTAAGCATGTTAATTTCAAAATCCTATTCCCCCTGTGAAAACATACCACTATCATCTTCATTCAGATCTGAACTATTTGAAAGTAAGACATGGAAATACATTGTGGCACTTGTAAGCGAGGTTTGGGCTGTAAATATGACTGGTGTGATGTAAGAGACTTGGCAGGGTTCCTTGTGTGCTGCAGCAGTATCCTTCCTTCATCACCCAGCCAGGGACTGACACACAGCTCCTTCTCAGTGCCATGTGCTCTGGCACTCCTGTCTGTTGGGAGATCAGTGCTGAATCTCTGATCAGGCTTTTACTGCCACAGTTGTGGAAAGGGGGATTTCTTTGGTTAACAGAATATATTTGGGCTTTGGCTATGAAAACGTGCTCTGCTATTGAATTCAACATGTATACTTTCTGTGTGAAAGAGGTGATTGTGTTAATGATCTTTTTTCACAATTTCCATGTGCACTCATACACCGCTTGACTAACATCTTCTTTCAACAATTTAGTTGTTTGTGATAACCAGCAGAATTTTCAACCTTTGGGCTCTGAATTCTTTGTTGTTGTTCTGCCTTTTTGTGACATTCTGCTCCATGTGATAACAACATTACAAGCTTGGCTTTTGCATGGCCTAATTAAATATTAATACAGCACCAACAGACAGTGTGTAAATTCTATCCTTCTTACGTGATGCAATCAATGTTTCTTATGAGCAGTGTATTAATTGACTTGACTGGACTTTAATGATAGACTAAAAGATGGTAGATTAAAAGTCAAGACTAAAAAAGAGATAAAACACTATTTGAGTGACTTTCTAATTGTGTTTTGGGTAATGTTTTTCCAGCACTTGCAGTGTGATTAGTCGTGGTAAGATTTAGAGAGCATGGTAAAAATTGTGGTAACTTTATTTTTCTTGGGCACCTAAAGAGGCCTTTTAGGCATAGCAATTTTGGGAAATTAAGCAGATCTTGTCCTCAGCTATATTTGCATAACTCTCCCTGATTTCTGCACCAAATGCATTCATGCATATCCAAGTACTATACAGAACAATGACCTAGATTAGAAGGTTATTTTAATTATGTATACTCATTAGTACATTTTAAAGAGTTACTTCATCTTTTATTTTTAATTTTAAGTGAGATGATAACTTCTGCTTATTTGTTAAAACAACTGCCTCAGATGAAGTTAGTTCACACAGGTTTAGAGACTGCATTATTTTCTCATTATTTTCTATCTATCTGTCCATCCATTTCTTGAATTCTTTAGGGTTTGTTTGTTTGCTTGCTTTTTAATCATTTTTCCTCCTCACTTTTTCATATTTTGATTCCCCCTTTCCATATTTATCTCTTCTCCTCCCTTTACACCCGCGTGGTAATAGGAGAAAATAAAAAACCCGTTAGCTATTGTCTTCATTTATTTTTTTCCCTCCGTACAAATGTTGATTTCACTCTGATCATGCACACTGCTCAGAGGATGATTAACTCAAGACTAGCACATTGGAAAATCTGTAGAAAATTGTACAGGGCTAGACCCTGTGACCTTCTGTAGGAATGTTTTCTGTGTCATGGATTTTGATTAGAAAAGCCTAAGGAGAAGTAAAGTACAGATTTCAATAATTGCTCTTCTGGCTGCTTGCAGTGTTTCACAGATTAAAGCATTTTAATTTCTGAGGCTTGAAACAAATTCTTTCATTCTTTTCTCACAGAGAGGCAGACCGCTGCTCAGGTTTTATTACCAAAGTAGTCAGTAAATGTTAAAAACAGCATAATTTTGTAAAAGTATCTTCTACTCTCTCTTATAAAGGCTAAATATTCCTTTAGAAAAAACTTAAGATATGATGGTGACTATATAATATATTGAATACTGCGTTATCCATATATTCAATGAGACTTAGACTGCAAGGCACAATTAAGGCTCTACATGATCTTGAGACAATTAAGTACCCAATGGTATGTGTGGTTTTGCACCCAAGTCAGCACAAGGTTGACTGCTTTCAGCTGGTTCACACAACTTCTCCATAATCAGGTCTTTACTAGCAGGCAATTAGAAAATCTTGGATAGTGATGGAAACCGCTTCACATGGAAGCAAATGCCAAGAATAGGCAGGAAATCACTTTTTTATCAGAAAAGCTTTGTTTGATAATTTTCAACCCAGGAATCACTTGCTATTTCTCAGACTCCACATTAGGAGGGATACATAAAAGCTGTGAAGTGGATTAAGATAGAAATAGTCCAGTGTCCCTGTTACAGAGGGCATATAATGGGCGCAGCAAAGCAAAGGTGGTTGAACTCTGACAAACGGATTTAATTGCCTTTCCACCGCAGAAGGAGGCCTGACCCTCTCTGTTCCTTGCCAAAAAAAAATTGGGCTTCCTACTTGCACCTGAGGTAGATACCGTTGGATCACTTGTGCCGCAGAAGCTGTGTTACAATAACGCTCCAGCTGTGCCAGGAGCACCTTTCAGGACTGCACACTGAAGATGCCTTACCTGTTGAATTCAATTAGGCCAAAACATCCAAAAGATACTTCATCATGCAACTCCCCATGACCTTGGTCGAGTTAAGCCTTTAGCTCCAGGCATCAGTTTTTGAAATTGGATAAAAAGGCTCAGGAAGAGCTTTATGAGCCTGAGGTCTTGTTTTGCATAGGAAGTTTGTGGCAGCTTCATGGGAGTGAGCTCCTTCTGCGTAGCCATTTGGGCCACACTGCCGTCCCCACAGGTGTCTCCGTGAGCACCACAGGCTGGTAATTCCCTTAATGTGAACATGAACACCAGCTGTGCACTGCGGAACTACTGAGTTTGTGATTGGCTTTTGTTAATTATTAGACTATAGTAAGATGTTATGTTTCAAAGGTCAAGACAGGAAACACTGGTATCAAACAATCAGACATGTATCCTAAAATGGTACCAGCATAATTGTGCAACTGTTTGCTCAGGAAGTGGCAGTAAAAACATAATGATAGGAGCTTCATTAATTATGAGACAGTATTGAAACTGGAAAGAAAGGTGTATTTGTGCATTTCATAATGAAACATTTGCCTTTATTCCCTGATCCAGAGTACACTTGCCACCATAGTTCCAGTGACTTCAGCTCCATGTTTGATTATAACTATTTATCAAAGATCCCCAGAATACATTGAATTACTACACTGAAATATTTTAAAAGACTTTTGTTCTGGATATATGCTAAGTAGCAAGAATAATATATTTGTCTATGATGAGGTCATAAGAGTGGAAAGAAAGATTTTATCAAACAGAATCACACAGATAAGTACTATCTTTGCTACCAGAAGGGGTTGTGACTGGGCTATCATGTGATTGCAACTGGACGGCTTATGCTTTTGCTCTTAATCACACTGATGAGCACAAGCAATACAGCATCAGGGCCAGGGATTTCCAGAGCATTAGCAATGGATTGAAAACAGAACATATGAGAAGTACATGCTAAGTTTTTGTGCTAAAAAGTCAGATGCTATGGTGGGAACTGAAGGTCTGGATAAGTTAAGTTGGTATGAAGATTTTTTTCCCCTCTAGAAAAGGAGAAAAATTTATTCTAAAATTTTATTTGACTCCACTTGGAAGCAGAATTAGAGCCTGTATGCTCCTGAAAGGAGAAGGTTTCTAAAACTATGATAAAGGAAAAACAACATGGACTGTAGATTATTTTAAAATAAATTGAGGCTATTCCGTAGTTGCTCAACTGTATATAGCACCACCCCTCATTTAGTAGCCC
This sequence comes from Phainopepla nitens, assembly GCA_013400175.1. Lineage (NCBI taxonomy): Eukaryota > Metazoa > Chordata > Aves > Passeriformes > Bombycillidae > Phainopepla > Phainopepla nitens. The sequence goes on along the minus strand of VXBQ01009868.1, from coordinate 757,573 downwards.
ATATGCAAATAAATGCCAGAAAGGCAAATAAAAGGGGAAGAGAAGGTCAGACAGACCTGAATCAGACAGAAAAAAACAACCCCCACAAAAACATTCTACTCTCCTTTTTCAGTACCTCTTCAGCACTGTTGCCCAGAAAACTAAATTTAATAAAAAAAAATTTAAAAATTCCCCAGCAAAGATGTGCAGTAGAATTTTGTTGAACTGGGTGGTATGTTAATGAAAACCAGAAAGATGGTCCTTAACTCTTCCTAGATATTTCTGCCTCTTCAAAGATAAATGTCTTATTCTTGTGCTTGGTGGTAAAGGGTAATTATTAAGGCACTGAAGTAGGATAACAAATCATCATGGTATTTGTAGCATTAATGTATCCATGTTTCCTTAAGGTACATGTATGTACACATAGAATGGAACTTATTTCACAGAAGTAAGGAATTGTTCCATCTGTTTAAAAGCTTCCTGTGTCTTTTGGAAATAATTCTTTGTTAGTTTTATTATCAGTCACCGTGACACCATGTCCCTCACCTTCCTATGAAGGTATGCTTTTGGTAGTGAGCACTTCAGCAGAGCACTGCTAGTTCTGCTGAAGGATTTGCTGCATGTGTATCTCTCTGGCACTGATCTGTTCCAAGAAAAGAACTTGTCTTTGCAGCTCAAGGAATGGTTACAGCTGGCTAAGTGCAAAGATTTATGCAACAGAAAGTGAGGCCAAATAGAGTGTAGAAGGGCTGTAGCAGAAAGAAAGAAAGCTGATAAACTGAGTGGTGTAAGGGAAGTATCCAGTAAACCAGCTGATTTAGAGGATGGCTCCGGTGCTCTGCCGTTTTCTTGTTTGGAATGAAGTGAACCTCACCTCAGGTATTTAAACTGCATGCAACAGCTGAGGGAGATCTTTACTCATGTCTTAGAGAACAGGAAGCTGCACTTTCTCTGTGTGTCAGTATTCTCTGGATATGTGTTTGGATATCTAGAATTTCATATCACGGTTAATTTCATGGAGATTATGGTCTAGAATATGGTATATTTAACTACCAAAGAAACTCTTATTTTATGGCCTATTACCCACTCACAATTTTGGGCCCGCTTCACCATGCCTACTGTTGGGTGAATCACAGAATCACCAGGTTGGGAGAGACCTTTAAAATCATTGAGTCCAACCCATGCCCTAACTCCTCAACAAAACCCTAGCACCAAGTGCCACATCCAGTCTTTTCTTAAGCACATGTTTTTAAACACAATATTCAGTATTGCTTTTGATAGAGCTTTTTCCTAGGTATTTTACTGATATCCATACTCTTGGTAGCAGGTTTTGGAAATTGCTTACCTTCATTCACTCCCTTTCATTTTTTGTCTCTTTTCCTCTTCTCTCTATATCATAGTGGGATGATCTGTCAATGAAATTCATTCAGGTCCTTGGAATTACGTCAGGCTGTGGCAAATCTTGCACTTTGATCTACCACAGCAGCAAAAATTAGATGCAGTTATGGTTCTGCATATTTAATAGCAAGAAATTATAGCTTTAGTGATAATCTTGCCCGTAATCACCAAGTGACCATGTGCTGTGTACATACATGTATGATTGTATGCGCTGGCCACACAGTTCAGTAATTAAAATGACCTGTCATTCCCCTTGCAGACTGGCCACACCGGTGCTGGTAGTGGCAGGGTGAGCAGGGCAGAGCATGACTATCCTCGGCTATATCAAAAGCAGTGTGGCCAGTATGTCATCTGCCTCTCTGCTCTGCTCTGGTGAAACTTCACCTACAGAATAGCATCCAGCTCTGGAGTCTCCAGTACAGGAAGACATCAACCTTTGAGGGAGTCCAGAGGAGGCCACCAAGATGATTAGAGGGATAGAGCATGTCTTCTATGCACAAAGGCTGAGAAAGCTGGGATTGCAGAAGAGAAGGCTTCTGGATAAACAAATGTAAGCCTTCCAGTTCCTGAACAGAGCCTACAAGAAAGATGGAGAGAAACGTTTTGCAAGGACGAGGGGCAATGGCTTTAAACTGAAGAAAGGAAGGTTTAGATTACATATTAGGAAGAAATTCTTTACTGTGAGGGTGGTAAGAGTGGAACAAGATTGCTAGAGAAGCTATAGATGCCTGTCATGGTTTAGCACTGGTGCTCTTGAATTTAGTACTCCCACTAAAAAGACCACAAGCTGCTCCCCTTCCCCCTCCCTCCAATATGAGGCACACGCAGCAAAGATCAGAAGCTGAGATAAGAATAAGTTACTGGAAACAGAAATGAGGTACGAAAATGAACAGCAGCAATATTAATAACAGAAAGCATAAGACAAAGAAATTATTTAATGCAAAATAAAACATTACTGGACTGTTCCACCCACCACGTTTTCTCTCTTGAGAAGGAATGCCCTTCTCCTCTGAAGCCAAAGAGTCCTTTTCCCCTGCCCCTGGCAATGACATGAGGTGGTATCAAATAACATCTGGGTCCTGGCCATGCCCCCTCAGTCATGCCCCACTCCCGGATACTGCAAAAAAATAACCTTGTCCTGAACAAAACTAGGACAATTTCCAGAAGTGTTCAAAGCCAGTTTTGATGGGGCTTTGAGCAACCTGGTCTAGTGAAAGGTCTCTGTGCCCACTGCAGGGGTTGGAAGCAGATGTTTAACATCCCTTTCAACCCAAGCCATTCTCGGATTCTGTGATTCCATGATTCTGTGATTCTGTGTTCAGATCCGTGGTGCCACATTGCTCACCACAGTCATTACTGCCCCTGAGATGAGACGTCAGTGGTGGGGTAGACACTGTCTGTAGTGGTTCAGCTTCAAGGACTACCAAACCAGCTTGTATTTTCAACATTCTGTGAACTCAGGTTTTTGCATTGTGAATTGTATTCTGCTGTAATTCAGAAGTTCTTAGAAGGACCAGCCCCATGTGCAGCAACCTCAAACTGGTTAGTATACTATAGACAATCCTACAATGCTATTCTCTTCACCCTGAACTAGACATCCTCTGGTTTCTTATGTTAGAAACAAGGGTAGAGAACTTAAAGAGTCATGGTTCATTAGGGTGAGCAAATGGTTGCTGTATAGAAATTGGACTTTGTTTAATGTTGAGTGCATCATAAATCCCTTGGCAATGGGTATATTTTTGACTAAGTGTTTAAAGCAGAAATGTGTAAAAATTGTGGATTTACATTTCTTCTATTTCTAGTTTGGCAAACACTACCCTTATTTTACCTATTTTTTAATTATTACTAAACAAAGAAGCACGTTGACAAAAATGTTAAATCCCTGTAGTAAACATTTCAATCCTTTCTGATTAATACCATCTGCATTTAAGACCACAGCATGTGTATTTCCAGGAAGGTGAGAATCATTTCCAGGAGAAGAGAATCATGATGTACACTCACATTAATGATGTACACTCACATATTACATGTGTTCTTATTGCTGCCCAGATTGACTAACCACTAAAATAGAAAACCAAATAAAGCATGTCAAGGTGTATTGTGTATGAATGCATTGGCATCTCTTGCTCACTTGCAAATCTGTAAAACTTTGGGCAATATGGCAGGGCAGCATAAAAATTTGGGTTGAAGTGCAATTAAAAGTAATTAGAAGTATATCAAGGGCAATTGCACTGATGGTTTATATTTTATATGTTTTGACTTTATGAGACTATTTGGAATGTCACGCTAAATTTGAGTTAGGAACATATGGGTGTATATATATATATAAAATACACATATATATATAACATACACAGAACACGGAATCACACAGAGACATATCACTTTGCAATGGATGACTTTGGAAGTAAGTTTAAATTTAAACTCCTTTAAGTAGGTTAAGATATTTCAGTTATCTGATCAGTAAAATACAGTGACTGACCTACATTTGTGAGGAGATAATTTTTCTGAAAATGCTGTTCTGACTTTAAAAGGATCATTAGTGGAACATATCTGGCAGTCTAATTTCCATTTTAGATAACTCAGAATTATTAATTAACATATTATACCCAGGCAAACTTCTAATTTCTGCAGAGAAATGTCTAGGCCTTCACAGCATGAAAGGCAATAGCCAAAACCAACTATGTAATGAGGGATAACTGTATGGGATGAAAGGGATTTGCTCTCCTATGGATTTCCTACTGTGCAATTTCAAATCTTTTGACAGGGTTACAGTGCTGGCTTCATTTCTTTCTCCCTGATCTCTTTTTGGTGCTGGTCTTGGTGCCTTCCCACGTAGTGTCTCACAGTGGCATTTCAGGATTCTATCATATATTTGTATATATGAAAACCTCAGGCTGGCTGTACCAAACACTGTGAAAGCACACTTGTTTCTTAGAGGTAGTGCCCCACACCTCTCTGTGCAGTGACACACGGGTCAGATGTGTTCAGCTGCCAGTGTGCATCAGCCACTACTTGCATCATCAGATCAGCCAACAGCCTCTGCAATAGCTTCAATGCCACAGCTGATGGACCTGACATTAGCATTCCTACTACTGCCAAGCCACGCTCTATTTCACAACACACCTGAACTCCTCACCAGGTTTGCCAGAGCGCCACTGCATGGTAAAAATTTTCAGAGCAAACTGCTGTTTGACAAAGAAAACTGGAGATGTGTAAAAAAGTGGGGATTATTTTTTAATAAAAGTTTTGCTGGAGTTGAATTAAATATTGCTGAATTGGAACTGTGTGACATATCTTTGCAAGAGGCATTTGATTTTTGTACTCTTCTCCTGGGGTGCTTATTTAAATAGAGAAATGTCATCAAAATACTGCATGATACTCATAACCTTCAGCAGCTGCTAAAAACATTGATTTTGATCTTTGATCTTTTGTGAAGAATTACTCCATCTGGGAACTGTGGGTTTGACTGTTTCACACCTTAACTCTTTGTGTGATCTCTGCAGTGATTAGGTGTCTGTCAAAATGCACTGCAGTTAGCTGGTCTACAGTTCTGTCAGTCCTGGAAAGGGGTGGCTGGCTTACCCTGTTTCCTAGCTGGCTCATAATAATATTGTTTCCATCATCTACATTGGATGGGTGATTTACGGGTTTTGGATTTTAGTTATCTGTTTAGGTTGGTTTTTTTTTTTCCAAATTAACACTAACTAACTGGCGGTATCTCTCCTGTCCACCTGTCTTTAGGTCTTAGGAGTGGGCAGGCTGTCTATTGCTTGTCTGTTTATCTATGCTTAGAGCATCGATAGGAACATTTTTTTGTTTGTAAGCACCTCTTTTACTTTTTTACATGTGGCTTCATGAGTGCAGACTTGATGGTAGTATCTGTAGGTTTCAAATACTTTGGTCCCGATGGTATTCTCCACTGAAATCCAGTAATAAAATTCCCTTTGCTTTCAGATAGAGATTAAAAGGAAAAAAAAACAAAAACAAAAACAAACTTGAACAAACCAACTAAAAACTCCCCACAGACTGAAAACCTAACACTCTTCTCTGAGCTTCCTTTCCAGAAACATCTACATTTTTGTAAAGAAATCTAAGCTTTTCTCCCTTGTATCCTTAGTTCCATGTCATTTCCCAAAGTTTTCCGCTGTAGCATTCAGACTGCACCTCTGATACAAATTGTTAATTCTCTTTGTAGCTAAGTATTTCCCATTCTGTGATTCTGTGATTCCTGCAAATTACAATCTTTCCAGAGAGCCTTTAGAACTTTTCAGAATGTAGCTCCACAGCAGTGGATCCAAAACTTTCCCAGTCCATAGATAACGTAGTAGCAGGAGACATTTATTGTACTTAGTCCATAGTTGGTGTCTCTTTGGAGGCTGGAGGTATTTACCTGCCATACCTTTTTCTTCATGGGCAGCATGGTTGAGAGCTGTGTGGTCAGGGAACCAAATGTCTCAGAAATCACTGCCAGGTTCAGAATGTAGGTTTATTAGTGGTTCAAGACACTCTGGACTATTCTCCTGAAGAGGACCTTCTTGACAGAGCTGAGGCTTAGCAAAGGCTATTCTTTCCACCTTTCTCTTTTGCACCTGTACTGTTAAATAAACCAGATGTTTGAAGCTCTTTTCTAGTTTCTTCTACCACTTAACTGACTTAAATAAACTAAGCATCTTTAAAGTCAGCATCTTCATAACTGTAACCAGCCTCCCTGTAGAAATAACCATGGCCAACATTTTATGACTTTATAGCAATATCTATGGCACCTTGCTTAATTTCATTTTGTTCATTTTGTGGCACATATTTTCATGCAGTGGTGATTCTTATATTGCTAACTGTTGAAAAGAATGTGATCTCTCAAGGGGTACAACTTTGAAAAATAAGATTATTTGTACATAGAGGTTTGGATTTAGTCAGGTGAGTTCCCCGAGCCAGTTAAACTTGTGATTGCTGATTCAGGACAGGAACTAGAGTCAGCAGAAAGTAGCATCAGGACAGTGTCTGCTTCAGCTGGCTCACATTATATTCGTGCCTCCCCCCACCAACTCCCCATTTCATGTGTTCATAGCAGTACTAATGAGGATGCAGCACACAGCTTCAAGAATCTGTTCAAACACTGAAACAGAAGCAATATGAGCACAGCACTCTGCCTGGAAGGATAAACTCTCATAAGGGAGAGTTTCAAGTCTCTTGAGCAGAGAGACTGCATTTCCATGGATAAAGAGTTTTTCTGAGCTCAGCAGATATCGTCTTTGCAGCACTGTGCTCTCCTCAGGAGACACACAAGCAGTGTTTAACATTTTGACGTGCACCTTCGAAGGCAGTTGGCAACTGGCTCTCTGGACTGTGCAAAGAAGTCATAAGTCCCTAAATAAACTGACTCATTTCTGCTAGAATTTTGCTTTTCTAGATCTAATTATTTTTCCACTTATACTTGTATCCTACTTCTGTCAGTAATCTTGTCTTGATTACTCGAAACACTATGCCCTGTTGTGCATTCACTGCTTACTGAAGCACCCCCAGAGAACTGATGGTGCTCCCTCACCTCAAAGGATGGCAGTTGTGAGTTGGTACTGCATAATGCATTACTAGAGGCAGCAACCACTAGGTTTCATTAATTGTGCAATTATACAGGTGATGAGTTAGATATATTGGTCCATTTGAGAGCATTGTGAGGCTTTACAGATTTAGAGGAACTATTTTGCCCAGTGCACTGCTGAAAAGCTGCTACTTGAGGCGAAACACAGTAGCTGCTTAACAGCTGGCAGATTCCTACAATCCACTGAATTTACAGGGGCAATTTAGGCAGGCAAAAATGTAATTACTTGGTGTATTTTTTACACTGAACTCATTACACAGTGCCTTACAGTAGAAATATATCTCACTGAATATCCCTATCAACACAGGTCTTTAAGGGTGGAATTCTATATAATTCATGTAATCTGAAAACAATTACAGATGTATTAACTTGAATAAAGTTCTTTAGAGTACTCTTTAAAACTTGAATCTTAGTTCTTGTGTTCAGTTAATTGTATCAAAATAGACCCATTAGTTACTCAATATGAAAATTTGCCTCTTCTAAATAAATGTATTTGGGTTTTTTTCCAACATGCTAAAACAGGGCAATATGGTGAATGCGACATAAAAAAAGCCAGAATTTAAAATAACTTTCAAAATATTAGAGACATGTAGATAGCCTGGCAATAACAACATAGCTATAATAACTAAGTCTTTAGAACACAGTGTGGAAGCCTAAGCTATTAAAGCAGAAAGCCTTGCTATCATTCTGACTTTCATGTAGATACAAAAATTAACCAGGTCACGTTCAGTGACTAATGTCTGAATTTAGTTTATATAAACTATTTAGCTGATTATAGACTATGCATTTGGGGTTTTAGTAAAAGTAATTGCACTGGGGGAATTTTTATTTATGTAATGTAAAGAGTAGGGTTTGACAGAACTTTGTGTGAACATCATGGATTTCATCTCTGACTAGTGCTTTAGCTGGCCTTATGTCTTAATGAAAAACCCTCCAACTTCTAGATGGAGCTAGAAGTTGCTGGAGATGCCTAAAAGTGAACAGAAGTAGTGATCCTGTGATTTGTGCTAGTGTTGGTTCAGATTTTTAAATAAAAATACTACAGAGACAGACTTCATGTTCACAGACACAATTTTCCTTTAAGCATTGCATTGCCTTTTCCCTGACTATGCGCTTCCCAGAGATTCAGTTGTTCTTCATAGTTTTTGTCCCTTTTTCTTATAAAAAAACCCCAATATTAATAACTTTTGCCTTCTAATATGATCTTCCTTAGTTGGTTTTAATTCATCCAATTCCCCATTCTGTACTGGCATAGAAGCATGCACCCGTTTGGTCTGACTGTCTAATTTCTACACTGTTTAGATGGGACTTAACTGGTTCAAGCTATTGGTTTTATTGTTTCATTTGCTTCATTGATTCTCCCTGCAACTGTTCTTACTCTAAGTAATCTGTTGTTACTTCATCTGCTAAGGATGTATACTTTTGAGCTGTGTGGTCTTCCACCTTGTCAAAATTCCACAGTTCTTTTGTTTTGTTTCCACTTGTCTTTTATTTCTTTGAAGTTCATCCTGTTTGCAAAAACTCGTCCTGTTTCAAAATCATTAACTCAACGCCTCCATTTTTAAGGGTCTTCACTAAACTTACACTATCACCTCAGCTTTCAAGTACTGCATGATTCAATGTTTGATGCTCTTTTAAGAAGTACTTCAAGTGACTTCATTGAGAAAATTAGGATCAGATCACTGGTATTTAGTTCTGAAGGCAGGGGAACTATCATTTACGAATCTATGTAAATTAGGATCTCTCATAGAAGGGTTCATGGACTGTTGAAGTGGATACTTTGTCAGACCATTTGGACAATCACACAAGAAAATTTTTGAAAGTTTTTACATAAAATATTTTTTAAATTATTTTTAGCTACACTTCAAAATATACATAAGATTGTCTATTAATGATAACAGTAAAGCAGACTCTTCATTTGAATAATCTAATACACACAATTCTTTTCAGTGTCATAAAAATAATGTAACTAATATGCAGTTGCTGCAATTATGATTCACATATATTTTTTTTCTTAAGTACAGAAAGGAAAAAAATTGAAAAATGGAGATTCTCTTATTTACTGTGAAATAATATTTACTTACTTACATTTCTGGTCTAAAAAAAGTCTAAATGCCTGCACAATTATTATGAAGCTTTACTTCAGTACCTACATACCTTTTTTAAATCCCCTCTTGCACATTTGTAATTTCCAGGTTTGTTTCTGATGTCATCACATAATGATTTAGGAACTATTTATTTCAGGAGTCTACTGTTATTATTAGACATTCAAAATATCAGAATAGTTGATAAGTTTTTGAATTACTATAACACTAGAAGTATTTTAATCTTCCTTTATGCATCAAAGCCTAAAGCCATCATAGAGTAATTAACATCTTAGGCTCTTCTGTATATTGTAGCTTTCTCATATACACACATAGTATAACCAACAGTTCTATATTTGCTTTTATTGGGAACTCCTCTTAAACACATTTACAATTATGCAGCATGATCCAGCACATAGCTTTGTGATGTGTCATCTTTTTCTCTACCTGTGCAGCCCTTATGATATAAGTCCTTTGAGACTAGTAGGGCAATGGATCATTTAAAAAAGTGATCTCTACTTTTTGCTGTCTTGGGAAGGGGGTGGGGGGGGTTGAAGAAAAAGCCTAATCTCTTGTCTGTATTCTGGTAATGTATCTTGTGTCTTTAAGAGAGAGACTGCAGTGGAAAATGGGCAAACTAGAGCTGGTCCAAAGTAACCTCTTTCAAAATGCACGTATTGCAGGAATCCTGAGCACCTCCTCTTTCCAACTGCACATCCACACCTGTTGGGCGTTTTGCTTGCTGTTGTAAACATAGCTAAATACAGTCCTGGATTTATTCTGCAGCTTTGAGGTCAGACAAAAAGCAGAGCCTCTACCAAAAGAAGGCAAAAGTACAGCAGCACTGCAGAGTACATGTCCTATTCTAAACTTAGTATTTCTTTATTTGTACAATAAGGAGTGCAGTCAGCAAGAGGGGATTTGTGTACAGTTAAGGAAGATATGATATGACATAATATGACATATTACAGTAGTTGCAATTGACTTTTATGATTTTGTTACCAGTGAGCAGCTTGCTTTGGGGCTTAACATATTATCTCTCCTTTCTCATTTGTTTTGGAACAGCAAAATAAATATTCAGAATACTCAATAACTTAGTTAAATACCACTCTTCTCTTTTCCAGGGCATAAAATTCTGCTGTTTGCAATCTTGTAAAATGTGTACATGGAAATAGCACCATTTATCTTAAGATTGTACAATCTTAATTTGATGGACAACCTTAAGCTAACCAGAACTGAAAAGACATTCAAAGCAGAAAGTAGATCCACCAGAGAGCTTTTAGGTAGGAGGAAATTAAATGAAAGCTGGGGTGAGTTTCTGAGTATTTTGATAGCTATAGAAGCGCAAAAATCCAAACCAGAAAGGCATATTGTTCAGGATTCAAAGAATAGCAGTCTGTGATCTTTACCTGTCTCTTTCATTTAAACAAAAGATAGCCCAAACCCTTCTCTTACAGGGCAGACCAAAATATGACATTGGCAAAAAAAAAAAGAAAAAAAAAGAAAAAGAAAGAAAATTAAAATAGAAAAATAACCCACATCAAACAAAAGGAAAAAAATAGCACATTCTGCAAGGCTGTACTAATTTGGCATCATATCTCTAATTCTAGTCCCCATTTTATTCTCCTACTCTTCTGTTCAGAGTAGGCATATTTCAGTTCCACTTCATTGTTTTACTTTTTCCTTTTTTCATTTTGCTTTTTCTGCCATTTAATCCTCCTTTCTCCTAAAAAAACCCCTTGATTTACATCCTATTACACCTTCAAGTTTTTGAGTTAATACTTTAATTTATTTCTACATTTCAACCCTGTGTTTTTATATGACTGGCATTCACAACATTCTGAATTTTTTTTTTGCATTTAAGTCATATTACATTAAAACAGAGCCAGAAAATGTACACACAACAAGACAATCATGTAGTCATGTAGTGAAAGAATTTATTAGTCTTGAGCTCTTATGATATGTTTTTTATTATATGAGAAACACTCTTGCTCACAAAATTGGCCTACTGTTATTTCTAAGGTCTTGATCCAGCAATGAGGTTTGTATGAATCAATTTGGAATGCTACTCGAACTCCCAATCATGGAATCATGCCTGCATTTTTTAGCATACACACACTATTTTTCTCATTACCATGCAGAGGTTCCAGCAATAAACTTGATTTTTAGGATCAGTGGCTGAAAATCGGTAGGATTTGGTTCTTTGATCCTAAATCTTTAGAATTTCTTTGGCTTCTCTTGAAAAAATTGGCTGATTGATTAAATTATTAATTACAATGATTAAACTGAAGAATATTCTCTTGTGTTCCTAATCAGTCTGTCCATCAAGTGCAAATGTGACCAGAATTAATTTTGTTAAATCTCCTATCAATCTCTTGTTTAATCAGTTTCTTAGTGACATATTATATAGCTGGCTTCTCATTGCAAAAATAATTTTCAAAGTTGAACAAGAAAATGACTAACATTCTCCATCTCATCTTAAGCTGTTCCTTTACAACTCTGACAGCATTAAAGCTCTCAAATGCCAACACTGACAGAAGACACTGTAGCTTAAATGACCCTGCAGAGTGAAAATCTTATTATCTGTAAAGACAGCTCTTGCAAGTTGTAAAGCACAATGGGAGAAAAGTAACTGGGCTCTGTGTAATAGAACATGATTTCCTCAAGGCAAACCCTTTCATCTTTTCAGGACAATTGACCAGAAGTGACATCATCCACCAACTGCATCAAATGTCTGCATGGAGACCAAAAAAAAGTGATACAAGAGGACAGTTGTCAGGTCTAGCAGGCAATCTTTTTGGAGCACGGGGACACTGACTGAGATCAGTTTAGTCCTGATGCAGTCATGTTTTCATTTTAACAGTGCACAGACAGCCAGGGCAACAGGACATGCACTTTTTCCTCTCTTTATCTCCATCTGGCTCCATTCATCTGGAAAAGGACCAGGTGTTTCACCAGTGAGGGAGAACCAAGTCCTCACAATTCAGTCATTCAATTTAATTTTGAGGTGATTTGTTAGAAGATTTTGGTATACTTCTAGATATTTTTGGAGCAAACTTTTTTTAGTGGCATGAAATAAATATGAAGTTCTGTACCTGATAGCGAGCTGTGTAGCTGACACTGCTTGGGTCACCAAAAATTACTTGAATTTGCTATATAGAATATTAAGTAATTCATTTCAGCATGATTTCCTGGGGATGAGTTCATTACAGTGTAATATTTGGACAGCTGTTTGTGTTGAATCTGTGTTTATTTTCTCATCTGCAATATGTCTGTGATTATACCTAACTGACACACACTGACTTGGGAACCTTATTGTATCCATGGCTGCCTCCCAGACCTTGAAACAGTCCCATGAAGCTAAATTCAAAAAAGGCACTTGGAGGTTTTAGGGATTAGTGTTGCATTTCCTAGGTTTTATGCACCCAACTTTCCAGGTGCAGAATTCAAGTCCTCCTTGGAAATAGTCTGTACACAGCACAGAAGAACACCATTTCAGTAGCAGATAGATGGTTCAGTGGCTGTGCAGAATGTAGAGTAAGCCTGGGCATAGTATTTCATCCCTAGCAGCACAGTTCCTAGGCTTGACAAGTCCAAGCCTGAACACTAGAGAACAGAGCTCAGCCTCAGAAAGCCCGCGTTTTGTCACCAGCTGTATCACTGGCTGGCAGAATAACCCCATGCCCCAGCACTGTTTATTGGCAAAATTTTGTACAGCACTCTTGAGTTTTCACAGAAAACACTTGGAAAACTAAACTCAAGCTGCTGATGGGGAGGACCTAAGTGAAAAGCTGGAAGTGTGTTCCAGTTGTCAGAATATGCAGGAGCTCAACACATAACCGTCACCCTTCAGAAAGCCAGCCCCTGCAAGGGGGGCATTGTGGAGTATATTTTATGTGTGCAACCAGATCATGCCACGGCAGCATCAGGCCACAGAGAGTTCACTCCAAGCAAGGCACACAATGGGCTGCGCAGGGTGCATGGCAAGGAGCCAGGAAAGAGGCTGTCCCGCTCAGACTGGGCAGTCTTCCTCTTTGGTTTGTTACAGGAGCAATCTGAAAACGTGACTGCCCTTGCTGAACTGAAACCATGGCCTCATTCCGTGTCTGCAGTCTAAGAGCTGCACTCTAGATAAGAAATGCTTCCTGTCTGCAGCAGCCAGGCGCCAGACTGAGGCCACTACCTGCTGTTTCTCGGCCATGTACAGGACTCAAATTAAGAAAAATTGCACTTGAGATCTGAAGGTCCAGTCACCTAGCAACTATGGTACCACTAAAGGTTTCAAACTAGGTTGGATTGTATATCCCCCCAGTCTTGATGTATTTAGTTACTGCAGCTTAAGAAAAAAGACGTTCAGATTGATTCTTGTGGAGAAAATAACCCCACAAGTATGTATTGCATATAGCAAATGCAAGTAAATTTTGGACAGCAGATTGCTGCACTGTGCTCTGATTGCAAAACAAAGAATTATACTGACTAAAAGTAAAAGGGGAGAAAGCTGAGAATTTGGGTTCACATAGAATAGCTTCAGAGGCTGATGACCTGTACTCTGTGGAGTTAATACCATGCGTAAATAAATTAAAATATTGGCCACAATTTCTATAGAAATTATTTGAAATGGCTTTGGCAACATATTCCAAGTATTTTGTGATACACAGGAGCTATTCATAGTGCTTGGGAGCAATTGCAATGGCCAAAAAACCCAAACCCATAGCAAACTGCCCAGTGTATAGAAGTGCATACTAGTATACTTCCAGTATACTGAAGAACTTAATTTGTTCTACGATGGCTTAAAATACACAGAAAAAGAATGCAACAGCTAAATCAGGAAAGAAACATAAGTAACAGCCCTGGTTCCAGCTAGGAGAGGGTTAATGTTTGCAGTAACCTCAAGAGGCATGGCTGGGACCAAGAGGTTATCCTGTATCACCTCCCATCATTTCCAAGGGCAGGAGATATGTTGCCTCCCCATGCTCAGGGTATTGCTGGTGGTGAACAATTGTGTGTGAATCATTTGCCTCTCCTGCGCACTTTGTCAATGATATTACTGCTGTTTCCTTGCTTATTTCATTGCTGTTTCTGGTAAATTGTTCTTATCTACACCAATGATCTTTGCCTTTTGTCCCTTCAATTCTCCTCTCCAGCTGCTGCAGGAGGATGGGGTGGGAAAGCAGGGAGGGAGGGAGTGAGAGAGCTTGCACACGGTTTGGAGTATTTTTGCATGGTTTGGAGTGTTTCAGTAAGAGCACTAAATTGGGGAATACAGTTCCTAAATCATGTCAGTAACATTTGCCTGTATCTTCTCAGAACTAAGAAATACGTGAGATGTATGTGACATGTAAGGCATTAGCAAGAATATTTTAATATTTTTCTGGGTAGCTCATTGTGTCATCTTTCCACAGATGGAAGTGACTGAGACCATATTATTATGTTTAAGGTATGTGTTGTGCTGTGAATCTGTTACACACCCTGGAGTGCAGTACACAATAAGAGCAAGAGAAAGCTGCAGCTCAGGTATCACATCTGTCATATCTTCTCTGAGAGGCATTCATAGCCTCTCATATACTGAAAAACTGTGGAAAGCCAGTTCTCTTGTCCCAGAAATTAATATGGATGACTAGGAAATTATTTTTCCCTCACAGGTAATATTCTTCAGATATTCTCTTCTGAATAGCCTCACTTCTGTTGGTTTTGGAGAGAGTTTTTGCTTTATGTAGAAGAAATCTCCAGTTATCTATCTAAAGTTCTAGCTTGATATATGAGAAGATTGGTCATAATAACATCAGTTGCATACATAGGAGACCAAGAGAAATAACTAATATTGTTCACATGATGTCAATAACACAGATGTATCAGTAGGTATACATTATGTAAAAAAAAAAGGGATCAGGTGGAGAGAAATAATACCTTTTTTTTTATTTTTTTTTTTTTTATATCTGAAGTGCAACAACTCAATGCTTACCATTGGCAAGTTTCAAACAGTACTGTGCAATTTTGCCAACCATTTGTAAAAGAATATTGCTGTGTGTTTTGCTCTTTTTTCTTTTTTCCCAGAAGTACAGCTTTGATTAAGTCATTCATTATTTGGAAAGGTTTGAAGTAATTTAGAAGTTATACTTAAAGGTATTTCAGCCTGTATTTTCCATCTAGTCCTTCATTTATTTTTTCTAGAATGTCATATATCAGTGCTCTATTGTAGGTTACCTGTAAGTCTTTTTTATGTTATTTTTCAAATTCCTTTAAAAACTGCGTGCTTTCCTTCTTCACTAAAAAAAATCTTTTTAATATTTTTCTTCTTAAGAAAAAACCAAAAGTTCTTGTGCATAAGTGATTCTTTCTGTCTTTCTAACATGAGAACAACAAAACAAGCTCCCTGAAAACAATGAAAACAACAAACCACCAAAAAACAACAAAAAAGCAATAAACAAATAAAAATCCAACAAATAAAGCCCAAACCAAAAAAATAAAAGAAACCCCAAAACCCCAGAAGTCTTGATACATCAAAATAAAGATTTATTTTATTGCTATTGGGAAAGATATAAATGATAGAATTGTGAATTCCTTTCAGAAGTTCCCTAAGAAAGGCATAGAATTTAAGAATCTCAGAAAAAGGCGCCTGAAATTAATGTCATAGATTCATGTCATATACTGGAGTGAGTGTAATGATGAGGAGAAAGCTGCCACTTTGCAGCTTCATCAGAATAAATATTTGATATCTTGCAAAATCATAGTTAAATTTATCCATATTTTTTTAAGTTTCAGTGCTACATAAGATTTAGGATTCAAAAGTTATGATTCAATCAGCTCTACTGCTATTCCATCATAAATCTCTGCTACTCATTATTAGAGGTAAACGCTTTGGACAAGATAAACAGCCAACAGTCAACAAGACAAACAGCCAACGTGAGAGGAAGGTGCACTAACCTTTCTCCCAGAGCAGGCTTCCAAGCTAAAATGGCATATCCTTTGGAGGAAGATGGAACAAAGGAAATTTTTAAGACTGGTGTGTTTGATGGCTCTCAGTGACTCTGCTTTTGTTGAGGGAACTTTTTTACAAGGGAATATGGCATGTACAATAAAGAATGTTTTGGCCAAAATAAAAGACACAATTTGAAACAGGTATGCAAACAAAGGGAGACACAGACTGGATTTCTGCAACTACACATTGTGCATGTACATTTCACAAAAACTGGCTATGGTTAGTGGACTTAGCATCCTAAGATACTAAGATATTGTAAAAATTCAAGATATTGTAAATTGTATCGATTTACCTAGATATCTTAAAAATTTCTCTTTACTTCTGTGGTTATAGACATCTCCGTGCTACTGTCTTTTCCTCAACAGTGATATCTGCATTATCACTGAAGTAACTGCTCACTAATCTCCTTTCAGAGTATGCCACAGATTCAGAAGGTTACAAATGAACACAGAAACCATGGTGAATAGCAGAGCAGAACAGCACTTCCTTAGCATGTGACATAAGCCAGCTGGAACCAAAATTTTACCAAAATAATAGAGGGATACATTTATTTGGGAGAAAAATGGGAATACATTCATTTGGAGAAAAATTGTTGAGCTGCCTCCTTTGGTAGGAGTATGTTCTTTTTGGGACACTGTCAGGAATAAGGAGAAGTCATCTTTCCTCTCTTACACTACTTCAGTAATCAGAGGGAGCAGATTTAGTAATTAAGCATGCTCAAAATGTTTCAAAGTGCATTTATTAAATGAATTTCTAAACTTAACAAACCATGTCAGAATCAAGAGCTGGTTGTGCATTCTCCTCTGTACAGTTTAGCACTGTAAATAAAGCAGTGCTCTAATGGTAGTATTTTCCATAACAAGAGAAGCTATTTTTGTTTAAACTCTTGTTCATGATACCAACAATTTTCATTAAGAGCACAATCTTGCCTTGCATTTCAAGGGATTTAATGATAGAAGCACTGACTCATCTTTGTAAGTTGTTCATGACTCCTTTTTTAGAGATATCCCTCACAATAGACATTCGTATTTTAAAGTAATGCTTTGCATTGCCGTATCTCAAAGAATTTTGACAGAATGAGTAAATGTTACATTGTCAAAGTATTTTGACAGAATGAGTAAATATTACATTATCCTAACAGGAGCAACAATAGCGGCACAGAAATTACTCACACTAAAATTCAATTAATGGAGAAAACTGGAAGTAGAGTTTAAACCTACCATACCTCTCATCAGGTATCTAAGGATTAAGTTGTACAGGAATTGCATTGATCTTTCCTTTTCCAGCAAACTTCAATATTCATATGGAAATGCTGGCCATGTCTCCTACATGTTCCACTCTATCTCAGGGGTTGTCATGAGAACTCATGCTTCTGAGAATAAATCAAATATTGATATTAGCCACTAAATTATAATTCTGGGAGTGGTAGCTATTGAAGTCGTACTTACAGCACAAGTCCACCTTTTAGAAAGCACAATGAAATTCTGAGGGAGTCTCCTGAAGTTTCCTTCCTTTATTATTTAGCCTATGATTATTTGGGCACTTCGATAACCATCTATATGAATATCACTTTGTAAAAGTTTTCTGTGATCCAGAATTCACTTACATCTTTGTGACACGGCTATACTTTTCTGAGACAATTTTGTAGTACAAACAGAAAGCTACTCCGCAGTGAAAACCAGCTTTAATTTTGAACCATCTACTGTGTGACTGTTAACCTGAGAACAGAACATCTGCTGAGTAAACTGAGTCCTCTCAAAAGGCAAATAATAATATGTAGAAGAATTTTTTCACCATTTTTTTGAGAAAGAGCAAGAGCACCCGTGAATGCATGCATGAGCATTCTTGCTTTGAAAGAAAAAGGAGAGAATAAATCCTATCTGGAACAGGGAAAAAAGTTTCAAAAGGCTCTTCAAAGAGTCTCTCTACTAATCCTGTGGGAGACTCAGGAAGAGTGAGATGAATCTAGGGAATAAAAAGGAGGTCTTTAATTAAACTCCTCAAGCTCTGTGTATGCATATGCATGTTACATATGTCTACTGCTAGAATTATTTGCTCACTCCTTGGTGGAGCACTGCATCCTTGGCTGTATTTCACAGTTCAAGTTCCCTTCCAAAAGGACCCAAAAAATGCAATGGAGACATAAACAGGAGAGAGGGACAGAAATTTGGTTGAAACAGCACCTGGAGGTTCCAGCCCCTAGGTAGCCCACGAAGGTTAGCTATATTGGAAGCCTGCCTTTGATGACACCCTCACGCAAGTAACCGTGTCAGAATTCATCCGCTGACAGGGAGTATAACCTGCTAAGGACTAGAGAATCTTAAAGCTCAGGATGTTCATACTGAAATGCTGCAATGGGCAGAATGCATGATACAAGATTCACTGACAGCAACAAAAAAAAATAATTTTGGAAACATGCTTTCATGACCCTGATATGTTTTTTTTATTCTGGATGACCTATAATCTCATTATGGACTGAAAAGAGTAACATTGTTTAAAAGTTTGCAGGATAAAATTGTCTTTGAATCATTTTGCATTGCATCAAGTAAATTGGTTTATTGTTAGTTCTATAAATAGGTGATGGTGAAACCTGAAGAGCACTTTTTTTTCCTACTAAGCAGTAGTATAGTAAATAATGTAGGAATGACCTAAAATTAAAATCCTTGATACTTCACCAGTCCTGAAAGCCTTAGTACCTCTGTAATGTTCCTTAGTTTTAACAGCAAGTCTCACAATCTTTCCTGGGATTATGAGACATAACGTATGAAATATACATGTGTGTGTGTATATATATATGAATATATAATGTATGTATGTATGTGTGTAGATATAGAAGTACATATTAAAATGAAAGGACTGGAAAATGGCACACATTTGAGAAACCTAGAAAGAAAGACTATTATTTAGTTGCAATTGGGGGAAAAATAGTAATTAAGTAGAAATAGGTTGTGGAGGAAAGGAACTCTTACCTCAGGAGACGATCTGCCCTACTTTCTTTTCTCACATTTTGAAATCTATGAATCTTTTACTTGCTTTATCACTTTCCTGATTCCCTGCAGGCCAGAGCTGACAGCTAAGCCTCTGTTTTATCTTAAACTGTTCAAAGCATGTCAGAAAATGACTTACCCTGCTGAGCCTGAAAGTAGCAGGAGCCTACCTGCTGGTTACCTCTAGACCAGGTGATCACTGGTTCTTGAGTAAAATCAGAATGATAGTCCCAGAACAGTTGGCAGATTGTTACACTGTATGGTCTTTTACTGCTTCCAGTTGAAATCCAGAAGCTGAGTTGACTTTTTTTTTATTGTCTGCAGAGGTAATTATTTATGTCTTGAACCACTCTGATATCAGCACAAAAAGATAGATTTTCACCCTGTGTTATTACCAGCTGTTTTGTATAGGGACAGTGTCAAGTAGTTGCACTGTCTGTAGCTGTCAGCTCTGTTCATTCTGTGGGCTCTCTTCACTGTTTTTGAATACAACCTTTAAAAATCCTTTCTATTTTTATACCATTGCACTTTAAGAATTAGTTTCAAAATACACTGTTATCACTACACTTTGGCAGGATAAAATGCAGGGGTAAGGTGAGTGTGGCTGCATTCATGCCTCTAAAAATAGGATTCCACTGAAACTTCTACAGTCATTTTATTTTAGTAGGTGTTAACTTGTGATAAAATTTGATATACCTCAAACACTTCTCTGTGATCAAGCAAAATAAAGCAGAACAGGAATGCAGACTATTCATGCTCAGCCTGTATCATGAAATAATATGCTCATGTACTGCATTTCATCTTCAAAGTTTTACTATCTGTATTATCATCAGAAGTAGCATATAAGTAAGTGATATACGAGAACGTTAGGTTAAAATTCTTCTGAATGCACATGAACCTGCATTTTGCCATTCTAAGGAGGAAGCTATAACAGAATTCTTCACTGCTTTTAGCTCTTGTGAGATAATTGTTTCTTTTTTGATTACTGAAGGGAAAAGTACCACTATTGCTAGGCATAGCTCCTTTTATTGTGACAAGTCATCTTTGGACTTTGTGCTGGTGAGAATATTTGCAGGGAATTTGTTGCTGATGTCCTGTTAACTAATAACAATCACGTTTGAAGATAAAAGTTAGAGGACTTGTGAATCCATGAAGGTCTGGAAAACTGACCCAAAAGGAGTCTTTCAATTCTTCCCACTATTCTGAGGTCACAAGAGGTGGGATGTTTATTACCTTTAGTTCTGCACATCAGAAATTTCCTGCTTATTTTTGTAGAGTGCAACATTTCCCAAAGTCTCTCCAAAAAAAATCAGGGATGTCATTTTGAATCTTTGTTTATCATAATGGCATATTGGCTTATCATAAATCCTTCAACCCTAATCCTATTAGGAAGCATTCTCTAAAATAATATCAATGGTTTTATTTTTCTTAAAATTTGATTATGTTGTTGGCACCCTTTGACTCATTATATTGTGCAAACAAAAGAAATGGTCTCCTCTCCAATTTACACTAGTAGATCATGCAGCAGTAGAGGTGTACTACACTGAAATGTGTACTTTGAGTTAGGAAACAAATGTCAATTATATGGTCTTTTTGAATTTTAGGTGCATAGAAACTTAACATGAATTGTGTTACTTGCTGTAATGTCTTTCTTTGCTCTTATTTTGCTCACTCTTGGCCAATTTAAATGCCAGCTCATTTCTGATTTTTGGAAATTTGTGTGTCCCATCAATCCTTATGGTGTTATGGTAGGCTCTAGGGTATATAAAGACACTGGGACTGAAAATACACTGGGTAAAAAGGTATTATTTCTTCTTAACTAAATACACATTGCATTGCAGAAGTTACGATCTGAGGACGTTTCAGAGATGTGGTGAGAAACTTGCACAGAACTGCCTTTATAGGAACGTTGTGTACAAACCACTGTTCAGCTATTTATGTTAATTAAGTAAAGTTATCACATATTGTTAAAGCATTTCAAAAAACCCAGAGGGGCAGTTGAGTAATTTTTGTGTCCTTTATATAGAAGTAGTACCAAACTAATTCATGGTTGCTGCTGGTTGCATAGTGGTGGGCCTTGGGTTGTGCTGAGGGCCCCCATTTGAAAGGACTTAGCACCTTCTGAGAGACTTGTTGCAGGATAGCATCAATGATCTTTGGATGATTTCTCAAAAAGTACCATAGGGTTGCTAACAGTGGATAGGGGAAGAGAAACAGATTTTCCAAATGCAAACTACACAATATGAAAGCTTGGGGTACCTAGGCACACATCTTTTTGCAGTCATAGGTTTGTCAGTCCCTTTTTTCTCCACTATTAAAAAAGGGACAATAATATCCTTACTTTACGAAGGCACAGGAAAACGATTTCAGTTTTCAGGGTATTTTGAACAAATACTGGTGATATGGTTACCCTCTATTGGATGGACAGATCTGCCAATGGGCTGATGAAATAAATGATGATGAATGAAGATGACTTTTATCTCCAACAGATGCAAAATTCTGTATTATGCAATATTGATTGTCCAGATTTGTGATAGCTGCTGTAATTGTTTCACTGCAGGAAGGTGTATTAGTGGTGTGGCTAGCAAGGCACAGTTTTCAAATAGTTTTTTTTAATATAACTTTGCCGAGCAGAAATGCAAAATAAAAATCTGTATTTTAAAATGTTCATTTATTTTTCTTTCTTTCTTACAGCTTGTGGCCAATGCAATCCTTTTTGTCAGTGTAAATTTGTATGGGGTCTTTGTGAGGATTTTGACAGAAAGGGCTCAGAGGAAGGCATTCCTTCAGGCCAGGAACTGCATTGAGGACAGGCTGAGACTGGAGGATGAAAATGAAAAACAGGTCAGTTTCTAAGCCTTATTTATTTTTCTCTGTTTCTCCTGAGATGAATGTAGTTATGTGAACCACAGGTCAGGACATTGTTGCCAAATGTATGATAGGGCATGTCTGCATTTCCATTGCAAAGGAAGCGCAGCCTTCCCCCATCTGCTTCAGGTCTTCCTCCCCAGTGCATGCACACTCTTCATCTGCAGAGCTCAGAGAAGGTGCAGGCTGACTCCACAGCTACTGTCAGCTCAGTGCCAGAGGGGATCTATTTTAGGGCTGAGTCAAAGCCAATGTACTATTGTAATATAAGATTGTGGTTATTTATCTGCATGGATGTTTTGGGGTGGGTGTTAGATGCACTGTAAATACTTTTCTTCTCTCTGAGAATGCTATAACCTGTTTGCCTTCATGACACCCATAAAAAAAAGTCAACATTTTGGGCACAAGGAACTGCACTGATAACTGAATAATAAGTATAATTGATAACAAGAATGTGTCTATTATATTTTTGTGCTACTAATAATAAATGTGATAGCAATAAGTATCTCTTCTTAAAAATCACCTCAGTCATTTGATAGTTTATTTCACACAATTTTATCAATAGAAAAAAGTGCTGTATTGTGGACCTTGCTATTGTTACTCACAGATCTTGATGCCATTTGGGTTTTGCCTTTTTCCTTCCTTTATGTTCTCTGTATTCTTCACACATATATTTATGATGCTGTCACCTGTTGTAATAGTGGCTAGTTTTCCCAGCACTTTTTCATGGTCTTTCCCTAAGCAGAAAGACAAAACAAATTCCAGAGCACCAAGCCCCAGGAGATACAAGGCCCTGTGCTATCTTGGTTCTTCCTGGGAACCAAGGCTGAGAACAACTCTTCGAGGTACATTCTCATGGACAAAGTACAACTAGTGCTGAAGGGAGGTTCCAGAGAAGGGAATTGACCTAGGGGAATTGCATCACCACTTGTCCTCCTAATTGGTGCTTTTTATCAGTTATGCTAATTTCCTAAAACATATTAAATGTACTCACCCCTGGTGTGGGTGGGCTTTTGTGGACATCTATCCATAGCTGCCTCTGGAGGCCTTCAAATAAAGATCCCTTTTATATTACCTCCTTACTGAAATTATCTCAAGTTTCATTTCCAGGTTGGGAAAAAGGCAACAATCTTAGGCTTAAACCTGCTATGATCTGTTGGTCTGTAAGATTTGGACTAGCTTTTTCTTTCTGCATAGGTGATAATAGAGGGTGATACTGGAATACCTCTGTGGTGTGGTGGTTACTTATGCCAAACAAGACGTCAAGGTCCTCAAAGCTTGTGTACCTCACAAAATTTTACCACCCCTCATTTGCAATTTTTTTAGCAAGTCTATTCCTATGCATGGAGTAACACAGGTCCATAAGTACTTTCTGTTATGAATTAAGTGAATACGTTTTTATGAGCTGAACATACTCTGTAATAAATAGACCTCTCTTTGAATGCTGCATATCTTTGCAGGCTTTGTAAAAATGGAATTAGGATCAAATCCTTTAGATTTAATTCTGGTCTTTTGTAATCCAAAGCTGCAGATTTTTTAAAGGCATAAATTTGTCATAAGTGAATTTCCATGGGATTTAAACAAGTTTACCATTTGTACCTTTGAAAACCTACTTCTGGGATCCAGCATGGAAAAAAAATTGATTTTTTTGCGTTTCTCTTGTTAACACATTAGCAATCAGTCTTATTTTTTATATTATCCATGCATCCAGAAACATAACAAAAGCAATAACATTACACATAAATGCCATTTTTGTTGATAGTATACCTAGATAATTCTGCAAATATTTTTCCAATGCAGTGTACAGGTCAGGGAAGAGAATAAACTTTTCTCTTACATTTGTGAAATTAACTTTATGCATTACAGTGTAAAACTCAAAGCAGTTGTGAAATATGCTAATTAGCTGTCACAAGTACCACCAAAATACTTTCTGTGGCTTCTCTCACACTATATTAGCATACCTCTAGAACCAGAGTGAGAATTAAGATACAATTACAGGTTACAAAATTATTCTTCAGTTGCTGTGGAAAAACATACTCTGAGTTTCCAGCTGGCAACACTCAAGTGTGATTGCAGAGGAGAAGAAACGCTGCTGACCTAGTTCAATTTTTGTGATCAGTCCTTTATTTTTGTTCTCTGAAGTATCAATATTACATGTTAAAAAAGACTGAATGTTTTCATCAGACTTTCTTGTCTCGTCTAAATGCTCTGCCCTAAAAAACATAGCCCTTTAACACTGAGAATTGTAACCCAAAATGGTAAAACTATTCCCTGATATTTCTGTACAAGTCTATTACTGGAAAGGAAAGAACATTGTCTTGACTTTTGAACATGCACAACTTTCTGGAGTTAAAGGGTTGACTGTGTGAGACAGATACTACAGCTGAAATTGTAAGTGAGATTTCTTCCTCTGTGTCCTACTTACAGAGAATTCTCCTCATGGGATGTATTTGTAGTAATAGTCCCACATGATAATTTTGATAAAACTATTTTTGTGAGCAAGAGTAAATATCTTGTGTTGGCGCATTGTTGGACTCATGCAAGCAGGCTTGAAAGTGTTGCTGGGGAGAAAGGGAGCAGATAGATTCTGTTTATTTTAAAATTCAGTGTAATGTTCACCCTGTTATCTATTCTCTGTATTCACAATGAATAACTGACCTTCATGGTGGCATCATCCATTTGTTGGGTTGCCAAATGTTAGATTGCAATTCCACCAGAATCAAAGGCCAAGAACCAAGTAAGTTTTAGATAAAGAGCAAATAGTTATAATGGCCCAGTTGGGACAAGCTTCTTCTCTTGTAATCTATAAATCTCAGCAACAAGCCATCCTCTGCAGATCAAACAGCTAGGAATAATTATTGTGAGGTGGGTCCTTTTCCCTGGAATCCTGTTTCTTCTGTTCGTGCTCAGTCAGAGCATGTGAGCACTTCGCCTCACTCCCACTGCACCATCTCTCTGTGTCCACTTCCTTAATTCCAGATCATCCTTTGCCCATACAGCAAAAAAAAGCATTGTCATCCAGCTCCCTGAAGGCCCCCTAGTGTTAAGACATCCCAACTGAACTTCCAGCAGTACTTCACCCCTTCCCAAGTAAGAAAGAAAGAACAAGCAGGGATGGGGAATGATGGATGTATTCGACACAGAAAAAGGAGTCTAGTGCTGATTGAACTGATTGCCATCTGACTAAGAGGAGATATAAGCAAGGAAGATGTGGCTCACCATATATTAATTCCAGGTGTAGTAACTCCTGAAGTGGAGCTGTGCTCCAAGGGAGAGATACCATTGTTCTTCTGAGGCCATCTTAACTTGAAAAGCAACTGGACCACTGTCTTTAAAGACCTGTAGACTGCCATTTTCTAAGTGTTTCTTTCAGCATCTTTATAGTTTTGTTTTCCCCACAAGTTTTGTGGTCATCACTCTAACTGTGTACTAATTAATATTCTAATTATGCTCTGTGTGAAGCAACTTCCTTTTGTTTGTCACAGACTTGTTGACTGCTGAATTGATTTTCTGCTTTCCAGCTCTTGTTTTGTGACATTGGTAATCATCCTACAGTAACCTCTTCCATGCCACTCACAACACTGTGGACTTACATAACCCTGCTCATCTCACTTTCCAAGCTGAAGACCTGCTGTCTCTTTGGCCTCCTGATGTGTGGAAGCTATATCCTACCCTAATCTTGCCAAACTTGTAACGAATTTTAATCACATTCCCTCCTTTTCTTGCCCTGACAATAGGAGTATTTTAATGCATATTCATGCACTATATTTGGAGATAAACCACATAATTTACCTTGGTGAAATGCACTTGCTGTAGCACAGGTGGATGTGAAGAGTGTCTGTTGCTTTCACATAAAGCAGGCTGGGAAAATATTTGACTTCATGCAAACCTTCAAAGCCCACAAAACCACCTTAAATATCTTCACTCGTTATTTAATTTCATAAGTACGTGCAAGTATGTTTGCAAAATAAAGACCATCTTTCAAGTCACTTATTTAGATCTTTCCTTCCCTCCTAAATGTTACTTTTGTACTTCCTCACAATTAGAATTGACAGTGGAAAATCAACTAGGAAATAGCAAAGTCTCCAGAATGGGGGATTTTCTATCTTAAAGACTAGTTGTGAAATCATATCTAGTTTTTCAAACCATTGGGACTGGAGAAATGTATTTACTGGTGGCACCTGTCATTCAAGAAATACTTGCATACTGTACTACAATGCATGAAATTTATATCTATTTAATATAAGAAACTGAAAGAAGGACTTAAAAATGACTGGGAGTTGGGAAGCATGGGGCTGAGACAGCCAGCTCTGTGTCTTGCTTCAGGACCACAAGACTGCCACTCCAGCTAGACTAATCAGATTTACTGAAGTATTGTTCAATACCATGCTACTGCAGTAACACTGGTTCTGGGAGACAGACTAGAACCTTGGTGGTGGTCTGCAGTTCTTCCATACATGTCCACCAGACCATGTACACCTAGCTAGATTTTCGTTATACAATGCTGAATTGTGTGTGAAAATGTATGCTTGCATATGTGTCTGCATTCCAAGTGTCTTCTGCAATTTAGGGCAATGTCCCTAATGCTGAATGTAGTAACTGGGTCACCACTGAGTCAGAGATTTTATTAATAACTATTCGTAGAAATGGAAAAAGTGTCAACAAAAGATACCATGACTCTTACTGCACAATAGTTTGAACTACTGCTTAGGGTGCCTTGCTTTCAAATTCTCTGCTACATTCAGACTCCCCTTTAAAACAATTTGATCTAGACATTATACATTTTGGATATGCGTACTACCTCCTGTACATTTGCATAAAAAGATGACACCTACAGAAACCCTCCAGTGGTTTTGTCTGCTGTTTTTAACTTCAAGCCCTTATGAAGAAAGGGAAAAAACTAAATTAACTTTGAATAAAGCAAATCATGTCGGATTTTGTTTTGGTAGTGGATAACAATTTGCTCAGGTTTTTGTACTTTCAATTCAGCAACCAAATTGAGGAATTAGTTATTTGCACGGCCCCAGGCAGAAGTAATTTTTAGAGTGCCTGACAACATGCTTATCAGGTTCTCCTCACATTTTTATTCTCAGAATCTTGCATCTTTTTTTTCAGTGCAGAAGAATATATGAAATTTATCATTAATACAGGCCTTCTTTCCATAAACATTCATCCTGGCTGAATGCATCAGCAAATCACCCTGCAGCAAAAATCTCACCTGGATCATGTGTGGATGCAAAACCACGTTCTTGTCAAATTATCTAGTGTGCAGCAGGGAAGTGATACTGATTTTGCACAAAGTGCAAGGTGCGTGATGATGCCTGATCTTCTCCAAAAGCTAGCCAGCGTGATCTTTGAAAAACATAGGTGGATTTTAGGTAGGAGGGTGAGCCTGTACCACATTACCGCTATGTTCTATGTTACAGGGCAGCTTAAAATTGTATCTATTCCATCATCAGATTACAGTCTTACACAGGAAATTCTATCTTCAAAAAACTATTTGTTCTTTACAAGGATCAGGAAAAACAGGAAATCAGGAGTGTTGCAGTTTCAGGCTGTCAATTTGAACTAGTGGACTTCAGGCCCCCTTGTGCAGGCTGACCACCAGTGTCTCTTTGCCAAATCAGAGACTGGAAATTGTCTCGCTGTCTGCTTCCTTTGCCCTATTTGGCTGCTTAGATCCTTACACAGAAAAAAAATACGTAGCATCCCTGGTCCATCTTCCACCTTTCTCAGGTAAAAAGAGACATAGAGGCACATTTCTTTCTCCCACATAACAATAATTGCCCAGAAGCTTTCTATTGACCAGCACCCGTTCGTCTCCAGTCCTGCAATAATCGTGCATGAGTCTGTCCTTCATAGAGCAAATAATGAAACTGAGGGCTGCTCAGATGAAATGAAAACCTCCAGGTGGAAGGCTTCAGCTTCAACCTGAAGTCATTAGGAGTTGCTTGTAACCCTCTGCAAGGAAAGGTATAGCAAACAAATAAATGTGTTTTAATTTTACAGATTTAGTACATCTTTTGGTTTGCAGAATAAACATCTCAAATGAATCCAGTTAGTGCAAGAAGCTACACTGCTTGACATACCACCAAAACTCCTCTTACCTGACTTTGGCCAAGTAAAAGTGAAGTTTATAATCTAATCCTTTAACCTACAGGCAGTAATCCCTAGTAGTAACAGGCACACCCAAGGGTAGTTCAACCCTTCCATCCTGAAGTCTTTGTTAAACATAAGATAAGGTTTTTCTTTGGGAGTGGTTACAAAAGGACACCTCAACTTAGGGCTGCACAGCTGTAGGAGAAGAGAGAGATGTACCTTGCTCCTAGACTTGCAATTCAAAAGTGTAGAAACATATAGTAAAGTGAGTAACATACAATACAAACACACAATTGTAAATCATATAAAGGTCATATATTTTAGTTGCCTTGTAATTTTATTAATGTAGCTGCATGCCTTTATTTTACAAAATGAAATTTAAGAAAAGTCTATAAAGACACTTAAAAAAACACACACAAGAACAGGCCAGAGCATTACTATAACTATTTGGTTTAACTTTATTTCATCCCCTGAAAACTTTCTGAGAATAGTAAATGTTGTGGCTTAACCCCAGGCACAACTGAGCATCACAAATCCTCTCCCTCCCTCTCTCCCTCCATGGTGGGGTGGGGGAGAGAATAGAAAGAGCAAAGGTGAGAAAACTCATGGGTTGAGATAAAGACACTTTAATAGCTAAAGCAAAAGCTATGCGTGCAAGCAAAACAAAACAAGAATTTCAATGCTTCCCACTGGCAGCCTGGTGTTCAGCCATTCCTAGGAAAGCAGAGTTTCATCACATGTAATGGTCACTTGAGAATACAAATGCTACAACTCTGAATATCATCCTCCCCCTTTCCTCTTTTTTCCATCAGCTCATATGCTGAGGATGACACCATATGTTATGGAAAATCCCTTTGGTTAGTCGGGGTCAGGTGTCCTGGCTCTGTCCCCTCCCAGATGGTTGTACATCTAAAGCCTCCTCGCTGGCAGGATGGTGTGCGAGGCAGAAAATCCCTTGGCTCTGAGTAAACTCTGATCAGCAGTAACTAAAACATCCCTGTCTTATCAACGCTGTTTTCAGCACAAATCCAAAACACAGCAGTCTACTAGCCACTGTGAAGAAAATTAACTCTATTAACTCTGCGTAAAAAAAAGAAGCAAATATGTCAATTAAATAGGTTATCAGCCATTCCATTTAATGTCACAAGGTGTCAAAAGTTTATAGATTTATAAATTTAAATACCTCTTTATAAAAGATTTCTTACAGATTTATAAAGATAAAAAGAGGATGCACTAACTTTGTTTTCCATTACCCATGTAATCACTCATATTCAGGCTAAGCAGGAAGATGTCTTAGACTGTTTGTTGCAGTCGGTTTTTTTTCTCGTAGATGTATGCATGTTACACAGTCATGCCACTCATGTTAAGCTCTTAAATGTAATATATGCTGGCTTACTTGGAGTAGAGTAGATAAATTTTTGGGTGGGAGTATTGACCTGCTAGAGAATAGGAAGGATCTGCAGGGGGATCTGGAGAGATCAAGGTTCAATCAGGCCAAGCACCAAGACCTGCCCTTGCAGTGCTACAGACTTGGGGGAGAATGGTTGAAAAGCTGTCTGGTGAAAAAGACCCAGGCTTGCTGGTCAGCAGGTGAACAGGAGCCAGAAGGTCAAAAAGAGCAATGTCATTCTGGCCTGTATCAGCAAAAGTGTGACCAGCAGGACCAAGGAAGTGATTGTCCCCAGGTACTCGGCGCTGGTGAGGCCACACTTTGAATCCTGTGTTCAGTTTTGGGCCCCTCACCCCAAGAAACATATTGAGGTGTTGGAGCCTGTCCAGAGAAGGGCAGTTGAGCTGGCGAAGGGTCTGGAGAGAAAAACCTTTGAGGAGGTGTTGAGAGAGCTGGGGTTGTTTAGCCTGGAGAAAAGGAGGCTCAGGGGGGAGCTTATTGTTCTCTACAACTGTCTGAAAGGCAGGTGGCGGTCAGCCACTTCTCTCAGGTAACAAGTGATGGGAGGACATGGCCTCAAACTCCATCAAGGGAGATTCAGGTAGGACCTTAGGAAGAATTTCTTCTCGAAAGGGATATTAAGAATTGCAATTGGCTGCCCAGGGAGGTGGTGGAGTCTCCATCAATAGAGGTGTTCAAAAAAACCAACTGGACGAGGCACTCAGGGGCATTGTCTAGTTGACAAGGGGATGTCTGGCCAGAAGCTGGACTTGATGATCTCAGTGGTCTTTTCCAACCTAGATGATTCTACGATAAATTGATAACTTAAAAATAAGTGGTTATATAATTCTAAACCTGTTAATACTTTGACTGTTAGGAGTTTTGGAATAAATAATGGAAAATTTATAATATGTTCTCTTTCAAGCAACTGTCAATCAAATATGCTTGTGTTTGACTCTGAATTTTTCAGTTTATTTTTCCTACTTGCATTGTGTATTTTCAATTAGAGAGAACAGAGAAGGAGGGATGAACAGGCTCACACAAACCTGTCCTTATTAGATGATTAAAAACACACAACCACATAGTTTTAAGCAGATAACAGTTTTCAGCAGATAATATCATGGATAAGAGTTGCCAAGGCAAATTATCATAATTAGGCACGCTGGCTATAGTGCATCAGATTATGAAGTTAAATTGTAAGACAAAAAATTCAAAAGAGTTTCTTATAGTTGATTTCTAAATTTAGAGTAATATCCATGACAGAAATGCTGTGTGAACACTAATGCAATGTTATTATGCATTTTAGTAGGACACCACAGTGTGAAGTAAGGCAACCTCAGTAGTGAATACTGATGTTCTTCCCTCAGCAGCAGGAATTCATAGAAAGCTTTAAAATATCGTTACAAAAGTCTTCTTACATGTATTTTTATTGCTGTTCACAAAATTGTTTTCACTTCTAGAAGACTCTCTAAAAAAGTTAGGTAACACATTACACAAGTTTGACACTTTTACAGCACCAGTGTTCAAACACAGGGGGGTTCCACCATAGACAAATTGTTTTGTCACCTAGGTGTCTCATGTCACAGCAGCTGGCATTGCCACATGTGCAGTTTGCCAAATGATATGTTACCACTTAAGCACAGATTATCTCCTTGAACAGGATACTGAGCTGGGCACTTTACTGCCATTCCAATATATGAAAGTATGTGCTGCTGGCACACATGTTCTTGTGAATTTTTTGCCTGTTTCCTTTGGCCAACAGTCTGTGGAGGAAAAGATCTAGACTACACCCCATTGACTGGCAAAAGAAATGCATTCTAAGGTAGTATTTTGAATTTCTGTCTGTTGTGTGATTTAAATTATTTCCAAGGTTTCTGTTCCCAATTACCTCTTCAATACAAATTTATTTCATTTGGAGTTTAGCTCCCCTTCAGGCACATTTGATTAGGAATTTCCCAGTTTGACAAGGAAATAATGAACTAAATCTGAGTCACACTTGCTATTTTAAGTGGGTGAACACACTCTTTGCTTCCTTAGCATATTACTGATTGGTCCTTGTTCTTCCAATCTGGAAGGCAATGAGATTTTCTCCTATGGGTTAGGCTCAATTCCCTGCTCTGTAAAGAGACAAAATGAGGAAAAGTAGCAAAGGACAAAGGCTTTCAGGTTATTCTAATCTAAATTAGAAAAAATATCTAGATTTTTCAAAGCAAACCATATTTATATCTTAGTCTTTGGAGATTCAGACATCTATCCCACTTTACCATTTTATGCCATGATTTTCTTTCCTATTGCTATACTAAATGCATTTATGGTCTATGAAAAAGGAAATGCTATCTGCTTGCTACTTAATATGTCTTTCTTAGGTTCTAAAATCACTTTCATTGACTTCAGGTTCCTGGGGTTTTTCATTCCTTAGTTTGCTTACTAGTGGGCTCAGTATCTATCACTAGCCATAAAAAAATCTTATCTTTACTAAAGATTTCATGCTTTTTCTGCCACCAGCAGAGATCTGTACTAAAAAAGAGCATGTGCTGATAGTGAGTCGCTACTACAACTCTAAATGAAGGTGTGTGGTGCTGTATCAGCCAGCAGCAGTGGTGTGCAGAGCTGGTACTAGCACAGCACTGTGTCCTCCAAGTTCCACTGGTTCTGGACTCTCAGCTGCAGATTGTGTCAGCTCCAGCAGCAGAAAAAGAAGATTGAAGATGTTAGTGACCTTTCTTTTGCTGCTTCCCTATGTTGGCTCCATTTCTCAGCCAGGTGCCAGAGGAGACCACAGAGATTTGCCAAATATAGAGTTGGTGGAGATATCTGGATTTTGGAAGAAGAGTGTAGGGAAGGAGAATGTCGTAACTCATGGGCTGGAGGAAAATCAGAGAGTGACAAAGTCCCAGTACTAACTTGAGCTGTAACATGTAGCATGTTCTTCAAGAAAAATTCCACTAGCTGGGGGCTGGAGCATTAATGAGGGCAGAAGAGGGGGATGTGTCTGTCTTGCAGAAGGTTGAGCTGTCTGAAATTCCCTTCCTGAGGAATACATCCTTGACTAATCAAGATATTCAATGTTATATTGGTGGAACAAACCAGACAGGGCTGCGGATTTGAAAGACGTGCTGTTGTAGCTGCAGAGGAAACTACACCATGGGTAAAGATCTGTCTGCTCTTCCATTTACCCAGAAAGGGTAGCATTGGTAAAGCTGATGCTGCTTGTGAGTCCATCTGCATAACATTTCAGAAGAAGAAATACAATAACAGCATTGTTGTCCCAGTCCTGTTCATGATGGAACACAGGACTCTGGGTGGGACTTAAGCCTCTAGCAAACCTGAGCTTGCAGATGTCTCATCCGCAGGCCAGCCTAGGGATTGCACTAGTCCTTCTGTGTTCCCTCTGATCATAACATTAGCAGATGATTAGTGCTCTTTATGATAATTTTTAAGACTTCTCTTTATTTGAATTGGAAAATATTTTCAACAAATAAGTTGTAATTTTTGAATTTCTGATTTAAGTGTGCTTTTTTTGCTTCTAACATATATATGCAAACTACCTATGTCTACAGTCAGTCCTACCATGAAGGGATCTTTTCACTGAAAGATGAAAACTAGTCTTCCTGACTCTGCAGGACAAGGGGCAATATGTTTTCTTTCAACATAGGAAGATTTAGAAAAATATGCTCAGTGGCTCTTCTGTGCCACACAAAGTTTCATCTTCATTGATATACCCTAAAGAACCTACTTATTAAAATCCTACTGAAGCATGATAGAAACAAAGGTATTTATTAAGCTAACACTGCTGGAGTTGAGAAATACCTGTCCCTGGCAATGTACTGCAGAAATGCTCGCCCTTCTTTCCTGCCAAGCACAAGTTTTCAAGTTATCTACTCTCAGAGAATGGCCTGATTGATTATATCTGTATGGCTACTTGCCTGCACTAAAATGAGGCAAATAAATATGCTTTAACTAAAAAGGCACTATTTGGTTGTGAGAATTTAGCTTCTTCTCTGTCAAGTTTAAATCCAGTAGGAAGATTTCTGTTAACTGAAATGAGTTTAATCTTTTCCTGCCAAGTTTCTATAATAGTTTTGTGGACACATTGGATATTGCCAGTGACTTTTCAGAGGGAGTGAATATTAAAGATAAAAGGTGAAAGTAAAAAGACTAACAGTAGTTAGTTTGGATGCTGCATGATTTATTAATTTCCAGTTTATATCTGGTATCAACTGTTAGCTAGCCTTTCTGAGGATTAATCTTTATTGATGTATTTCTAGAGCACACTGATTTAATAGATATGAAGATAACTAGGAAGACAGCTTGTGCTTTTTATGGTTTCAGTTTTCTTGTTTATTCTCCTAACCTTTCTCAGCTCTTGTTCCTATTTGAACAAGATTTGTGGAGCTGATCTCAACTTAGCCTACTATTAATCTTCTAGTACTTTCAGGAATCACACTTGCCATTTTAGAATAGTGTCACATAAATATTCCATAGATATTTTGTGATTGGTGGATATCTGAGGATATATTTCTTTACATGCAGAGGTTTACAACTTGTTGTTACAGTCCAGTTTTAAAATTATTAGAAATACCTCTGCCCCAATTAAGATAGAAACAAGACTGTATGTATAAGTCAATAGTATGGATTTTATTTGATAGCAGATATGAGAGAGAGAGAGAAAGGAAGAGTAAGAAATAGAAAAGAGGTGGCAGGACAGAAAGAGAGGAACAGGGACAGAATAAGGAAAATATCACCACTCTGTGGATCCCACCATTGTCTCGTTGATCCTGTCCAGCTTGTCTTCTTGGCGGTGAAGGTCCCCCTGAAAAGCATAGAATCTGATGAATGAATAAATGCTCAGGCCAGGTAGGAATGCCTAGGTACCTCCCCTGGGGGTGTGCAGTTTGACAGAGTCTCTTGCAGCAGACTCTGGGTCAGTTGCATCTCTTTGCATCACAGGCAATGCTGTGGTGCAAGGCCTCAGGAACAAGTCTGGGGAATACTTGGGGGGGGTCTTTGATGGATTATGATACCCCCTTAGCTGCCTCTCACATGAATGTCCTGTGGATGTGGCCTGTGGGGCTGGGGATTTCACAGCTGGGCCGATTCATGCAAGGGAGGATAGCTGTTCAGTGCCTTCTGAGCAGAGGTTATGCCACGCGCCTGAAACCTCTCCCCCCACCCTCAGTTGCAGGGGGAGTCCGTGTAAACCTCTGTGGGGTGTGGTCTCCCCCACCCCAAACTCAGACAGAGATGATTCTTAGTGCTGGGTTTGGCTTTCTTGTGGACGCATGCCTCTCCCTCAGCCTGAGATGATTGACAATAACGTCCCCTTTATCTTAACACACAGCCCAAAATTCCAGTCAGGCATCTGCAAGGAAGGGTGGGCTTCTGTGGTTCTAGCTTCTTTATACAGTTTTTGCTGTAATGGGTAAAATTCCTTCATAGCAATGTTTAAGGCATGAACCATTTCAATCCCTGACACTTATTTAGCTCGTGTTTTTCTGGATGGTACCGAAAAAGTGCAATGTGCTACGGAGTTTTTCTCATTCTTATCATGCTACTTTGTGAATGCTCTCTTGTGAACTTTATATATTTGCCCAGTTTTATGGTTTCTTTATGCCCATTCTCCATCCCAATGCTTCTGCATTCCATGCAGCCCATTGCCTTCTGTTTTAGCCAAGACTTCAGGTTCTCCTAACTCTTTCCCAAGGCCTTACCATCTCCATTGTGACTATGTTCCATGTGGAATCTATCAACGCCTCATTAAACACTATTCTGCTGATGCATCCTTCCCTTCCTTTATTTAAACAAAAATAAGCACTTAACCATAGAAAGGTGTTAAATTGGTCTGGTATAGGTGTATTCAGACTGAATGCATCATGCAGTTCATACAGAGTGTTTTGATTATCTACCATAACTATGCTGTTATCCATTCTCTTACTACTCAAAATCTGTGGATGTGGTATCTGGTCTTTTAGGGATGGTCTTTTAGGATTACTAGTGGAATAATGACTTGCTGATAAATAGACTTTTCCGAGAAATCTCAGGACTGTTCTGAAACATTGCCACCTTGTGGCTTCTGGAAAATCACCATCTTTAACGGTGCTATTCCATGTACTTAGTTGGAAGAAAGGGCACAGCATAGTTGAATTTCCAATAATTCACTAAATCTGTTGCCTTTGTTTTCCAGCTTACAAAAAGTATAAATGAATTCTTACAGTTGTACACAAAATTGTTCTTCCATCCATTACATTAGGCTTCTTTTCATTCTCCTTTTTTTTTTCTCCTTAAAGTAAATTAAAACGGCTGTGAAGTGTAATAGAAGAGTGACAAAACTCACTAAGATGTAGCTTTTAAAATGATACAAAATTGAGCATGGTATCATAGTATTATTAGGTAGCAGGGGGTAATATTTAGGATGTACTTTGGAGTCCCTGCTGACTAACTAGAAACTGAATCTCAAAATTATATAGATGAGTTGACTCTGAAATAGTCTTATTAATTTTTTACACGCATGTCTGATTCTTGTCTTCTCTAGGGAGAAAAATTTGTTTTAAAATATGGTGGCACTTTCAAGTAAACCAATAACAAAAAAAGATCTGTGATAGACTGCAAAA
Source organism: Phainopepla nitens (assembly GCA_013400175.1). Taxonomy (NCBI): domain Eukaryota; kingdom Metazoa; phylum Chordata; class Aves; order Passeriformes; family Bombycillidae; genus Phainopepla; species Phainopepla nitens. Next base: position 721,579 of record VXBQ01009868.1, on the reverse strand, counting down.
ATTATTGGGTTAGATTTCATGTTCTACATTGTAAAAGAATTTTGTAGAGTAGATGATCAAAATCTCCTTTCTTTTTTGAGCTCCTTTTCCTGTTTGTCACCATCATTGGACTGTTACTATAAAAAACAAAAATATTCATGTTTTTTCAGTCAAGAAACAAATACATCAAACCTGGTTTTGTCCCATGTTTATTTTTTTTACTTTCTTCCTTCCTAAAGTTGCTATGAAAATGCAAAAAAAAAAGGTAATGGGCATGAAGTCTACCCTGAATAATGCAGTTCAGTGCTAGGAAGGGTGAAAAAGGACCAGGTTCTGGAGTGCTGTCCAGATTACTATTTTCTCCAGCATGAGGGGCCTAGACTCCCTGATGGGTGAAGGCAGTGCCAGCATGCGGGCTGGAAGGAGCAGTTCAGGAGGAATTTAATGAAGCTGGCAGAAAGATGGAGCTGTATCCATTACAGCCCTGTTCTCATGGGATTGACAAGCATGCAATCTACATGGCCATTCTAGACTGTAACTTCATTCTCAAAATGAATTCCAGCAGATGTGCATGCACAATAGGATAATGAGATTCAAGAAAGCAGAGAAACACAAGAGCCTGCAGCTCTGAGGCAATGCTACAGTTCCCTTGGTTGCTTCCCTCAGCTTGGTTGCTTATCTCAGAAAAAAATGACAACTGTTTCCTTTGATAAAGTATTCTGCTCTGACTATAAATAGTATTTCCATTTTGTTTTCTTTATATCTCACATGATAAACTACAGGAATACAACTTAGCATGGGTAAGCACAGCAAGCGTACCCTGTTTTTGGGTAGCAATCTGTGAGGAGCCTTTCAACTGCACACTGGGCAACTGGAAAGAAAGAAGAGGATGATGGCTAGGAATATTTAAGATAATTGTGTGCTTTTGAGCCTTCTTTTCTGATGGAGTATGGATTCATTCACAGCCAGCTGAAAGAATTTGAAAATGTATCATAGTCATTTCCCATACAGATGTCAAAATGAATCATTTTGTACAATAGGAATAAGTGCATAATGTTTGGGCAACTGCCTGAAACGATTCTAAATCAAGGTGAAAATTTCAAAGGACTTTAAGTAACTTATAAGTGTTTGGAATGAGCAGCAAAATGAGAAAAGAGTATGATTATCAAAATGGGAAGGGGATGGGCATCTTCATTTGGAGGCAGGCACGAGAAATGTATTAGGAATATGCACTGGGCACTCCCATAAAAGCAGAGCCAGGATGCTGGGAGAGGCTGTCCAGGGCAAGGATAGGGAGAGAAGAGGGAATTTTGGTGAGAAGCCTCCAAATTGGAGAAAGCTGAAGAGAGTGTTGAGGCAGAATAGAGCATGAAGATGATGAGGGTTTTTTCTTCAATAGTGTCTGCTTTCTTCTTTCCTCTCCCTTCTCAGAAATGAGAAATCACACAACTCATAGAGGGTGCTCACCCTTGAGCTCCTCTTCTATTCTAAAAGCCCCACTTGTGAGATAGCAAGGTGGCTTCAGGCCTCCCCAAGGGGCTTCAGGCACCCACCTCTCCTCCTGGTCCTTGTGTTCCAAGGGAGACACCTTGATACACAATGGTCAAAGTAGACCTCTGGAGATCATTGAGCCCGACCACTCCCTCAAAGTAGGTCTGCCAGAGACACCATGTCTGGTCAACTGTGGCTTTGTCTAGTCAAGTCCTTAATAACTATTAAAGTTTTTCCTTGGGTCCAACCTGGATTATGTACTTGTAAATAGGGTTGAGAATGTTCCAAGAGGTAATATAGGGTCTTTTTTTCCATTAACAATGGGAAACACTTTTTTCTTATCCATTTCACTGCCTCGGCATATTTTCCTTCTTTGTCACATGCATAGCGGTACTAGCTGTTGAATAGGGCCAGAGTAACACTGAGCAGTTCCTAATTGGTTTGGTATGCACATTTTGACTTGCCTTGGGGTCAAAAGGAATGTTTGACCCCAAGGTCAAAGGAATGTTTGTTCCTCTTCTATTTTCTTGTGATGCTCCATTGCTGCGGGAGGAAGAAATTTGATTGTTTTTCAAAAATAGCTAAGTCTTAGTAGTGGAGTAATCATTATTAATCAGAATGATAAAATTGGCAAAGGCAGCCCAGTTTGGCATTTGAAACCCCAGAATAGGACTGGGAATGTAAAATGTTGTGAATGAAGGAGATCTAGGTTCTTATCTATCATTCTCTTTTCTTCGTGAGATTTCTGCTGGGAATGCAAAATCATTGACTGACAAATTACAGTCTCTGAATAGAACTTTTTTTCAGCATGTGACTTCATTTTAGAGCACTTTAATGCTGAGTGAAGACTTACAGTAGGAGAAGAGTATACAAATTCCTAAAGTAGTGTAAGCTGGCTGTGTGGCCAAAATTTAACGTTCTGTGTAGAAAACAGCTGTAATGATCCTAAAAAACATTGTGAATCACTGAGAAATAATAAAATTTAGAAACATTTTGTTTCTACTAGACCTTGTGTTTAGGAATATGTCACATGTTGAGGCTACCTCAACAGAAAATAATTTGTGACCAGTTAGAAGCTTTGCAACATGTCTGTTGTTTTATTTGGTAAAAGCTGTTGCTAATTGATTAGTGCTCCCTGTGTTACTCTTTCTATTTTTTCCTGTCAGCACCCATCCCTGTTAGAGGCAACAACCATTCAAGCATGAATGTCACCACAAATGTGAGTGGTCTTCCACAAGTTTTGTCACTTGTTCCATTCAATGCACTATCCTACACACTTAGTTCTCCTTTTATCCTGGCTTCCAGATTATTTTTATAATCAGATCAGCCATACAGGAGCAAATGAAAAACCTGGACAAAAATTGTAGGACTTGTTGAATATTCAGGCAGAGCCCCTTCCCAAACCTTCCAACAGCTATATTTTGTGTACATGAATTCACTCTTGCTGCTCCAAAACTTTGAGTTCTTCAGCATTACTTAGGCTGACCTGAAGGGCAATACTGCTTTGCCTGACAGATGAGATTGTGCTGTAAATAGAAGAGACTCTTCTTATATTCTTTCTAGAGAGCTGGATGGTGTCCTTCATTTACTTTAGGTGTTTTGATACTTTGCGTTGCAGGGTTCTTTCTTACACTTTCCAGGCTTCCCTTCAGGGGCAAATCCTTACAGTCATGCTGCTGCTTCCCTTCTTGGTCTGAAAGGTCAGTAGTGGCAGCCCTTTGAGAAAGTCATAATGGAGTCTTTCCTCCCTTGGTGAGTCTGAGGCTACCAACAGTCTTTGTACAGACTCTACAATTCTTCATCAGTAATTTTTCTTTTTTTTTCTCATTTCTAAGGAAAAAAAGCAATCCATCGTAATTTTATAGAGGATTTTCATGTTCCCTTCAGGTCTTGTTAAAGTCAGTCTAACGTGTATAGGAATCATTATTTTTGTAGCCTCCCTTAATACATCTGACATCTGACATTTCAATGCTGTCAGATGCTGCATCCTACAGCTCTCCAATGCTGCCTTCACAGTAATGATTCTTATAACTTCCCTGGATTCCATGTTATTTGGCATGCACTGTAGATATTATCTGTGAATTTTTTATTCATGTATTGTAATTGTGTTTGCAGGCTATAGAGAACTATTCTGTTAGCACTGCTCTCTGGAAGAGTCTGTCAATATCATTTTTGTTTGCTTGTTTGTCTGGTTAAGTCTGACTTTCTATGAAACAGAAGTCTAAAACCCACTCTCTCCATAACAGTTTGGGAATTCACTAATTCATTTCAGCAAAATGGTGAAGATCGAACTTAATGTGTTGACTGAAAGAGAAGCTACAGAGAACATTTAGTCCTTATCAGACATTGTAAATTTCTTATCCAGAGCAATACTTATGAAATTCCAGTATCACTTATGCCATCTTAAGCACCAGAGAATTTAACCATCAGTCCAAATTCCTCTCTTGTATGGGTTCTCTATTTTCTGAGAGGTAGCCAGCTCATTTTATAACCCCAGTTTATTTCTCTTAATACAGTAAATCAACTTTGAGACACAATTAGCAGTCAACAGAGCTTCATAGGATCCACTGTGGACAAAATACTTGTTTTGGATTGTAACTAAAAATTTGGGTTACCCAAATACAATTCTGCTACAAAAATAGAAGTATACTTAAATCAACATAAAACTTACAGCGAATAACCACTTTTGATGGTTATTCACATCACTTGTGATGTGAAATACTTTGGTTAATTGGAAATTGCTATATGTGTAAAGTGTCAACAAATATTTAATTGCATAATATTCTTTGCAATATTCTTGGTGCACATCGTTACAAATGTAGAGAAGAGCTTAAACAAACCCTGCCTTTGACACAGATTGCTGGCATCTGGGCTGGCCTGCACCCCAGCTCACTCTTCCTCACAGGTTCTTAATAATGGTCAATTAGGTCTATTACAAAATTTATTATTTATTTAATTGACACAAAATTAACAGACATAAGACTTTAACAGATGACATACTTCACAGGATAAACAAAAGAAACATTATTTGCAGATAACATACAGTGTACAGCTGAGGTAGCTAATATTACAGCTAGTGAAGAAACAGTATAGATTAGGATTGCATGTAGCTTACCATCCAGTTGCTGATGGAACACTCATAGGATCCTTCCTCTCAATTCCAAGGAAAGTAACTGCAGAATATTCATCTGAACCCATGAGAGCAGCTCTGCACATTTCCAGGGTGCTTGTAGGAGTCTTCTACCTTCGCGAAAATTCATGTAGCTTTTATAGTCAGTACAGTAAGGTGTCTCTCAGTCAGGAATTCTTAGCTCATCTCTCTACATCTCACTCTCAAGGTGAGATGTTTATTGTAGTCTGGGGATCTCACCTCCATGATGCCAGAGATAACTCACTGCTGGATATGTGTCCAGCCTGGGATATTTCACCAATTCCTTTGAGGGAGGAGAATGTCCACAGCTATCCACCAGCTGATAGACAGAGCAGATAAGCTCTTCTGCGGCAGGGGGGAACATCCTGCCACATATATATGAGTAGGAAACAGAGTTAGCTAATGATCCTTAGCCTCAAGACAATGTGACCACCACAAACAAATGACAGAACTTTAGTCTAAAGTTCACCAGGGCAGTTCTGCAAAGTTTAACTTGTTCCTTCTTTCAATGTGTCTTCCAGAAGAAACTGCTAAAATAAAAAACTCTTTGAATAAATTTTGAGTATTATTTGATGGCTTTATCTGGTGAATGTGTGCACGTTAGCAACACAAAAGCACTTGTAAATACCCTCTTCTCAGTGTTAATTTTTGCTCCTTATTTATTTAATATCAATTAAAGAAAAGGGGAACACGGTTGGGCCAAAATATGCACTTCTGTGACATCTTGCAGTTGCTCTCAATTGTCAGATAATAGAATCACAGAATAGTTGAGGCAGGAAGGGCACTCTGGAAGTCATCTCGTCTAACCACCTTGGTTTCCAGGATGAGATGTTTCATCACTTTCACGACCCAAGGTGAAACTGACTGGCCTGCAGGTCCCTGTGTCCTCCTTCTTGCCCTTCTTGGCTAGAGAAGTGACATATTCCTTCTGCAGTCTTGCATCACTTCTCCCAGTCACCATGTTTGACTGCCAGGAGCTGCCTAACAGTAACATCTGGCAGCTCACTCAGTGAGCTTGTGAATATGTCCTGTCAAGGACCATGGACTTACAGCTATCCAGTTTGCTTAATTATTCCCTGCCCTAATCCTCTTCCATCCAGGGTACACCTTGCTTGCTCTAGCCTCACTCATTGTTGTCTGGAACCTGAGATTCCTGAATCAGATAGGATGTGGTTATGTGAATTCATTCAGACTGTTGCCATGGCTGAAACTAGCAGGTCTGATGGATAAACTTGGAAATGCATTTTTAATGGCAAGCAATTTCTAGGTGAAAACACAACTTGAGTAGATATCTAAGCACACCTTACAACACCTAAGAACAGCAGCTGCAGATTTTCCAGATGGTACCTGTGAGTGGGCCAGAATATGTGGAAAAACTACATGGGCCTTTATAGTTAATACTGACAAGATCCATAATATTAGAGACCCTTTTTTGCAGGTCAGTGACCCATATTAAAAATTTCTCTGTGAGTATAGCAAGAAGACGGGTTTAGCCAGAGTTTTGTACTGATTCAGTTCATTAAAGACATTGCCACACTGGCTAAGATTCCATTAAAACTGTGCTTACCATTCCACTGAATTTGACAGTAGATAAATCCTTCAGCCATTCTCACTGCTTAATAACCAGCTGCCACAGTCCTTGTAATGTAACACTTTCATTATATCCAGGAAGAAATAGGACACACAAAAGGATAGCAAATGACCCTGGGAAGTCTTTCCCAGACAGATAAATGTTGCTAAGAGTAAAGTAAGTTGTTATTATTAGAACTGTGATATTTATGAAAAATATGGACAATTATATGCTCTGGAATCTGGCTTTTTCTGTATGGGTTTGGTTTTTCTATTTTGTTGCTGTGGGGGTTTTTTTGTTTGTTTTGGTTTTGGGGTTTTTTTGGGGGGAGGTTGTTTGTTTGTTTCTTTGTTTGTTTTTAGTGCGGAAGACTTAAAAAAAAAAAAACACACAGTTTGCAGGAGTTTGAGATAAATGGTTTGTATTATTTATGCAGCAGACATTTTAAGAAAGTAGATTAAGAGAAGGTTGTCCAAATCACTAGTTTAAAACTTCTGAAAAATGGTCACACACTATACACAAAACTGATGATTTTTATGTTTTCTTTTAGGAACGTCTCTTGATGAGCCTTTTGCCCAGGAATGTTGCAATGGAAATGAAGGAAGACTTCCTGAAGCCTCCTGAAAGGATTTTCCACAAGATTTACATTCAAAGGCATGACAATGTTAGGTAGGATTGATGTAGCCCATGAAATAAACTAAAGAACTAAGAATATTTAGTACAAGGAGAGTGATGTACAATTTTGCAGTCAGGTTTCAGAGAAAAAAAAAAAAATCAAGCAATATACCAAAGATTTATCATTTATACCGAGTAGAAGAATGGGTGCACTAGGAAGATTTAATAATCTCAGGAGATAAGCCTGAATCAATAAATGTCTTCCCAGTAGTGCTGGGAGACTGACAACTTTTTCCAAATGAATAGTCATTGGATTTGTACTGTATTATGTTTTGGGCTAACAGGAGTATTTATTCTGCATGGTAGTTTTTACACATTTATATTTTTCTGATAGTAAGATAAATTACTTCTAAATTAATAGATTTTCCTGGGTAATAGCATGGAAACACAGAAAGGAAGTGAGATTTAAACTTAAAGAAATGTGTATTTGTCCACTTCACATGAGCATTACCCCACAGAGATTATTGACTAAGGCTCAGTTCTACTTGCTCTTATTCAGTAGTTGACTGTGTGCGAGTACTGTCATTTATATTGCTTTTTCTTAAAGTTTCTTAAAGCATTCTCATTTGTTATTCTTCTTTGCCTCCAGTACAAATTCCTTAAAGACCTTGTCTGTGTTTTATCACACTACTGCCAAGTGCCTTGCTTCTACATCAAAAACAGCATCAAAGAAGTTCAGTGTGTGTCACCCTTTTACTAAACAAGGTGCTGTGTTAGTAAGTGATGCCACAGAGCTGCCTTCATTTGCACGGTGTACTCATGCAGCAAAGGAGTAAACTTCAGCACTTCCTCCTCTTCCTCATCCACTGCTAAGTTTCTTCTCTCAAAATTTAGTCTACCTCCCATTGAGCTGCCTTTAATATATGCAAGGGCCACTTCCTAGTGACAAGTTGTTACAACTAAAAGCAATTCTGTCACTAAGGGAATCAGAGAGGTTTGTGATGGGAGTGTTCAGAAGACTGCCAAATTAGGTCAGTTTTATGCTGTAAAATTTAACATTACTGAATTAAAAATTAATAATTTACTTCATGTTAATGGCTAAATCTTGCTTAATATTAATCTCATCAGTTTGCATACAAAACTTGATCTTTAACAATCAGTTTAAAGTTGCTTCTAAGTGCATACTACCCCAAAGCTGATGCTGAAAATGACAGAGTTGTTTACAGTATCTGATAGTTTCCAATTGCCAAAGTCTCACTTGAGAGCTCCTGAAGAACACGTTCAAAATCTAAGCAAGCTGTCTTACTCCTTCACTTTTCCTCGTTCGTGTCACATGGTTTTGTTCTGTTGCACTCCTCACCAACCCATTTGCACTTTTTTCTTTTTCTTGCTAGTCTTCCCTCTTTGAATGATAACCTGTCTGTCTATTTGCAGACAGTTTTGCTAACCAAGTCTCAGCTATGCCAGGTTTTGATGTTTGAATATCTTCTACTTTGACCCTTTGGTGATTACATTCCTCAATATAGTTATAAAAATTGTGTCTAAAAATTATGTCCTCACAGTGCTATGAAACACATATACTACTATTGGTTGCCCTTATATTCAGGGTCAAGGTAAGACTGATAATTACATCATGATTAGTATAGTTATATCTTGTATGTGTTACAAGTGTCTGCATTCATTACACTCTTAGACAGCATTGCTTTGGAGTTGATTATAGTGCTTCTGAGTCCTCTCTTTTGCTGAGATCTTTTTGAAATGCTATCTCAGGAGTAGTCTTTTTTCCTACATTATATGTTTTTTCACATAACTACTAAAACTTCTGTGGCTTATTCACTGCTTTGATGTGGAGTTCATAAATGTTTTTTAATCTGAACACCCTGTCTGGAGAGGTGAATTCATTCTTTGGCATTAAGAAGGTACTTTTGGGGCAAATGAAGCCCAAGTAAGATGGAGGTCATTTTAAATGTCACAGGCAAGATCCTCAGGGAAGAGAACTGAAAATAGCAGACCTCCTTCACCATTTGTTCTTATAAGTAACTGTATTGCCTTTTATTTCACTACTCTATAATTATAATAATGATTTTTAAAAATGGGGTGAAATAGTGTCCAGTAAATACCCAGCAATCTATAGCTATCACGTTCCAGTAGGCCAGAGTTTCGGCTCTGAAATTTTTGTGACTGTGTAGAGCTGAAGGATGAAGGGGAACTCCCAGCAGGTGCCACCCTGACACCAGTGTGAAGAACAGCAGTACAGCATTCCTTTGCAAGGGCCTGCTGGTGGTCAGTGCCAATAATCAGTGTTTGCTTTACTTTCTTAAGGAGATGAAAACAACTTTTTGTTTTCTCCTGGGTAGTGGCAGCTCAGTGCTATAACAGGTAAACCTGAGAGATCATTCCTATATTCTTGTGAATTGTCCTCTTCACATCAAGTGTTCTGTAAAGTGCTGCTGTTAAAACAAACCAACAAAAAGCCCCTCTATAATTCTATATTCCAGGGTTTTTTAACTCCAAAGCTACACAGTGTAAAATAGAAAAAATGAGCTTCACTTTTACTTTTTCTCTTGCAATGCTTTCTTCTTCTCCCTGCAAATACCTGGAAGTATCAGAGCATTATTCTTCAGAGAAGATAGTCGGAAGGAGGCAGACTGTCATGCATGCAATTAGTAAACTACATTATTTTTCCATTCCTTACCTGTTGAAAAACCAACAGCAAAAAAATACCCTCATAAGTATCAGAAAGCATCTGTTTTAGTCTTCTAAATAGCTGCCTGAAAAAAAAAAAATAGACAAAGAGTATTCAATCTTACGTGTGAAGAAATAGACATGTGAAAAATCATACAGATACCTTCTTTACCTCCTCCCAGAAAAGCACGTTACAGTGGAGATACATATACCTCTGTAAGAAGTGAATGATGAACTGGGAAAAAGTATTGGCATATTTCAGATAACCATGGGAATAGCCCTGGTTTATCAATTAGTTGGTGAATATTTTACTAACTATTCAGCAGTTGTTGAATGACTGCCTGCAACTCACTGTGCCTCTGGAGGGGAATGTGTCATGCTTTGATCAGCTCCTCCCAGATCTGTAGTACATCTACTGCCTTGTAAAGTTTTTGAAAAGAATTGCTGTGCAGTAAGAAATGAGCGCATGTGTTTTAAATGGAGACCAATAACCTAGTGCAAATGCACTATGCAAAACAAGATATCCAACACATATCCAATATAGCATTAGCCCAGTGAGGACAATAAACTCCACAATCAGGAAACTATAAATAATTACAACTAATATAATATCTATGCTTTATCAGAAGGAAATAGTCTGTATACAGTCCAGGAGCTGTTTCAACACAGTACAAGTGTTATTTTACTCAGTATAAATGTTATTTTACTGGGGTAGTCCCAGACAAGGACACCATGAAAGATGGGGAACCAGATGTCAAGTTACATTTAATGGCTACCCAACAGACCAGCTCTTCTGTGGTGCTCAGAAATATGTTTTGTAACAAGAAGGAGAGACATGCTTTTTTCTAAAATTAGGTTAAGAAATTTAAGATTCATATTTCTTTGTTTCCTTATTCCTACGGGGCTGAGAAATTTACAGATCACAATATGTAGGTACAGTGTCTATTGTAAAAACTCACTAGTCCTGACTGAATCTCTCCATGGACCCATAATTCAATTAAGAAAATTTCAAATTGAGTTCCAGCTCAAATATTGGAAACCTCAACACATTTTTTTGTCTCTTTTGGAATGGACATCAGATATTTATCAAACTACTTCAACTCATGGATGGATAAGGATATGGCTGACTTCTTATATTAGCACACAACTTCTTGCTTAATTTTGTGACTCAAACAATGTTGAAGAGATAAAAAGAAAGTGAACATTGAAGCTAAAAATGTCTTGGGCCTCTGGTACAGCAGTTTCATTTAGCCTTATTTTTACAAGCGTGAAATAGAACTGTATGCTTTGTAAGAAGAGATATTACTTTTAGGAAACACACTGCCTGATTTAAAGCTAATAATAAAAAGATTCCTTGTGGCATTTTAGAGGCTCTTGAGACTCAATCTGAAGCCAGAACACAATCTGGAGATATTTATGAGCAATTATTTCTGGTCTATCCTGTCTTTCAGAAAACATCAGAACTTAAATAATTCTTTAATTTAACTTGCCCATTCCAACATTTTAAAAAGCTGTGATCATGATGCCTATGAACAGACTTTTGTATGTAGTCTTTCTGAACTTGTAAGTCTTCACAGTGAACTAGTTTTCGTAAATGATTATTATGCAAAAAAACACAGCCTCCCTTTTTTTTATTTTTAACAGCCCTCTTTAATTTTAGAGAGCACTTTTTTCTTAAACATTGAAGCAAGTCATACTTAAACTTATTAATAAACTTGCCTTATGTTTGACCTTTGAGACAAAAAGTCCTACAGGCTCCTTTCTGAGGCACCATGTGCCATTAAAATACCATACGTACTGTAAGTTGTACTTTAATTAAACAAATGGCCCAAATGAAAATAAAAAAACAGAGCATACAACCCTCCTTATTTTGCAGAGTACGTGTTTATACATGTGGCTCCATTGAAAACAGCAGGACTATTCAAGTGCACAAAGCACGTGAATGAGTACTGTTAAAAGTGAACATTTACTACCTACGAGCTGTCAAATCTCTTGTGTAACTTGGCAGGATTTCTCCTTCTGAATGCCCCGCAGAGTGACATAGGAAGAGTTGCTCTGTCAATACTCACACTCGGGAAGCAGCTTAAATCTCTTAAAGCAAGCCACAGGCTTTCTGCACTCAGTCCTAGCAGGTGCGGCTGCTTCCCGCTGTGGCGCAGGAGGGCTGCAGTCACAGTGCTGCTGCTGGCTATGCCTGCCTGCAGGGATCACGCAGGGAGAAAACAGCAGTACAGAAGGTCCTGGAGCGGTAACCCTGGGCTTGTTAACATTCAGATTGTCAAGGAGCATGAGATAATGATGTATGTAACTCATATGGCAGTGCTGAACCAGCTTGTCTCTGTGACAGAGGAGAGAAATGTCTATTTATACTGTTTTCTTTCCTGGACTTGCTCACTGTACTGCTCCTTGTCTTTTGTTCAGAATTTATATACTAGAACAAGTTAGAAATAGCTGTTGTTAGAATAACTGTTGTTAGAAATAGGGGGTTTTTTTAAGAAAAAAAAGTCCTTAGGAAACTTTCATTAAACATTGAAATCATGAAATCATAGAATGGTTTGAGTAAGACGAGCCTTTAAAGATCATCCCATCCAGTCACTGTGTCTGAGTCAGGTTCATCTTTCACTATGTAAGGTTGCTCAAAAGCCTGACTAGCCCAAGCTTGACTGTTTCTAGAGATGGGGTATCCACAGCTTCTCTATGAAACCTGTTCCAACCTCACAGTGAAGAACTTCTTCCTTGCATCTACTCTAAATCTACCCAATTTTAGTTTAAAACCATTCTCACTTATCCTATCAGTAGAGACCCTGATAAAAAGTTCATCTTTATCTCTGCTGTAGACCGCCTTTAGGCTCTGGAAGACTGCTATATCTCCCTGGAGCCCTCTCTTCTCTAGGCTGAACAACCACACTCTAACAAATCCATGTCTTTCCTGTGTTGAAAATCCAAGTGGGGTCTCATGACAGGAACAGAACCACCTCCCTCCACCTGCTGGCCACATTTCCTTTTATGTGTAACAGGATACCTTTGGCTTTTTGGGCCACAAGCATATAGTGCTGACACATGCCCAATATTTCATCCACCAGTACCCCCAGGCCCTCCTTCACAGTTCTGGTCTGAATCTACTAATGCCTCAATTTGCATCCATGTTTGGGATTGCCTCAACCCAGGTGCAGGACTTGCACATGGCTTTGTTGAACTTCCTGGGGCTTGCACAGGCGCACCTCTCCAGCCCATCCAGGTCCATTTCATGGCATCCCTGCCCTCCAGTGTTGTCACACGGTGTGACGTAGCTAGGTGTCATTCACTAACTTTTAGATGGTGCACAAACGCCCTGTCTGTGTCATTAGTAAATAAGGAGTGAAATGAACAGTCAGAAGAAAAACACTGCAATTCAATACTTACAAATCTGTATTTACACATTATCTATCAGTAGTCTGTGGGGACTGCAGTCATGCAAAATTTATGTCAATTTTAGTTTCATTTATGTTTTCATTCGTTTATATCTGTTTTCTGTGTTTAGTGTTTAGCAGGAGCCCTTCATCAGTAACTGTAGACGTAATTCCTTGTAACACCTTGAAAGAACTGTCTTTACAATATTTTTTTTTTAAAAGTTATGTGTGCAGAAATCTAGATGCATTTCATTAAGAAAGAAGGAAGTATCATAAAATCAGAGGGATATGCACATTGCAACAAGAAATATTCCATAGCAAACTAAACTCCTCTGAAAAAATTTATTTGTAAAATTGTTGATTTTTGCTGCTACATAATCCCATTATTCAGCTTATGCATATTTCTAAATGTTTTGGTTATAATTATTTTAAGATAATTTTGTTTTATTGATAACTAAAACAAGCTATTTGTGTATAAAATATTATTAATGAAAAAAATGGGTTACTTTCTGTCAAAAATTTACTCATTTTCCTATGAAATATAGAAGGTGACTATGTAAAAACAGGCCATGTTTTTAGCAGGGAGTATTTAAGCTACACTCTAGAAATCAATTAAAAATTGGTTTAAAAATTATAACGAAATACTACCACACAAATAAAACCTAAAAACTCAAGTAGTTTTACACTTCTTTTACTAGATGAGAGTAAGAACAGCAAGACTGGAGAGTAAACTTTCAGCTTTATTGTGGTTATGTGGAAGAAGAAAGGTAATACTAATCCATGTAGCTGTATCAACAAGTGGTTATTGTAGTTTTTATCTATGAGCAGAAGGTGTTAGAGGAGCAATGGAAATTTTAAGTCACAGAAAGAGTAACCATTTTACCTTGAGAGAGAGAAAACCAGTGAAAAAAGTGTGCCTTATCTCAAATAAAGCAATCAGAAAGAAATATTTCTGACAAGTCTCACTCTCCTGCTCTCTTGCACTTCAGTAACACTCAGTATATGTTCTCTCAGTTTTAGTAAGCAAGTAGGCAGCAATAGTAAGCAAGCAAGCCTCTAACCCAAGACAGAACTGCTCCTGAAACACAATGGCATCACACAGACTTTAAAATCAAGTGCGCAGAAGTTTGAGAAAGCTCTGCTCAATGACTGATTAATTTCTCCCCTAGGATATAATTAGAATATTAATGTGCTGTTGCAATTTACGATCACTAACAATTTGTCTAATAACCAAGGCGATTTCAGTTTTTATCAGATTAGCCAAACTTTCTAATCCTGTGAATTTACTGATAAAATCCTGATGTGATTGGTAAGTCATGGTTTTGCTCACTCAGAGCATGTGACTCAGTTTGGCAGGCCTGGTTAACTAGGGGATGATGGAGCTCATCTGACACAAAGAGAAAAACCATCTCGGGTCAGGGACGGACTTGCCAGACTAGTGCAGGGGGCTTTCAACTAGATTAATTAGGGGAGGGGAGGCACCTATCCCTCCCAGTCCTGACATTCAGGTGTCAACACCTCTAATGGATGCCTGGAACAGAGCAAAGGCATTCCAGATATTCCAGCCAGTGAATAACCTGGGCTCTGGCTCAGATGCCTCCACACAAGCGCACAGAGTATGGCGAGAAAACAAGAGGAGCTATAGATGTGCACAGGCCTTGGTGGATACGATACCATGGGCATCATGGAGATATGGTGGGATGGCTCCTGTGACTAGAAGTTTTTAAATGGAAGATTTTAGGCTTTTTAGGAAAGATGGGCAAGGGACATGAGAAGGGGATATAGCCCCTATGCCAATAACCAGCTGGAGGGTATGGAACTCTGACTAGAGAAGGATAAGGATCCAACCAAGGGCTTGTAGGTGAAGAGTAGATGGAGGGCAGGGACAGGAGATGTTATAGTGGGGCTCTACTACAGGCCACCCAATGAGGAGGATGGTGTGGATGAAGCCGTCTATAGGCAGACAGAAGTGGCCTCATGCTCTCAAGCCCTGGTCCTCATGGGACGTTTCAACCACCCTGATATCTGTTGGAGGGACTGCACAGCGGTACATAATCCCCAAGGTTCCTCACATGTGTCAACAACAATTTTTGTACACGAGCAATTGAGGAGCCAACAAGAAGGTACCATACTGGACCTTGTGCTCACCAAGAGGGAGGAGCTGATGAGGAATGCAGTGCTCCAAGACAGCCTTGGCTGCAGTGATCACAAAAGGAGGAGTTCAAGAACCTCAAGGCAGTGAGCAAGCTCACTTCCCTGGCAGACCAGCCTCTTCAAGGACCTGCTCAGCACAGTCCCATGAGAGAGAGCCCTGGACGGCAAAGGGTCCCAAGAATGCTGGCTGAGTTTCAAGGATCACCTCTTCAAAACTCGGGAACAATGCATCCAACAAGGAGGAAATCAGGCAAAAANCATAATCCCATTATTCAGCTTATACATATTTCTAAATGTTTTGGTTATAATTATTTTAAGATAATTTTGTTTTATTGATAACTAAAACAAGCTATTTGTGTATAAAATATTATTAATGAAAAAAATGGGTTACTTTCTGTCAAAAATTTACTCATTTTCCTATGAAATATAGAAGGTGACTATGTAAAAACAGGCCATGTTTTTAGCAGGGAGTATTTAAGCTACACTCTAGAAATCAATTAAAAATTGGTTTAAAAATTATAACTAAATACTACCACACAAATAAAACCTAAAAACTCAAGTAGTTTTACACTTCTTTTACTAGATGAGAGTAAGAACAGCAAGACTGGAGAGTAAACTTTCAGCTTTATTGTGGTTATGTGGAAGAAGAAAGGTAATACTAATCCATGTAGCTGTATCAACAAGTGGTTATTGTAGTTTTTATCTATGAGCAGAAGGTGTTAGAGGAGCAATGGAAATTTTAAGTCACAGAAAGAGTAACCATTTTACCTTGAGAGAGAGAAAACCAGTGAAAAAAGTGTGCCTTATCTCAAATAAAGCAATCAGAAAGAAATATTTCTGACAAGTCTCACTCTCCTGCTCTCTTGCACTTCAGTAACACTCAGTATATGTTCTCTCAGTTTTAGTAAGCAAGTAGGCAGCAATAGTAAGCAAGCAAGCCTCTAACCCAAGACAGAACTGCTCCTGAAACACAATGGCATCACACAGACTTTAAAATCAAGTGCGCAGAAGTTTGAGAAAGCTCTGCTCAATGACTGATTAATTTCTCCCCTAGGATATAATTAGAATATTAATGTGCTGTTGCAATTTACGATCACTAACAATTTGTCTAATAACCAAGGCGATTTCAGTTTTTATCAGATTAGCCAAACTTTCTAATCCTGTGAATTTACTGATAAAATCCTGATGTGATTGGTAAGTCATGGTTTTGCTCACTCAGAGCATGTGACTCAGTTTGGCAGGCCTGGTTAACTAGGGGATGATGGAGCTCATCTGACACAAAGAGAAAAACCATCTCGGGTCAGGGACGGACTTGCCAGACTAGTGCAGGGGGCTTTCAACTAGATTAATTAGGGGAGGGGAGGCACCTATCCCTCCCAGTCCTGACATTCAGGTGTCAACACCTCTAATGGATGCCTGGAACAGAGCAAAGGCATTCCAGATATTCCAGCCAGTGAATAACCTGGGCTCTGGCTCAGATGCCTCCACACAAGCGCACAGAGTATGGCGAGAAAACAAGAGGAGCTATAGATGTGCACAGGCCTTGGTGGATACGATACCATGGGCATCATGGAGATATGGTGGGATGGCTCCTGTGACTAGAAGTTTTTAAATGGAAGATTTTAGGCTTTTTAGGAAAGATGGGCAAGGGACATGAGAAGGGGATATAGCCCCTATGCCAATAACCAGCTGGAGGGTATGGAACTCTGACTAGAGAAGGATAAGGATCCAACCAAGGGCTTGTAGGTGAAGAGTAGATGGAGGGCAGGGACAGGAGATGTTATAGTGGGGCTCTACTACAGGCCACCCAATGAGGAGGATGGTGTGGATGAAGCCGTCTATAGGCAGACAGAAGTGGCCTCATGCTCTCAAGCCCTGGTCCTCATGGGACGTTTCAACCACCCTGATATCTGTTGGAGGGACTGCACAGCGGTACATAATCCCCAAGGTTCCTCACATGTGTCAACAACAATTTTTGTACACGAGCAATTGAGGAGCCAACAAGAAGGTACCATACTGGACCTTGTGCTCACCAAGAGGGAGGAGCTGATGAGGAATGCAGTGCTCCAAGACAGCCTTGGCTGCAGTGATCACAAAAGGAGGAGTTCAAGAACCTCAAGGCAGTGAGCAAGCTCACTTCCCTGGCAGACCAGCCTCTTCAAGGACCTGCTCAGCACAGTCCCATGAGAGAGAGCCCTGGACGGCAAAGGGTCCCAAGAATGCTGGCTGAATTTCAAGGATCACCTCTTCAAAACTCGGGAACAATGCATCCAACAAGGAGGAAATCAGGCAAAAATGCTAGGAGGCCATAATGCATGGATAAGGAGCTGCTGAGGAAACCCAGAACGAAATAAGAAGCTTTCAGGAAGTGGAAACAAGGACAGGTGCCCTGGGAGGAAAAGAAGGGAATAGTACAGGAAGCTGGGGACAAGGTTAGGGAAGCCAAGGCCAGACAGAATTGAGTCTGGCCATGGATAGTGAGGATAACAGAAAGCACTTCTATAGATATGCAAGCAAAAGAAAGACTAGGGATAACTTGGACTCTCTCTAGTAGGAAATAGGAANAAGGAGGAAATCAGGCAAAAATGCTAGGAGGCCATAATGCATGGATAAGGAGCTGCTGAGGAAACCCAGAACGAAATAAGAAGCTTTCAGGAAGTGGAAACAAGGACAGGTGCCCTGGGAGGAAAAGAAGGGAATAGTACAGGAAGCTGGGGACAAGGTTAGGGAAGCCAAGGCCAGACAGAATTGAGTCTGGCCATGGATAGTGAGGATAACAGAAAGCACTTCTATAGATATGCAAGCAAAAGAAAGACTAGGGATAACTTGGACTCTCTCTAGTAGGAAATAGGAAACCTGGCTACCCTGGACAAAGAGAAGGCTGAGATTCTATCAACTTGTACACCTCATTTTCAACAGCAAGTGCCCCAGCCATGCCACCCTGGTCAAAAAAACCCAAATGCAGGGGCTGAGAGAATGAACACCTTGAGCCCACTGCAGGAGAGGATCAGGTTCAAGACCATCTAAGGAGCCTGAATGTGTGCAAGTCCCTGGGACCCAAGTCGATTCATCTGTGAGCTCTGAGGGAACTGGCAGATGAAATTGCTAAGCCACTATCTATCATATTTGAAAAGTCATGGAGTGAGGTGAAATCGCTAAGGAGTGGAAATAGGGAATTATAACCCTCATTTTTAGAAAAAGGAAAGCAGAAAATCTGAAGAACTATAGTCTAGTTAGTCTGTGCCATGCTAGATCATGGAGCATTGCTGAGCCCCCGGGCAATGATGCAAGAACAGCTGCAGCGCTGTAATAGCTACCTAGCCTTCCTAACCAATACATTCCCATCGCTTGTAGGGAAGAGCAGTCCTTGAGTCACATGCAAGCTATGCTGCTGAGTGAGCACAAGTAACATTTCTCTTTTGCTTCCAATTTCTTTCCACTTTCATTTCTCTTCTTTCATTAATAGTTGTAGTTTAAAGAAGATTTTTTGTTGTTGTTGTTGTTTCCCACCAAAGTGCCCAATGGCATTATTAATTCTGTGGAATCAAATTCCTTAATTGTGTAGAATTAAAGAAGGGACAGTTACATCCCTGAAATGTCATTAGGAGTAACAATTGTTGTTTGGTAGCTTCTTACCTCTTGTTTCTATATATGCCAGCATTTACATTTTTAAAAATAAAATTACTTGGCAATCATTATGAAGTGTTCCTTTGTGTACCATACCATTATGAGGACTCTTTCATGCATAAATAAGATAGCTCTGGTTTACTCTAGTTTAATCCTCTCTGAGGATGTGAACCTCCATAACAATTACAGATCAAGTTACTGTGAAGCAGGACAACTTTGCTCTTGGATGAGTGCATCTGCAGGAGTGATTAATGTGCTTTAACACTGATGTCATTCCTGTAGCTGCTTTGTTTTAACTTTTTTGAGGACGTTAGACATGGCCTAAATTTAGAGATTTCAGTATTTCTGTGTGAATAATATATCCAAAACAGAGGAAAGGGAATTTCAGTGCCAATGTGAGGACTTGGGCTTTGAGAATATTTGAATATATTTGGCCCTGGAAACACTTAAGGTTTATGACTGGAATTCTGTCACTGTATATATTAAAATTTCTCTCTTTAGCACCATTATGATTTCATGGTCGTAACAAGAATTCAAATCTTTTTTCTGTTCTCATGTGTTCTGATGTGAATTTAGGCTATAAATAAAAACAAACATAAAGCAAAATGTATAAAAGACATGGTTGCACATTGAAGGGCTTTTGAAAATCTTCAAGGAATTTAGGTAACTTTTGAATTTCCAGAAAAGCCAACCTAGGGCCATCAAACAACAAGGATGTCAATAAAGAATTAAGAGAATAAGTAGATCTTTCAGGGCAAATATGCAGGTCACTTTGCTGGTGTTAATGCATTTTGAACTCTGTTAATGCATTTTACTTTACCCATCACTTGACTGGTTCTCTTTTATGATAGCAGAGACATGAATCAGTAAAATTAACTAAATGCTGATTTTTTATGGTAAGAAGCTTTTTCGTTATGTTTAAACAGCATGGGAATGGAATAACTATTTTTCCCTTGAACCAGGGCCATCTTGAGCAATGTTCTCATAATGCATGCTCCATCCAAGGAATACTGAGTGGAGACACTGCCCCAAGGAGTAACATGACAACGTAGAGGCTTTGTTTGCAGACCAAAGTCACTGAACTTTGGATGACTTGGTTTTGTGCAGGGAAATGCTACTTATCTGCTGCGGTGGACTAGGGATTTAAACAACTGGGTTAAATGAAATTATAGAAGCAGCGTCTGACTCAGGAGTTGTATTTGCCATTTTTCTTGTAACATATTGGGAGTGTTGAGACTTGCTTATGAAGAATGGAAAACAGTAGACTTATTAGGCCTGCTTTCTAGCATTGCTTTTTTATCTAAAGAGTGAAGCTTTGTTGAGGTGAATACAAGTACATAATGTTTAATTCAGCTTACAGTTAGCAAACTAAGTTTTACACAGTGTCAAGAATACCTAGGCTACATATCATGAAATGGTTTATTAGTGCTTTCCTAAACTATTTGACATTTCTAATCTTGGTGTTGGAGATAAATGCAGTATGTTCCTGCAGCTGATTCTGCACTTCTACCAGCAGAAGGAATCTAAAGAGTGGAAAGGATCATGGCCCCATACCATCTTGAGTTTTGTGATTTACACAAGAATTTTTATTCTCTCAATCACAATGGTACCTGCACTTATTTCAATTATCTCCCTTGATCAACACTGACTAGCAGGGATTGTTAAAGCAGATTAAACTGTTGGACATTAAAACCTTGCTAATACTGATGAAAGCTGGACACTTACCTGAGCCTGGCAGCACAGTGCAGAGAATACTGGCTTGGCTTTCTGGATTCTAGCTCCTCACAGGGAGCTGCTGTAAGACTACATCACAGAACTACTGCATCTCAGTTATTAACCCCTGTCTTTCAGTACATAGTAATCCTTCTGCAAGGTTTATCTGCGGAACTCTAGCAGTGCAAAACTGTCTCTGAAACCAATTTAGCTGAGAAGATCCTAGCTGCAAAGAGAATAAATTGTTCACCATGCTCCTAGAGTACTCTTTGGGCACTCTATGAATGAGATGCTTTGCCTCATCTACCAAGTAGGTATGTAGCCGTTGAAAGTGTTTGAGAGTTCTCTACCACAGTTGACAGCACCAGAGTAATGCCTATTTTTCTGAATCTTTTCCATTTTTTTACAAGTAGCACTTTATTGATAATATATCAGGACTTATGAGAGTTTGTGCTTTGGGTCACAATTGTGCTATGAAAGATAGTAATGAGAATGAGAAGATATCTTCTCTACTGATTTTTCTGTTTCTCTTTCCTTCTTCACAGTATTTTGTTTGCAGACATTGTGGGGTTCACTAGTTTGGCATCACAGTGTACTGCCCAAGAGCTGGTGAAGCTGTTGAATGAGCTTTTTGGAAAATTTGATGAATTAGCTACAGTAAGTACAACTTTGTTTTTTAAATTTAATGTACATTTCCTTCTGAAAAATGATGCATGAGTTATACATGTTAGAAATCTGTAACAGACTGATTTAGCCTCACATCATGAACTTCAAAGCTTCAATATTTATTAATATTCTAGAGAAAAACAATATTTTTTAATTGTTTAGGAAAGAAGTGTGCTATTTTTAAATATACTTTTCTTCCCCCTCCATACAGGCCATCAATGTTCTTTATTGCTTTATTTTTTTTACAAAATAGAGAAATTTATTCAATGTTTACATTTTTATCCTTCATTGAAAGAAAATCAGAACAATGGAAAATATGGATATTGGCAGTATGACATAAAACTTTCTATGATAATAGGAAACTAGAGAGTAAATTTCATTCTTCACAGAGAGCACTCTTTAAAACAGAAATGATGGTAGCTTTTCAGAGAGGTTCTTGTAGGCAAAATAGGATCCATATCATAAATTGATGCCTGTGTTTTTGTTGTTGCATTTCTATTGTGCTAGATCCCTAAGGAAGAAAAAATGAGAGAAATGTTCCTTGCCTATAACTCCAAACGGTCTAATTTGACAAGAACCATTTGATGGGAAATGAGAGCAATTGCTGTGCCAGAAAAAGTCACACATCTTGTTTCAAATTACATTTAACAAAATGCTGAAAATGTGTTTTCCCCCTGAACAAAGCAGAACTTCATCAAATCTGTCTTATTTGCCAGCTGTCCTTAAAACCTTCATTGCTGAGAAGTAACTCTTCCACATAAATTATGCTCCGCTACTGTCTAGATATTTTGTCTTCAGACTCTGTGCAGCAGCCTAAAGAAAATATTTGTTTAGGCCCTCGACATAAATAGCATCCACATTTTTTCAGTCCAAACTCACTTCTCCTTGATGCAGCCTTCAACATGAGAGATCCAAAGCATGTGGACATTTTGCATCAGAATCTCCTTCTTGATAATCAACTCTCAAGGACCCCAAGGAGAAAGAAACCTTCTGCTCCACAAGGTGCTAGGGTTGAGAAGGACCAATTCTTAGTTAAGTGGGTTATCCTTTGATAGGGTGCTATGTTCTGATTTGCTCTAGATTTTCAAGTCAACAGAAAAAAACCTTGTGTGTTCCCTTTTTTCCCAAGAAAAGCAGAAGACTAACTTAGATACTTAGTAGAGGTGCAATGGAATTCTAGGGGGTTTAGGCATGAATTTGTGTAACCAATTCATTTCTGCAGCTACTGGCAGTATCTCATAGACAGCACAGGTCCTCAGCCCAGAGTACTTCATAGATTATACCTTAGAAATAAAAATGGACTTCTCTTTAGATAGCCATTTGTGAAAGCTTAAATGGTTTAAGAAGTTCAAATATCCTCCTTACTTTGACTTCATTTTCATTTCATTGCTGAATTTCATCCATTATATGTCAACCAGACATCTAATAACTGTTTTCAAAACTTACGACGCTTTCATTTGTGTAGCTCTTATATCCATGAAATACAAAACCATGTAATAAAAGGGAAGTACTGTAATATAACACAAGATCACGTGTGCACACATAAATACACAAGCCTATAATGTGTCATGGCACTGTAGCCAGGGACATGGTTGTCCTACCATGCTTGGTCACTTAGCAGTGGCCATGTGCTGCCAGCTGAAGGTGTCAATGACACCAGAAGGCAGGTACCGAGCAGATGCCAGCTTTTGGTGCAGGGTTGGTTGTTGGTTATGGAAGAAACAGTTTGGAGATAACAGAAGAGCTAAAAAGTCTTAGTCTTTCTGTTCAGCCTGCAAGGATTCTTCTTCAAATTAAAAAAACCCAAAAAACAAAAAACAAAGTATCTCATGAATTTTTTCAGCTATGTGAGGAAGATTTGCTACGTGGGGGTACTCTTAGTTCAGACTGTGCTTCACTGAGGTGTGATTAAGGACAGACATACAAGCTTTCCTTAGTGCCTTCTGATGTGATTAAGGGAGATTTGTAATTGTGTCTTCTGCAGTCACAGAAATGTGCTGAGAAGTACAATTTTTCAGAAGGATTCTCTTAGTTAAAGCAGCTTCTAGGTATTCCTTATTAGGTCAAAACAGAGGACTGGGCTGATTTTAAAACTGTGCTGTGCTTGAATATTCATATTGATTAAGGAGGAAATTGCAGAGACTTTAAAGAAGAGTGTAACAGTGATAGGTAGGGTCCCTGTTATCACTAAAGTGCGATCTCTGTGCCTGTTGTGCGTTGCTGTTTGCATGCTGCTGCTTCTTGGGAAGCCATGTCAACTGGAAGTGCAGTTTATGACTACTTTTCTTGAAACAATTACCCTGTCTTAAAAATATAATGCTTTAAAAAAATCCCCATCACCACTGTAGGAAGTGTAATAGGGCAGCATATATTTGCTGAGAGCCTCAAGATGAATCTTGGCATTTTGGCACATTGACACATTTTAGAAATAGTGAATCTTTGCTTTCTGACAGTATAGTTCTGCTAAAACTTGTCCTTCTCATATTTAGAAGCTGGTTAATGCTTTTTATATCAGTTATTTCTTTCTTTTCATATTCTGTTTCTTTGGATGTTTTTTGGCTTGTGGTTTTTTGTTGGTGGTGGTGATGTTTTTGGGTTTTTTTGTAAGGTACATCATTTTGCTCTCTTTGAAATGCAATACCTTTTTTTAAAATCACAATAGCTTCAGATACAGTTACAACTCATGACAGGGAGTTCTGAAAGTGAATCTTACATTTCAATATAAAGTCATTCGATTCCTTTGAAAATGTACTTTAACATTCAGTTAGTAGAAAGAGGAAAGAACATCCTGACCTTACCACTCTCTCCTAGAATTCATTTGTACTTTTATCATGTCCTTTCATGTCTATTCACCTCTACAGAAAGTATATTTTTTAAACACTTATCTTCCACATGTTATTTTACCTTGCAAATCACTGAGTCTTTGGGAAGAGTGCTAGGGAAGAGATGATCAGAATGCAGTACTTAAAATCATAAAACCATAAAATATCATGAGTTGGCGGAGATAGAGATCATCAAATTAAAAGCCCTGCTCCTTGCAGCACTACCTAAAACTAAACCATATGACAAAGATCATTGTCCAGATGCTCCCTGAAAATGATGGTATGGTTTCTGTTTTTTTTTTTTTTTCACAATGGCACCATTTGGCTTCTTAAAGGAACAGTCTTAGGTGATCACATTTCATATAGGATTTTGCAGTCTTCTCAGTAACTTTTGAGTCCTAAGGCCAACTTCAATCACTTTGAAGGAATTTGAGTCTCAGAGTGTCATTATTAGTATCCTTGCAGGAGTGCAACTTCATCCTAGACAGACATCAGAGAATCCACA
This sequence comes from Phainopepla nitens, assembly GCA_013400175.1. Taxonomy (NCBI): domain Eukaryota; kingdom Metazoa; phylum Chordata; class Aves; order Passeriformes; family Bombycillidae; genus Phainopepla; species Phainopepla nitens. The sequence continues at coordinate 697,212 of VXBQ01009868.1, read as the reverse complement.
TGGGAGAGTGCTGTTATGAATGCCTTGGGGTTCATTTTTATGTCTGGTTACTGAAGTTTCATAATGTCACTGATATTAACATTTTGGTTAAGTTTGTCCATGAAAGCATTCCCTTGGGACATACCAGTAACAAGCCAGCTTCCTGAACATAGAGTTGTTGAAGTTTCTCATAAGTCACATGAATAGTTCAGCTCAAAAGGATTGATTTCTGTCGGATTTTATCTGCTGCTCAGGCTTAGTTTACTTAGTTCTGACTGTTACTCTGAAGCTTTTTGGTTTCCTTCTGTTAAAAAAGAGTAGCTTTGAGCAGTGTCAGATTTGACCCTGCTGACAGTTGTTCTGCGTAATATTTTATCAATAAATGCTTCAAGCAACTGATATTTGAATGAGACCTTCAGATGCCTTGCAATCAATTTTTGATACTATAGCAAGCTTTCAGTTTTGTCACTCCTCAGCTTACTTATAAGAGTGACAAATTTTAATGAGATATAATCATTTGCATTATGCTGTCACGGTCAAAGTTCTATTCTGTTTTGATGCAGTTTAGACATGTTCCAAATATTTTACTTGTAATATGTCATCTTAATAGAAAAGAGGAGGCAGTTCTACAGCATCCTGAATTTTAATGAAACAGGTTTGATTTTTAGAGAAGTTTCTACTTTCTTTAATTGCGTTCCTCTTTGGTAGATTTTTTTTTCTCACATACTTCCTGATTCTAATTTACATGGAGAATTAATTATTTGTCTTAGAGATCCAGATATTTCCCTTTCAGCATCCATCTTTCTGCATTTTGGACTTCTAAGACTTTTCATTTACCAACTGACAAGGATAAAAGAATTTTAGGTGCTTTTCAAAGGACATAACTAGAAGACGGTTTTAATATCCTGAATGGAAGTTCTTATGTGTTCATGACACTTTTGGTATCTCATCTATAAGGTAGACTGATACACACCACTTCCTTGTTCTTTCCATTTACAGTTGTGTATACCTCCAGGCTTTGTCAGGCTGAGTATATTTTTATTTCTTTCCATTTTAATTTAGTATCTTTCTTTGATTGCCTTCTTAGCATTTAACAATTTTTACTTTGCATATTTCAACATTACTGAAGTGTCTCTTTCTACAATTCAAGCTCAAAGATACTGAACTGGAAAACAGTGTTTCAGAGCCCTAGGCAAAGAATCAGTAAATAATATTTTTAATCAGCCTGTGCATTTTTTTAACTGTGTCAAGAACAGTCAGTTCTTTGCTGAGCATTGAACTATATTTTCCTAGAAGTAATCACTCTAAAAAATTGTTTATATTGCCTATTTAGAATGCTTTTCATTTATATTACGATAATTACAATGTATTTTTAAAATATAAAACAAACAAAGTTTTGTGGACTCTTTAAGATGGGAAAGTTAGTGCTGGAAAGCATAAGTATAATCTTACAGCATGTAACTCTTCTTTGTGAAAACTGGTGTGCGCTGAGGGGCAGGATATTTATAAACACTAATTTCAAGGAGACTTGTCTCCTCAGTTCCCCGTGAAAGTCAGCACAGACACAGGATCCCACTGAGACAGATCACCACATAAGTTTAAATCCAGCTCTGAACAGCTATCTGGAGGCATCTCCTGGAGAGACCTAAGGAAGTAAACTTTCTTAAATGAAAGTGGTCTTAATCAAAATGCCTGTAACGCTGTAGATACAGGGAATAATGAAGTGTGTGCGGAGTGAAATGAAGTAAGTGTCGGGGGACAGCTTTCTAGGGAAAAAACTAACACTACATATTTTAAGTACTCTAAGAACACATAAATGGGCAAGTACCCCAGAGAGTAGGTCTTACCTATTTTACAGAATATTTTAGATAAGAGGATACTGTACTTGGTAAGCTAATTTTTTGTCAGAATTCTTGTCATAATTTGTATGCTTGTAGTAAATTATCAAATTGTTCCTGAGTTTGTATACTGCAAATCTGAAGTTTCCATCTTTGTACAAGACTGTATTGGATTGTTCCAATCAGCCTCAGGTGCTTGAAGGATGGGCATATGTACTGACACTTCTTGTTTTGACCTGTTGTGCAGTTAGCATAGAGAGAAGTATTTCTTGAATCTGGAAAAATAACCATTTCCTGAAATTTAGAGCTTAATTTTTCAGCATTTTATAGTGTATTTGTTTTAGGCTTCCTTCTCCTGAAATTTATCTTCATAAAAAAACAGAATCTGAAAAGATACTTAACAAAACCTAGGAAGGAGACAAGCATGCATGTCAGTCATGATGATTGTATAAAATATGCTTGCTAAAATCCTTTTTCATTTTGAAGTAAATTAATATGTATAACTTGCATAGGTTTTCACTCTCCAGGACTAAAAACATTTTAACATTCTAGTTCTGTAAAATTACACTCCATGTGAAGTAAAGAAAGAATATATTATAAGAATGAGAATGTTGACAAAAGTCAGGCCATATTAAGTCAGCATATCTAATTGCCAATAAAATTGAGGGAAAGCATTTGAAATAAATGTCATCCTTTTTATAGCCATCCTGAATAATTCTACATTTGTTAGCACATAATGTGGCTCCCATGATGGTAGATGATTTGTAATGACCTCACAAACACATTACTAAATTAAAATCTTACAAATACTCATCTGGAGATGGCCAGCTTTCCTCCATCAGAGCCTAGCAAGTAATTTTCTGTGGCACTTCCTATACTTCCTATACTGCATTTGTTTTCTTTCTGTACTTTCTGCCACTGTAGAAACTCTTATTTTCAAGTCTATGCTAATCCTCATCGCAGTAAGTATGTCTCCATTACTCTGCTAAATCCAACTCTATGGAGTTTTGCAGTGAGCTCACTCTCAAGACTTTTTATGCTGGGACTAGCCAATGTACATATGAACTAATGTTAGCTATAAAGTTACTATTTGCAGGATTTATTCCATTAAAAGCTTATAAAAATAGCTGTTACGATTTTTAAGCCCACGCTTCAGAACCTGGGGAAAAAATGGTAAAATATGTATGTAGTAATTGACAGGGTTCAATGGAATTTCTAACAGGCTGGACAGTTTTCACAAGTGTATTATCACTATTGGCACACTGCAATATAATAGAGGTGGTGATAATGTCCATGTCACTTCATTACACTTAGGATTTGACTGTGAAGTTCACCTGAGAAGATGGCTTCAATAATCTCTCTCATCATGGACCCCATTCAATATAGTTATTAAAATAGATTTGGATGCTACTCAGAGAAACCATGTTGCTAGATCTCTTTCATTTAACTGAAAAAAAAAGAAATATCATAAGTGAAATTATAGTTGGTCATTAATGAAAATTGCAGATGGCGTGAGTAAACTGCATCCAGCTCTGGGGCTCTCAGCACAAGAGAGACCTGGATCTCTTAGAGTGGGTCCAGAAGATAGTGACAGAAATTATCAGAGGGCTGGAACCTCTCTTCTGTGAAGAAAGAATGGAAGGGTTGCCTGGAGAAGGCTCCAGGGAGATCTTACTGCAGGCTTTCAATATATGAAAGGGGGCTTACAAAAAAGTTAGCAAGGAATTTACCAGGCCCTTTAGGACAAAGGGGAAAAAGGTTTTAAACTGAAAGTTTCAAAGGGGTATTGAGGTAGAGTTCTAAAGAGTTTTGCATGTCAGTCTAAACCCAGGTTTTCCTCTTTTTATGCACCTAAGCTGTGTCTTTTGAGAATACTGCTACAGTTTAGAAGACATTCACTTGGTTGTACTTTCCATGGAATGCTTTCAGTTTTGTTTCTCTCTAAAGTTCTTTGATGCACAAAACTGTTACAGCTGAGGGAAAAAAATAGAAATATTTTTCTATGTTTCACTTAACCTTAGAAGAAAATTAAATATACTAAGAAAGTGTCCATGTCAAAAAATGTAAAGTGATCTCTTACAAAGAATCTCTTCCTGTCATCATGCACTGAATTTAATAACTTGGTATAGAATTGCTTAGTTACATTATGTAACCTTCCAACCAACCATCCAATTTTTTTTTATCCACCTTTTCTTTTATGACCTTGAAAGAGGGTGGTTTATCCTTCACCATTTCCATAACAGCCAAACACTGCACTATGTTCTTCCAAAGGCACTTGGAGCAGTAAGGCAGTCACTATTTCTTTGCTTAAAGGAAGGAGTGCATTAGTAATGCCAGAAATAGGTATTAACACCCACATATCTTCTACCAGTATGTATTCAAATCTTTTGGAAGGGCAGAGCTCAAAACTGGTATCTGGCCCAGAACTATCAGACTCAGCCACTTTGATTAGTACTGCAGAGAATGAATGTTAAAGTTTGCCTTTATCCCATATGCTGTGTATATATGCAAGAGAGTGTAGGTAAATGTGCAGAACTGTGTGTCAGCCTGTCATACATACACATATGCACATGTATATGGATGGATGCATATATCTGTACTGTATGATAGCTAATATATAGGCTTTTATGATTTTGTTTCAATCTAATAAACTACTGCAATGGAACTGAATAGAGACATAATTTCATCTTCAGAGGATGCAGCAGAAGATATAATTCTTTCTTCAAGTGTTTTGCATGTGCACACACATCTGTCGTAAATGATAACTTCTAGAGTGATTCAAAGCTTTCTAATCCAATTTTCTACTGAGATTAACAGCATTTTGGCAGAAAGTGCTATAAATGTTAAATATGCTGCACATGCTATACACACTGGAAATAAGATGCAGTGGTAACAGTGATAAATCCTATTTTGTCCTCTCTCAAGACTTCTTTGAAATCTGAATGCAGTCCTAGGTTTGTAAAAAGAGATAAATAAGGAATGCATTTCATCGTTCTTTTTTGTCTTCAGGGAGTTTTTGAGATGCTTTGAATATTTTCCCCCAGTAGTCATTTTATACAGTAGTAACTAAGAAAGATCTGTAACTGTCATGTAGTTAGCCTGGATTATTGAATTATGTCTTGCATCCCTGAGGATAAGAGACAGCTGGTATAAATTAGTGTAGTTCCCCTGAAACACATAATGCCATGCTGATTAATATGAACTGAAAATTTGATCCCCTTTGCCTATCTGATAAAGACAATTCATAGCATTTCTCCAACAAAGGAAGTTGTTGGAATGGGGCTTTCCAAATTAAAGTGTGATAATCCAAGAAGAAGGAAATAGTGAAGACAAATACAAAGGGAAAAAACCCACAAATATTTCCATGAAGGCTCCTTTCCTGAGGGTCACTGATATTCCTTTTGTCTCATTGAACATCTGTAAGTGAAAGTGACTATGCCCCTCTGTGGCACTGCCTGGCACCAGTGATGAAGTTCTTGACAGCAGAGCTAAAAGATTCATCTGTGTTCCTTCTTCAGCCCTCATAGTTCACCATTTTGCCCCAGAGTTAATTCTACTTCAGTGAAAACTGAGCCATCAAAAATTTGCATTTAGTGGTTTCTCTCCATCCGTGACTTCTCTTCAATATGTGAAGAAAATATTGAGCTAGCAAATTTTTTTTTCAGGGAGTAGGCCATTTTTTTTCCCCCCACAGAGGCATGCAGGGGTTTTGAGCTCCAGAATAGTTTCCTGTGCTGCCCATGCATCCATCTCATTCCACTCTTCTGCTGCACGTAGGGCTGCTCCTGTACCAGTTTGCATCTATGCCCAGACAATATCCAGAGATCTCACCATAGCTGAAGTCTGACATATAGCAAGGATATCAAAGCCTTGCCCTGAAACCACAAAGCCATCTGTAAGTCCAGGCCTAATAAATCTCCCCCCTTTTGCCCCAACATTTAAATAGCTGTATCTGAATGTGTATGGACTTTGGTTTTCTATTTAACCTGAACATGAATGGACTTTGGTTTTCTACTTTTTTTTCTTTAAAATTCTAACTTTACAATCACTAAGCATTGTAGGTAGTGATCAAACTCCTGTTCACATTTATGTAGGCTAAGGAAAACCAAATGTTACTATTTCTAAAGTCCATAGCATTTTGAGGGAGTGCAAGTCTGGTAGGGTCTGAGTTGGAAATGGGAAACACTACTTATGCACCTTTTTGTAGGCCTTATTAATCCTTTATCTTACTCTGCAAAGCATGACCAAAACCACATTGGCTGGATATGGTAAAAAAAAAAACTTTTTGAGCCTTAGATGATGTAGTTTTCATTAGGAATGGCAAAAAAAAATGACTTTCTAATTTATGGCTAAATTCCTGCCTACTCACAGATTGTGATTCCAGAAGGTTAGGACAATAAAAGTCTAAAAAGGACACCTGCAGATCAGGTTGCTTTTAGACTTGCAGACAAAAAAAGGGATGAATATAATAAGCATAAATTATATTGTAATTAAGGTACACAGAGTCAGACTCAGCCTTGTGCAATTCCGCTGCAGTCAATGGAGTTACAAGAGAGAGTTCAGTGTTTACACTTTTAAATTCTCATGTTTTAAAGTTGTAGTTTATCTGACCTTCCTTCTTGGCTCACTTTTAGAGGTACCACATACCATGATGACACAGGACTAAGTACAAATACATAGATTGTTGCAATGACAGAAGGAAGACCAGGGACTCATTCTGGCATTAACATCTGCTATCAACATCTGCCACCTCCAAAAAAAATAAAAGTGTTAAAAAAACTCTTCTCCTACCTGATAGAGTTACAAGCAGCAAAAATTGATTCTGATTTTGGATCTATTCACATTAACAATCACTCACTTGGATAACCTATTAATAAAAACAAAGTTCCAGAAGTTATAATAGGGATGGTTGCAATATGACATGGGAGAGAGATCCTCCTTTAAAAGACTTTGCACCTATTCAGTACAATCTCCCTCTTCTAGAAAACATCTGACTGTCATTCTTATGGGTTTTGCTGGAAGTCTGAAACCTTCTTTATTATTTCTTTGAGACAACATATATAAGTGTATATATATTTATGTATAAGCTTTTTTTTACAAACTGTAAAATCTTTTGCCTTTTTTATTAAAAAATAAACTTATCCTAGGTAGAGCAAACATTTGTCTTGTATGGTACAAGAATATGAAGTTAATGTTCTGAATTTTCAATTTTTCTGTCTAAGTTGACAGACTTCACTCTTTATGCAAAATACATTAAATAAAGAACTACCACAACAATAAAACCTCAGGGTTGTTTGAAACAAAGCCCTCTCCTTCTAGTTTTACATAACAGATAGATAGAATAAACTGTTTTATGAAGTGTTTTCCTGAAAGTGTGAAGAAAGCTCTTAGTAACTTCGAAGTGTCCTCTGCTTTCTGAGTTGGACTTCCACTACACACTGACTGATCCTGTGACTGACAGTTGTGCCAGATTAGGTATGTTTTTTCCAGAAATTTTAAATTCCATCATCACATCAACCTCTCTTTTTTTTTCCACTTTGTGTTTCGCTGAAGTCAAGTTTATATGGCACACTGCTGGGAAAAGAATCAGACTTTTGTGAATCCCCTCCCATCATATTCACAATTTTTCATGGTGCTTATTTTGGTTAATTTTTAATGATGCTTACTCGAATAATCCCAGCTTTGTAAGTTGGATTCATTTAATCAAGTTATTTATTTCTCTGTGTCAGTCTTTAAATGGGTAGAAGTTGCCATAATCTAGTTACAAAAGATACCATCATCTCTTCATGTATCCTTATAGTTTATTAGTTAAAGGTACTGCTCTTTTAAAGGCATTTTGTTATGTGCTCTCTGTTTAGAAATGAATTTTCTGCTCAGATGGATGCAGCAATTATCACATGCCATCATTTTTGTATTTTTTTAAATACAAGAGTTTTAGCTAGACCTCTTTGGCTGTAGAAATTAAACTTCATGCAAACGGGAGATAAATTTGATGGTAATGCAAACTAACTAGCTTCTCCTCTGCAAATCTGTCATACTGATCATGCTGTATGGCAAACTGTGGTTTATGAATAGGTAATGCAAAAATGTGTGTACCTTTACAGAAAAATAAATAATCTTTCCCAGTGAATTGGAACTGAATTTGAAACAAAAGTTTCTCAGAATGCAAACATTTCCCAATATTCAGCAGTGGTGGTTTGGCCTCAGTCCTTTGGTTTGTGCTTATACAAAAATGAAGTTTCATTGCAAATCTTAAATTTATATTAATCTAGCATGAGGGCAAGGCAATAACATTTATTCTCAACTATATCTTTACGCAGTGTTAACCCATGTGTGTTGAACAATGCAGGGCTGATGTCCAGTATGTAGGTGTCTATTTGTAAAAAAATAAATAAATGTGTATGTCAGCTGTTGTGTACAGGGAACCCAGAGTTCATGAACTGTAAATTACCTCATTTGATTACAGAAGGCATAATTGCGTAGTACTGGAGAAGATTTTTTACCCTTTTAATATTGGAATATTTATATAAATAGTGAAACTTTTCCCATTCTGTTTTTATGAAAGGAAAATCATTGCAGAAGAATAAAAATCCTAGGGGACTGTTACTACTGTGTATCAGGACTGACCCAGCCCAAAACAGATCATGCCCATTGCTGTGTTGAAATGGGACTGGATATGATTGACACCATCACGTAAGTACCATGCATGGTGAACCCAGACAGGAGTGCTGCAAGAGCTCCTATGTGGTGCTCAGGAAGTGTGCTCTTAGAAAAACATCAGTGCCTGACAGCACTACTCACCTGGCAAGTCACACTCTTGCATTCAGGCCACAGGACCACGATTTCAGGAACGGTCACTCTAGACATTGATTTTCCACTCCATTTAATCACTGTTAAGGAGTAAATGTGCAAATTGATTATGTAGAGGCATATACATGCACTGAATAGGTGGCAGAAAGGTAATGGGAAATAAGAAAATATACCCTTTTGCCTATTGCCACAGTTAAAGGAGTGAGATTTGTTGTTTTACAGTGATAAACACTGCTCATTTTGCACACTAGTATGTAAACTCAAAACCAGTCCTGATCTATGCCTGTTGTATATGTATGCGTAGTCTCAAAATCATAGGCTGCTGATTATTCCTTTTTTTATGTAACGTTTAAACCTTTCATTTATTCTGCTTTTCAGGAATGTAACATGAAGTTTACTTTGCAGCTCAGACTTTTGTTTATGCTTGAGAAGTCTATATGGATCATTATTTTGCCAAGGCAAAAAGTATGGATGTGAGAGAACTGTGAATGAGCTTTTAGCTGAAACTGGAGATCTATTTCATTACGTAGGAGGGAAAGGATAAAGATAGAAAATTTCTTCACTACTATATTGCCCACTTCTTTTCATTTTCTAAACATAATAAAAAAATCTCTCAGAGTATGAAGAGTTGGGTAAATTAATTAATTTTCTCGTTTACTCAGTGCAAGTTCATCATGTTTGTAAGCATTGTAAAATTGATAAAATACTTTGTAATCTCTTAATCTATAATTTATGATAGTCTAGGATAATATAAAATCCTAAAAGAGTATGTGTATTCATTTGGCAGTATATTGATATTCTATTTATAAGGAAGCCCTGACCTTTAGAAATATAATTAGATGTACAGGTCTTGTACACATTTTTCAAAAGCCTTTTGGTCTGTTTGGTATTTTTTTAAATCCTGGAAAGTAATAGATTATGCTCTCATCCTCTTTTAAACCTAGAATTAATCTTTAATTCATTTGTTGTGCTATATTTCATGTATACATATAAGGTGTTGATATAGCTGTTGGAACTTTCCCCTTTAGAATGTTTCAGTTTTATTATTAAAAATGAATATGTTCCCTTTTTAGGGTATATTTTATTGGTTACTGACATGATAATGTAAACTTGGAAAAGGAGCTGAATTAGAAAAAGAATGAACTGGGACAGTTCAGCCTGCAGAAGAGAAGGTTCATAGAGATTCTTATCAATGCAGACAAATACCTAGTGAGAGGGCATAAAGAGGACAAAGCCAAACTTTTCTCAATGACATCCAGTGCCAGCATGAGAGGAAATAGGTACAAACTGAAATACAAGAAATTCAATTTCAGTAGAAGAATTTTTTTTTCTTTTAATTGTCAAGGTAGTCAGACATTCGAGAGGTTCCACTGAAAAGTTCTGGCATTTGTATCCTTGGAGATATTTAAACCCAGCTGGGAAGAGTTCTGGGCAAACTTGTGTAGCTGGCTGTTCTCTGAGCAAGAATGTTGGTCTAGATGATTTCCAGTGGCCCCTTGCAGCATCAGCAACTTTGCAATTTTAAGTGGATGATCTGTAGAATGTTATCAAGATATATGTTTAGTTTAGTCAGAGATTGTGATAGAAGATAACTGACCATTTCAGGATTTTATTTTTTAAAGAATTCATAAATTTTAGGTCTTTTGTTTAGTTAGCGGTCAGAACATGGTGAGAGGGCAAAATGGGTAAGAGGCATGGTGTTAAGACAGTGCCAGATTTACATAGGGTTGCTCAATAGCTAGGGACCTATTCTGTATTCATTGTGCATAAGCACAATTAGTCCCTCTCCTTCACAGAAACCAAATTAGTCCTCAGGCTAATTTGTTTTAAAATATTTTAAGTAAAGAAAAGGACTTCTGACAGCAAAGTTGGAATGCAGCATTTTATACTGTATTGGTATGATTGTTAGGTTTTGTTTATCAGTTCCATGAGATACAAAATCACTTTTTAAACTTCTCCCTTTCATGCAGAGGTGGATGCCAGCTGGTAGTCTTTTTAAAGTCTATTCACTTTACTGTAGAATTCAGGTCATGGCACTGTAAATTTATGCTTGGAATTTGTCATCCCTAGTGATAGGTTTGCCATGTTATCTGGGATGAATGAATAAATAAATAAAATCAAATCACTTGAACTGTGATTCATGTGATGGATCAATCAAAAGTGTCCATCTCAGAGATACGTACTAACAAGAGGTGGGGTTTTTTTTCTGTAAAATCAAAGAATAGAAACTTCTGTGGCTGATTGATGGTTCTGTGATTGGACTGAGTTGAATGCATACATTTAAACCAATATATTCCATTTTCTTCATGTTCTACATAACTGTTATTTAAGTATCCTACAATATAGTACTGATTGTATCATCTGAGAACATAATTTTCAAAGTACTATAAAATAATTATCATTTTCACAATTTCCTCAAAGTGCTGTCTTCAAGAGAACAGAACCAAAATAATTATGGGAGGCACTTTTTATTTTTAAAAACTGACAAAACGGGTAGTGTTATATTCTGTTTCTATTCCAAAAGAATTTCTGCAGCCATTATGTCAGTGCCTCAGTACAGACCAGAGGTTTGTTGTACTTTAGAGTCACTTAAAGCGCCACGGCAGTGACCATATGAGGTAAGACTGTCAGGCTTTCTGTTAGTAATATAATTAAAATGATCCTATTCATTAGTGCCTCTAATCTCTAATGTGGCAGATGTCCTCACCTTGGTAATGAACTCTGTGTTAGGCCAAGTGCTCTCTTCACCTTACTTAAACTGAATATCACATTTGAAAGTTTCAGTCTTATGTACTACAGCATTTTACCTTCTAAATAAATATATTTTTTAGCTAATTGCCATGTAGAAAAGTTATGCTCAGCTAACAAAGCTCTTCCCTCTCCTCCAAAAGCTATCTAGAGTTCTAATTTAAGCAAGTGTTGTGGGGGAAATTGCATACATTCTTACTAGTTTTACCTTTCCTTAGACGGCACTTCATCAATGGATATAAATTGTATTAAACAATTATTTGGCTCAGTCCAGCAGCTACTCTTAGAAGATGATATGTGGTGAAATGACACACTTATTTAACTACATTCAATTATGTTGCAGAACAAGAAATAATCTGTAATGTTTCCAATTGGAAACATGGAGAGATTCTGAGTGAGCAGTATATAAATGTTGGATTTTGGACTGGGTCAAAACATTCAGGTTAATGTTCATAAACTTACCAAAAGTTGATTTAATGACTGACTTGATTTAATGGAATCCATAATCATTCCTGTTGTCACACAGACAGTACATATTCATGATGCTTCTTCCATTAACACCTTACTAGGATGCCATTTTAGTACTGACTCGGAGGGAATTGCATCCCTAGCTGCATCACTGACTCTGAAGTGGCAGGGAGCATGGCACAGTAGGAGCACATCTGTGGGTCACAGCAACTGCTGCTGACTGCTTTAGTTCAACCTACATGTACTGTGGTGAGGAGCAGAAGGGTTACTTTAGAATTAAAGTCTCATCTGACCTGGTTGAATGTTGCTGCTGCATGAGGACTTTGAAGAGTTCTGAAGGAAATTGTCCATGAACTCACTTCTTGAGAACTGGGCAACCCAGTGAGGTTTATCAGCTATTTTCTGTGACACACAGGTATTTGATCCCAAATGGATGACTCTACCTAATGTGAATGACTCCACCAGTCATCAGGTAAAACCTCACAGATGGAAGCTGGGTTTATTTGCACCTGGGGAGGTTTTTGCACAGGGGAGGTTGATCCTCGAACTGCCCCTTTTCAATGGGTTTGGTCACTGGCTGACCAAAAGCACCAGGAAAGGGAGAGGAACTACAGTAGCCAGTTTGCATAAGTCCAATGGAAATATTAAGTTTTCTTGTGTGATTTTTGTCTGAGGAAATAGACAGAAGCATTAACTTCCTTAATGTCAACACTCTTGAAGCTTTTCCCCTGGTCATCCAAAAGTCCAGAGCCTGGAAATGTTTGAACTGGCAGGAGTAAATTGACCTCAAGCTTTTAGAGAACCAGCCGCTGCCTTTTTAAGGCACCGTCTACCAGTGGTGAAAGCTTCATCTGCTTGCACCTCTGCTAAAGCAAGCCAGCAGCTCTTCAACAGCCCTGACTCTCTGTCCTAGTGCTCTGCTGCAGCTGAGCTCCATACACTCTGGGGAAGTGTATGTAATTGAACCAAAAATCATATCTATGCTTTAAACCAGGAAACATTCATTTCTGTAGGTATTTTTAGACCTAAAGAAAATACCTAAACAATTATAAGAAATGGCAAGCAGAGCTTTTTTGTTTCCCCTCCATCGAATGCTCAGGAGCACAGGAGCATTCTGTAGGTGTCTGGAGCTGTGGTCTGGAGCTGTTCTCTAGGTGATCTAAATTACTTTCATGGCTTGTAGCAGCACATAAAATCTTTGTTGTTAAGGAGGGAACTAAAATTTAAAGGCTCTCAGGATACTCAAGGATACTCAGGCTGTCAGGGTAGATGCTTTTCTTATTAGTCACTTGCATAGACTCTGAACACAATTGGTTTAAAAAGAAAATGGCTTTTTGATTTCCATTTGCTTCTGGGCCCTCTTTTTTGTTAACATTTGGAAAACTTTAGTATAGGAACATGTGAGAGAATAAGTCATAATGAATAATTTATTTGAGAAACCAATTTTTCTTATTCCTGGCTTGATATTTTCTCAGGAATGTACTTATAATTTAAAATACCTCAGTGGACATTTTTGTGATATTTTATTGTAGAATTGTTGATGTTGTTTAGGAACATGATCATTGTACTGCTTTGAATTTCAATTTGAAGCCTCATTTTTGATAGTTCAGTGGGGTATTTTTATTGAAATTATCTGCATAAAGAGCACAAAGGTCTACAAGGTACACTCAAAAAATGTAATGAAATGTTCATGAGCTTTTTTTCCTACTCAAATTTAATAATGATGAAAGCATCTCTGAAACACATTGTAGCTTCTACGGAAGATGTAGAAATGCATTCTCAATTTAGATTTTTGACTAAGTGACTACTTATGGAAATTTTTTGTTGAAAACATGAAGTGTTTTCAGTTCTGCTTTATGGTTCATTGGTGCATTCTACAGTTAACTTATTTAACAAGGAGCATGGTCAGCCATGTTGTATTTCTCTGCTCACCTTTTTTCATTTACTGTTTGTTATTCTACTAGAATTTTGTAAAAGGAGATTAAATTTACCCCAGTCAGACAAAACAATGTCAAAGCCTTGAGTGGACTTTATCAGTGTCTGAATTTCACTGTCTTTCCACACACTTTTAGTCTGAGGTTTTATATAATTTTTTAAATGGAGGAGGAGGGAGGAAACCAACAAAAAAAAACCCCCACACTCATTTGTAAGCAGAGAAACCTCAAACTTTTTTGGGTTCATTAATTAAGATAGTTACATAGGTTCTTAATTATGCAGGAGAATATAGGCAGGCAAGGCTGAAGGGCTTTGCCTTGCAGGGTATGGTCTTGGTGTAAGGTCAATCTGTTAATTACACAATACACATGCTCAGGTGAAGAGTCAAAGTGTGGTTGCATATCACTAGGTGGCTTATGTTATTAGGGTCTTTCATTTCCTCAAAGCTTTGTCAAACAGCGTGCACAACAAGGCTTTGTAACACAAGAATCCTTTTAGGACTCCTTGAAGTCATATTCTAGGCTTGACTGGGAAGAGATATTGAATAAGAGAGAGCTGACTTACAGTGAGTAGGAAGAGGACAAGGAAATATTTATTCTTTCAGAAAGCTGTGCATAAGCCTTTCTGTGCTGTTGCATAAAATATGACTGAAAGATGCATTATGCCCAGATTCCCTATGGGGACAAAAGAGGTCTTCATATTTCTCATATTAGTGATGGCTGACATGGTATGTAATTCAGCACTTCCTAGGTGGAGAGTTTCTTATTTAAATTGAGGCCAGGTATCTTTGCTGCGCATCCCACATCTGACCTATTATGGCCTTTCTGTTAATTGTATTTAAATAAGTACAGCTTCTGGAATCGTTGAAAAGTCTTTCTAAAGGCATCTCTGCAAAACCCAGTGTAACTGGATTGTGGCTGATGGTGGAGACAGGAATGCCATGAGTACACACACCAAGTTCATGCAGCGACAGCCAACATTTATTGAAGAGCTCCCTCTTTTATAGGGGCTTTGAACTTCCTGTTCTTACAGACATGATTAGTCAAAGTTCTTAACCCAGCTCACTGGCCAATGATACGGGTGCATTCTTGGTTCAAAGGGATTGCCTGGGGTCCCCTTGTTTGAGCTTGAATTCATCCAATCACTTTCATACCTGGGAACTTTTTTACTCCTTGTTCTCTAATGAGCTAGGCTGGTCGAATTGGTGTCTGTTAGGCCAAATTATCTGTGAAGCCATAGACAGCTATAGCTGTCACAACTAGATGATACTTGAAAAAAAATTGGTTGATGAAGGTCAAGGGAAAATTATAGCTAGAGTCTCATTTTAAGGTCTTCTTCTATTAAATGCATTGGAAAATTCAAATTAGGAGTCAAATGAAAATAAATGCTTTCATTGGACAGTCAGTTTCCTTTATTCAGAGACAATATCACTTTTTGGACAGCAACTGAACTGTGGAATGACAGGTGTTTCTCTAATAGAAAGAGCAGAAAAAAAGTCTATGTACAGTGTTATTACATAACACATAATATTTAAGACTGTTAGTTTCAAGGTGCCTATTCAGTGTTCACAACTTTTTGCAGAGTGCAATTCATAGCATGCCCTTCATTCACAGAAATTAAGAATCTTTCCTTATTGTGGCACCAAAAAATATTCTTTTAATAACAATTTTGCACATTAATTCATACTTTAACAGCTAGACAGTGAAAATCTCTGAACATTAGATTTAATTTACAGCTGCAAGACTAATTACAAGTCTTTTTGGTGTCGCTCTTACTGGAGCTTTGGAAAGATATTAGTGTTTATAATCACTCTGCTGCTCTTAAAATGATTTATTACTTTCATCATTTTCTTTGTCCTGTACTCTGGTAGCTGGATAATTGAACTGATTAGAACATAGTAGATTGAGAATAATTACTTATACATTGGCCATCTCAACTAGTACCTCTTTGTACCTCTTTTCTCGTGGAAATGCTCAAGAAATTTAGAAATACTGCGATTTTGGTTCAACAGTAATTAAAATATAACCAAGAATTTTTTTTTTTTTTTTGGAACTAGAATTAGGGCTTTGAAACTAGTGAAGGTAGAGAATAGTACCTGAATAAACCATTTCATATTTTATAAGACCCTTTCTATTCGGTCATTTATAAATATATGTGTTAATTTTGGGAGGAGAGAAAATGAACAGCAGTCATTGTTTAAATATTAATATTCTGATGCTGTCCATTACAGATCTGTTGCAGAAGCCACAGAGGTTGATCTCAACATGAGAGTTGGATTGCACACAGGCAGGGTGCTTTGTGGGGTCCTGGGTCTCCGAAAATGGCAATATGATGTCTGGTCAAATGATGTGACATTAGCTAATGTAATGGAAGCTGGAGGACTGCCTGGGTAAGTCTGAAAAAGAACCATAGCAAAAAAAAATAGAAAACAGTATGGGTGAAGAATTTCTTTCCTTTTTTGAGGCATTGGCAATGGCAAGAGCAGTCAATGTATGATGTGATTTATCCTGTGGAATTTCCCAAATGATCTTGATATTTGTGTGAGTGATAGGTTAGACAAGAAGCAGAACAGTTTCAAACAAAATCGTTTTTAGAAGTTGCAAAATATAAAAAAGTAGGAAAGCGACAATACTAGGTATGTAAGAATGCTAGACTTTGATCATTTCATGTTACAAAAGTAAAACTCTGTAGCTATTCCAGGAATTTTTTACCCTTACACAACTCTATACTTTGAGTGAAGAGAGGAGATGCCTTGCTCCTCTGACATGACAAGATTTCCAACACTGGCCATGTGCTATAGAAAAGATATTCCTGTTTATGGACTCAGATATTGATGACATTTGTAAATGATACAGTAGTACATAAACCTGCAGCAAACCCATGGGGCATGTCCTGGAACTTTAAGTACTCATTGCACAGCTTTGGACACAATTTAAATACCTCTGTGTAGCTCACATTTGGACTAGGACCTGCCATCCTCTTGCTTTTTATGAGATTTTGATTGCGATACAATAGGGCAAAGGAATCAATTAATTTTTTTGTGGTAATGATGAGTGAATTTCTATTTATTGCATACATCTGCTTTAGATAATTTTGGCAGGGTATTTCATGTGTTCATTATCTTAAAGTTACCCAGTAGAAAAAAATCTGAATACATGTTTATTAGAGGAAAGCAGTAAAATCTTTTCAGATACCTTCTCTGAAGGCATTTCAAGGGGTCTTTCAGGAGAAAATATGAAAACTTTTTCAGGACAAGAAAACTCAGAAATAATATTAAAGATTGGTGTGTTGCCAAAACAAAGTGAATCAGAAAGCTGCCTACAAAACAGAGTGGATGAATGATATGAGTCAGAGATGTGAAGTGAAACAGAAAAAGAAATTTCTGCTTTATGCACAAGAGAACTTTGGAGTGTGATGTCACAAGTTTCAAACAGCAGGTTGTTTTTCCAAGAAGCCATTGAGATAAAAACTTAAAAAACCCACACAATGTAGAATATGATGTGCAGACGCTCACCTTCTACAAATCAGCAAATCTGTAAGTGTTTGGATAGTCAACAGTTATCAGTTTCCCAAGTTTAGAAAATGCATGTAACAGAAACTTTTCTATGTTCAATTTGGCTAAAAGTACAAAAAATGAACTTTTTTTATTTTAATCAAACTTATAGTCTTGAATGTAAATTGATCTATTGACCTGTTTATGAATTTCTGTACAGAAGTGTATTTCAGTTGCAAGTAGCTCGTGATGTATCTTTGCTTTAAACAATAGTGTCTCATTTTCCTCTCCAGGAAAGTTCACATTACAAAGACCACCTTAGAGTGCCTAAATGGGGACTATGAGGTAGAACCAGGATATGGTCATGAAAGGAATAGTTTCTTGAAGAAGCATAACATTGAAACGTATTTTATTGTGCCATCCCATCGTAGGAAGGTAAGTTTATTCAGTGATACACTTTCATAATTTAAAAACTGTTCTGTGATATTCTGAAAGCAAAGACAATGCTAAGTTGTTGGTTTTTTTTTTTTCCTGAAACATCTTCAAATACTCTTGAAGGCCCAGCAGTGCAATGGTAACATTTTGAGTCTCAGCATGTGATGAGGTGGTGACAGTGGTTTTCCAACAGATGCAACTACAGTCACACCTTGCCATCTTTCCACCTGTTACTGCGTGCAGCCTTTTGTTCTACTGAAAACTGTTACTTGTGATCTCAGAAGGGGTCTTGAAAGTCCGTAACTGTTATTTAAATGCATTCAATTTGGTAAACCTTTTCTACATCAGATGAGGCTTATCTTTGAAGTTAACTATCATAACATGCTTAACAGACCAAGAGAAACTTTATTGCCTTTTATCTCAGCCAGAGAATTTGGGATACAGATTTTTGCACCCTTATCTTCTGAAACTCTGTGCAAATAAGTTTAATTCAGGGATTTTAACCTTCAAGAGGAAGATAATAGTGCCTAATTCAGAAAGTATTGGTCAGGTTTTAAAGTGATGTCTTTATATACACAAACTTTTCAGGTTTCTAAGATGTCATAACTTCATATTTGAGGGTTTTAACCATCAAGTGTCTGAGAAATACATAACCACAGAGAAACAGGTCATCTTGAATTTCATATCTGCAACCAGTTCTTTGGTCTTAATTTGATGACTCTGTGAGTTTTTATGGAAATGTTGGGAGTCCAGTAACCAGGGTAATTTGATTCTGGAACCCAAACTCCTGTTGTTTCATTCTGGAAAGACTGCAAGAGTAACTTTATGTACTTCCTCTAAAGCATCTTCTTGTTAGAGAGATGGAGTTTTCCTCATCTGCTGTGAAAATCATGCAATTTCACAATTTGTTCCTCTGCTACATATAATTAAATTCAGTTTTAGATGATATGAAAGAAAACAGGTGGAAAAGCAGCCGGTGAAACCCTGTTTTGGCAGTCAGTGAGACTGGTTTTTGGTGACTTTCTTGAAAACAGGACTAGCATTTTTTAGGAAATCAGTATTTCCTAAATTAATCAATCCCAATAAGGAAGAAAATGCAAGGGAGAGTTTATTTAAGGTAGATGTGATGCTTATTGCTGCAAGATTATTTGTCTTGGTTTTCTGTTGTTTTCACTCCTTTAGCATTATATATAATTTCATTTTTATGTTATAATGTATCAGGTTTCATTTCATATTGAGGAAATAAAGAGAGGAATTTCAGGAAATCGTTCCATAGGTTGGTGCAAAAAGACAAGCAGAGACAAAAGGGAATTAGTGTGACTTTTACATAGACAAACTATATTGTGTCAATTCTGCTACAAAAACCAGTGACTGAGGAACAGAAGCTTGACAATCACATGTGGAAGGAAGCCAGGTCAATGCATGTTTAATGTGCAAGAATGAGAGTGTACTGCTGTGAGAGCACACATTTCTTTGTCTTTGCAAGATTGCTGATAAACGGCTGGTGATTGCTGAGAAATCACTGCTCCGTTTGCCATCAGCTACGTAAACCCAAATGCCGTCTTACCCATGGGTGTCACTGATGAGTCTGTGGAAATGGCAGATGCTGCCCAACAGCTTGACTAACAGTAGCTCTCCAGCATGCATCAATGGCATGTCACCAAGAAAGAAACACTTCATGAATTTTACTGGTGTTGACTGGCTTCTCCACTGGGCTCGCAGGGCAATCAGCATGCCACTTTGTTGTTTGTCACAGTCCACCACTGCCATCCCCAGTCTTTGTATACTCAGGTACTGATCACTGACCATGAGCTACATAATAGCATATCTGCCTTCTAAATAAACACCTGCTGTTACTGCCTACCCCAATTCATTCATTGCCTCTTCAGACACATAAAAATAGAAGGCCACCCATGAAGCTCAGACAAGACAGAGTTTCACCTGGTGAATTCAGGTGTCTTCTGGTTTAATATTGTATTCCTTCCTCTTAAACCTCAGCAACTGAAATGCAGGTTTTTATTTTTTGCATATCATCTCTGACATTAGCATGAACTGACTCAGGCAGGTATGATACCAAGTGGAATGAAAATCAATGTTATGAGCAACAGATGACCAAGATTACCTTGAATTTGAAGCAAAAATAAGACCACTTGGAGTTTTGTTAAAAAATATTTTTTTAGAAGACACATGCCCCTCATTCTTCTATATTTGGTCTGACAGGAAAATTTTTCATCACTGTCACTCTAGCCAAGAATGAGAATAACAGTGTAAGATGACTCATTTGTGCACCAGTTACATTTTAAATATGAACGAATTATAAATTATCCTCATTTTTAAAATGTTCTGTTGAATCAGCTAACTTTTGTGATCTGATCTGCTTGCTGGTTTAATGTGAGAGCACTGCTAAGCAGACACTGAAGGAATACAGTTCTTTTTGTTTTGTTACAGTTTTTATTTTGGCAGAGAATATATTAGTCTATTATTATCTATTAGTCTATGCAGTCAACAGCTTATTGTCCACCTGGAGGCTAGTGAAAAGTGGTGCCCCACAGGGCTTGGTGGTGAGGCCAGTACTGTTCAGCATCCTTGTCAATGACATTGACAGTGCACCCCCAGCAAATTTGCTGATGACACCAAGGTGTTCGGTGCAGTCAAAACACTGGAAGGAAGGGATACCATCCAGAGGGACCTGGACAGGCTTGAGAAGTGGGCTGTGTGAACCTCATGAAAATCAATAAAGCCAGCAACAGCTGGGTCAGGGCAACCTTAGGTATACCTACAGGTTGGTTAGAGAACTGAATGAGAATACTCTATGGATAAGAACTTGAGAGTGATGGTTGATAGAAACTCAACATGAGCTGGCAGTGTGCGCTCAGAGCCCAGAAAGCCAACAGTGTCCTGGGCTGCCTCAAAAGGAGAGTGGCTAGCAGGTCAAAGGTCAAATTCTGTCTCTCTACTCTGTTCTGTAAGACCCCACCTGGAGTACTGTGCACAATTTTGTACCCCCACCATAAGGACAAGGAACTGTTGGAGCAAGTCCAAAGGAGGACCATAAAGTTGACAAGAGAACTGGAGCACGTCCCCTGAAAAGATAGCTTGAGAAAATTGGGACTCTTCAGCCCGGAGCAGGGAAGGTTGTTTGGAGACCTTGCAGCAATTTCCAATATCTGAAGGGGACCTACAGGGAAGCCAGAGAGAGAG
>VXBQ01009868.1:647107-676061 GCA_013400175.1 Phainopepla nitens | reverse complement strand
ATTATTATTATTATTATTATTATTATTATTAAATATTTATGCATAATTGACTGGATTACATTCAGCTCCTAAACACACTTAAATAATTAATCTGATTTCCAAAGGCAATTTTTTTTAATTGAAAGAATCTTTTTTGCTGACTTTCATAGTTTAAAAATTATAAAATGTGCTTTTTTAAATTCAATACATGTTCCCTGATACATATCCAGATAAAGTTACTAGGTTTTTTAAAAGCCATCACACTTCTCTTAAGTAAAGTTTTATTATGTCTTCTTTGTATTTTATATTGATATTATACTTAGTCATGTGACCAAAATACTGTAATGAGAGAAAATTTGAAAATTTTGATTTATGCAAGTAGACATAATCTGACCACACACATGAATGCCTTGGGCTATTAAAGGAGATTTAATCCAGATAGAAAACCAGATCTATTTCTATTTAATATATTAAATATTCACAAGATTCATGCTCCATGCTTTAGAAACATGATCATTCTCTTAGTTTAAGAAAATTCTAACGTTGTGAAGTGTAGTAAATATGACTCTATATGGATTTTATTTCAAGAAAAAAAATTCTAGGCCATATCTCTTAATCTCAGAGCTCCTTACAAGAGCTTCATAACTGTGCTTAGACCAGCTAAATAG
This sequence comes from Phainopepla nitens, assembly GCA_013400175.1. NCBI lineage: Eukaryota > Metazoa > Chordata > Aves > Passeriformes > Bombycillidae > Phainopepla > Phainopepla nitens. The sequence continues at coordinate 675,414 of VXBQ01009868.1, read as the reverse complement.
CTTTTTCTACTAATGATTTCTTGGCAACCCACCTGAGTAATCCTGTTACAACTTTCAAACTGTTTGCCTAAAATTTAATTTATTTTAATTTAATTTTTGAAATAGAGTGTATCTGGTTTTCAGCAGAATTCTTTGTTCTTTCATTGTTGGCACTGACATTGGCAAAGTATCTTTGCCTCAGTTTTCCTACTTGCATGGCTGACTCCAGGAAGCACAGCAGAGGTAGGGGGCTTAGCTGGACTGTCTGCTTTGTTTCTTTGGTTGCCCTAGAAAGTCTGATTCTCCTTCAGTAAAGCACCTCTAAAGTTTGGGTCCAATCTCAGTGATTTCTGAGTGGGTTTTACTTTGCCTTACTTCTTTGTATTTATAGCCGCAATTCACTCTGTGGTGGCACCTCTCCAGTTTTGAAAGGACTCTATTTCACCAGCTGAGAAAGCAGCCCTGCGTAGCCAATTAAGTAAAAGTCCTAGAGGTACTTCTACAGATAGCAAAGCAGTGATGAGAAGTGATCAAGTTTTCATGAAGGGAAAGATTTCTCAGAATGTGTTAGTTTTTGCCTTTACAGAACTTGGCCTGCCATCACTATTACCCATTGCCAGCTTTAAGGGAACCTGCTTCATGGTGTAACTTTGCCAGCTCCAGAGACAAGGCAAGGACAAATAATGCTGTGTACCATTAACAGCAATAGAGCTGTGTCCAGGAATGGAGGTCATAGGGGGCAAAAATCATAGGGAAGCACTATTGATACAACTTGTAAATTATTCCTGTGTAGTCATAAGCGTCTCCTGGATTTTACGGTCTACCTCAAATGTAATCATTAATTACTTTCCAATAGATTGCAAATCACCATCTGCAAAATTTCTTCTAATGTGCTAGTGAGTTCTTCACCAATGGGGTATTCAAATATATTAGTTATCTTTTATTTGTGGCAGTGTAAACAACATGCCATCTGCATCTACTATTTGAATAGCACGGAAAGATGGACAGTCATGAAAAATCCGTGAAAGTGAGTACCATACCTCTTTGCCCTTTGGAAACTAGCTGTTTCTCTGAAGAGATTGACATTTCTCTTTCCTACCTTACCATGTACATACAATGTCATGCCAAGCAGTCTCAGAAAACTCCTTCTGTAGCTTGGATAGCCCTGCTTTCTTATCTGAAGTCTCTGAGTAATACTGTGACCATTCTGAAAATCCAGGTGAATACCACTTTTCTTTTCTGAATCCTTATTTTAGTTATCCAGTGAGAGGGAAGTGGATGCTGGTTAGAGATATGGTGCTCTGTGTCCTCTATGGTTTGCTCTGTTAAATCATGCCCTAAACATTCCAAGGCAGATGGCTAAAACCACAGTTTTATTTTTGCCCAAAAACTAATCAAAGCAAAAAAAAAATCCAAAAATGAGCAGTCTATTTCAAAAGAGAAATTAAAGCAACGTTTGACGAAGAGGAAATTACTATTTGCAGTCTTTCGAATTTCAGGAAAAATTAGCTGAAAGATTGTCAACTCTTAATGAGCAAACACTGCTTAGAAACATCCTTTGGAAAATTCTATTTAAAATTTAAAAACTCTTGAAATGTCAGAAATATCTAGAGCAATTATCTACAGTACACACCTGTGATATAATTTATTGTCGACTGCAGATAGATTTAGAGCTCAAAAGGCTGATCACAATTTCTCTGACTCATAGGAGAAATTCAGCAACTTGAGAGTCACATAGAATCACACAAAATCACACAGAATAAACTAGGCTGGAAAAGACCTTTGAGATCATCAAATCCAACCTATGTATGACAATCAGGATTCAGAATTAGGGACAGGACCTCTGAGTGGTGCTAGAAAGCATGATTTATTACTTCTTATCTTAGAGTCTCAGGAACGTAAAGTTCATCTTCACGGTCTTCACTGCTTGGTCAGAGGTCACACGACCTCTAGCTACAAAGCCTTTTAAAGATTTATTAACCATTAAAACACCACCACCAAGTTTATTTATTATTTTAACCCAATCGCTAATTATTTTGTCTTATATGTTTTGTTGCAATGAGGACTTTTTCAACCTATCATATTATGACACACACATCTACAGCACTACACCTTAAAACTTCTTATTACCTTTATAACAACTGCGATATTTTATATACCTTAAACTTTAAACTGTAAACTTTCCTCTACCTAGCTTAACATGTCTCTACTTAAACCACAAATCCACATTCTCGCTTTCAGTTTCTAGGTTTGGAAGCCTTTTTCCAAGGTCTCAAATCAAATCCTGTGTTCTCTTCTGAGTTTTGGCCTGTTGGCCCATGGTTTTGAGAATTTCCTGTATTTTAGTTTCCAACATACGACCAAGCACCATCATCTCAACTGGACCGTGGCACTGAGTACCGCATCCAGTCTTTTCTTAAACACCTCCAGGGATGGTGACTCCAGCACTTCTCTGGGCAGCCCACTCCAATGCCCAATCACCCTTTCTGTATTTATTCCAAGTTGCATGCCACAGCTACAAGAAAAGTGGCAAAGGCTGCCACATCACTTTAATATTTTGTTGTTTCATCTAGCATAAACTGATGAGATTTTAAACATCCTGTGTTGCAGTCCTATCACCATGGAGTAGCAGGAAAACAAATTTTTCATCATTCTTCTTGAAAAGGCAGTATTTTTGTCTTGGAGTACATCCTCCTATACTAATAATTGACATAGCTTTGTTGCATGAAGAAGATTATTTGCCTTCTATATTATAATAAATTGCTAGGCTTTCCATCACCAGTTAACAGGTTTTGTCTGCTTATGTCTTTTCTGTGGCTGATTCAATTCTTTCCCCTGCAGCATGGAATGAACATTATGTAATATAGCAGGGGGAAAACAACATAGAGTCATGATGACTTTTTTACTTTGTATAGATGAAATACATAGTAACTACTTGTGCTCGTCCTTTGACTTTATTGTTAATTTACTGTTAGCAACTGGAAGGTTTCACAAGTAGAACTGCTTTTGGGGTGCCTTCTATCATGTCTTAATAATACTCTAATTGAACTTTTAACAGTGAAAGAATTTGATGCCTACAATCCATGTGTTACTAGGAGTTTTTAACAGAAATTTTTTGGATTTTGTCTGACCTGATTACAAGAAGAAAAAGAAAGCTACAGAAGGAAGTAATTGAGTGATACAATAGGTCTAAAATTGCTGCCCCTAATGTTTTTAATTTATTATCTCCATTCAAAATGAAGTTCCATCTGTATTTGTGTGAAATTTCTTTCTCTGCAAAATTAAATTGATTTAATCATTCTGGTTAGGTCTGAGAAAATATACCACACTGTTCTCATACTGTCTTCTTTTTCCAATCATGTAAAATCTGTGTTTTCCATGGAGCACTTATGACCCAGTAAATCCACCTGTATGCCTAACAGATCTCTAAGATTTTTATGGCTCTTCTAAAAATATTCAGTTTACTTTGTTTCAAAGTTCTTGTAAGTTGTGAATTTTCTGGACAAAGAGATTCTGATGATATTTTTACTTAACTGACTGTATGCTTACCAACCCTTATGGCATGCTAGAACCCTGACTCTTAAAATGTAAGTTGTGACTTACAGAAGGAAAAAGAGAGCTTCCCATTTAATGCAAGGGATGTAAAAACTTTACCCACTACTCATAAAAACTCTTTCCTTTATTAGCACATTGCAAGCAAAAATGTATTTGACAAAATCTTTCTAATTTGAAATGCTGTGCAATAGGCATCTAAGCGCATATCTGGGCACACACTGAAGATTTCTTCTTTCAAACTGACAGCTACCTGCAGCTGCCACTGCTACCATGACTTTGAGAGTCCAGGGGTGTTCTTTGCTCTCAATTGGCCACAGCTTCTTCCAAGGTATTTAACTAGAGATCTGAATGCATAATTTGGATGTTTCAGATTTTAGCACCCTCGATATACCTTAGCAAACCCAAATTAAAAGGCACACATTCTTTGAATGGAAGCTCTAGCTTGTATCTGGACAGGGGCTGTTCTGTGCCTGAGACTTTTCATTTTCCAACTTGCTGGAATTTACAAACCCAAACACTGGAAATAAATTGCTTGTGTTACTCCCCAGCAAACACAAACAGAAGAATGATGTCTGTGTTGCAGAGTGTATATCTCTACATGCCCAGGACTGCTCGTGCAGTAGCTATGAAGCTGCTAGTGTATCATCATCAGTGTGAAAGCTTGCAGTTTGGGCTGTCAGTGACAGAATTAGTAATGTGCTCTAATATAATTCTCTCTTTTTCTTCCTCCATAAATGTGCAATCTGTACAAGGGAAGATTTGGGGCACTGGTATAAGATTTTTCTCTGTTGTCGATCTCCTAGACATTGGTTTAGTCTACAACTGCTAAAATCTTTTTCTACATCTGTCAAGAAAGTGGTCACGCTATTCTGAATTTTAAAAGTTAGTCTTACAAAAGCTTTATTTTCTGGTAAAATCCCTAATATACTTTCCTATTGGATAGCTGAGGTGTGATAAGCAAAATGTATCATAAGGGCAGTGTAAAAGGAAGGAAAAACAAATGCCTGATGATTTTAGCTATAGGAAGAAAAAGAATAAAAAGAAGAAAAATATTGTTCATCTATCTTAGAACAAAATGTCATGAAGATAGTCATGGAACAAATACTACCACCAAGAGAAATGGTCCTTCCTGCCTGAAGATACAAAACACAGACAGACACAATGCTACAGCATTTATGAATTCTGTAAATGTGTTTTGAATTACATTAGTATCTTCTTTTCCTTGACACTTAATGCACTGAAGTTGAATATAGTCAGGGAAATAACAGTCTGCTGACATTTCTGAGAATCTCAGAGGAGCACCAGTTAAATACTTACCAGAATATTACATGACATTCAAACACTGGGGTGTTTTCTCAGGATTTGAATCAGTGCTTGTTTGTTTTCTGCATTCACAAAGCTGTATATAGTCCTGGCTGCTTTCAGAGTGCTCTGTTAGGAAAGTCCAGCTCTTAACCTTATTTGTCAGCTGTGTTGCAGCAAACAACCAACCTTTCCTAAAATTATGAGCTAAATGAAAAGTGAAGAGAATTAGAGATGATGCTAAGGGTCAAAAAGACAAGTAAAATGCATTGACAAAATGAGCCAGAATGGGAATGCTGCAGTCCAGCTTTCCTATAATGCTGGCCTGGAGCAAGATCAGAGGAAAAGCAGAGTGAAAGACACTGAGGTTGGGTTTTTCATTTGGAGGGGGCTTTTAAAGTCTGTTTTAACAGACTGTTTTGCATTTCCTGACTTTATCATAGTCTTAGAGCAGAAGTTGAGATTACTTAAATATTTCACTGAGTTCACTGTGTCAAGTGTTGTTCTGCTGTAAAAGCAAGAATAAAAAAGGGATATGATTTGTGAGGTGAAGGTGAGAGAGAATTCTTTTGTATTTTTGATATGGTATATATAGTAGTAGAATGAAAAATCCTCAGTCCCAGTGCAGAATCTACAAGTCCTGAAACTACTAGATTAAAAAAACCCAAAACAAACCAACTAAAAAACACCCCCAACAAATCAACCAAAATTATAAATAAAATTATATGGATCTGCTGAGAACTGTCAGTGTGTCCAACTTGTGTGTATGCAGTGTTCTTTGAGTGGCTATGCTCTTGGCCAAACATGAAGAACAGTAGCTACACAGTTAGGTGTGTTCACAAATATTCATAGCATTGCACACTAGTTGAATTTGGATGGGGGCCTTTGGAGGTCAAGTGGTTGACCTCCTTGCTCAAAGCAGGGCTAGCTTTGCAGTTAGATCCACCTTTGAGCAAATGTTTCCCTGACTGACAGCCTCTTGAGGCACAATCATCCTCACAGCTGAACTTCTTTGTATCAAATAGGAATTCCCCTTGATACTGACTATATTCATTGCCCCTTGTGCTTTTTTCTCAGTGGTATTCACAATCATTCTGGCTCTGTCTTCTCTGCAGCTACTACTTAAGTGGTTAAAGACAGCAAGTAGATCATTCCTTAGCCTTCTCTTCTTCCAGCTAAATAAACTAAATTTCCTCAGGTTCTTCTTGTATGTCGTACACATGAGAACCCTAATCATTTTGGTGAACCTTTGCTAAACTCACTCCAGTTTGTCATTTTTTTTCTTTGATGAGGGATCTCACACTACTCCATTTTTTTCAGTGATCTGAGCTGAAATTTCTATTTAACTCTGAAATAGCTGGAAAAATTTGCTGTATTTCCAACACATAAAGGGTGTATACTGTCGATGTATTAACTGCCTGTAAGATTTCTAAGATAAAATAAACCAGTTGATGGTTAGAGCTAAAAATTTTCTACATACTTGATTTGAAGATAAAGTCAGGAAACTGAATGAAAACACTGGAGTTTTTTTGAGAAAAGTCATGTTGTTGGCAGGGCCACAGTCTGAAGTGGAGCCCATTCCAAGTTTTCAAGTTGCAGGTTGTCATCAGAAACACATCTATTATAAGAAGATTGCATGGAGGAAAGTCTAAATTCTTCTCTATTCATAGGACTTCAAATCCTTGTAGGAGGATATAGTCATGCACATATGCTCAACTTTCACAACCATGCCTTCCTGGATATTTTGTAAGATGTAACCTTGTAAGATGCTCTACCTATTCTTTGCCACTCTTTCATCTATACTGTGGCATTTCCATAATGAAGGCTGCCAGAAAGCTTTTGTGGATCTCTGAATTTATTTAAAATAATCAAAATTGTTGACTTAATTAATGCAATGTTGACTGTGAAAGGTTTGAACAAAAAAAGAGCTGATGATCTCTTGAGACATGGTCCACCTATAAATTTCTGAAAATGAAATTAAGTGCAAGGAGGGGTTTTCAAGAAAGCTGCTCATTTTTGTTGTATCAAAAGGTTGATAGAGAGATGTTGTAAAATATGTACAACTTCTAGAGGAATTATGGCTACATTAGGAAGATTTGTAAGTGGAATACTTCTCCAAAAAAGCATATTTTAGCTGTTGGGAATTGTAGCTCAATAACTGATCATATCTGCCATACTCAAGCCTAACAACTATCTACTTGGTGTCCTTAGGAACACCTAAAGGATGATTAGTATGTGAATATCCTTGTACAGTATCTTCTATGCAATTCAGTGGTAAGTCTTCTGCCAGAAAGCCCTTGAAAGGAAGGGCTCATATAGGGAATCTCTTCACGCAGGCTGTTGTTAAAACTACCACTTGCACAAGTGACTACACCCTAGACACACAAATGTCCTTTTAGATTTCAGCTGCTGAGCGTGAAGTGTAGTGCAGTGCAGTGATGCTAGCTGGCTTCAGTCAGTCTTCCAGTGTGCAATAAAGCACTTAGGTACCACTGCATATTTGAAGCCCATCACACGTTGAGAACATGACTATCTGCTAGAGAAAAAATAACAAGTGCAACATTGTGGTCATTATTGTGTTTCACAGCCAGAGTGTAACTGACTAAACAAGATATTGAATGTTCAATAATGTATAACCTTGATTTTCGAGAAAATGCAAGTGCATGGCTGTATGTGTTAAACATAACAACAAGCCAATATCTGAGATGCCATTCAGAATATAAGAAGTGTCACTTGCCCAGTCCATCTAAATTTAGTTTTCAAAAAAAACATGCATTAAACAAATGTTTTCAGTTTTTTCTTCATTCTTTGGTCATTGAAGTGATGGTGTAAATGGCTCTGGTAAATCATTGTATTGTGAATAATGCACAGCAAACTCTCATTGTCATTTGTGGACTTTAAGATCATTTGAACAAAGTTTTTGGAGAGTGATTTGCTCTGTCTTTTGTACCTAGGAAAACTAAGGACCATATCCTCTGTGCTTTTTATTTTGTTGATCCAGAAGAAATTAATTTTACAAGCTTGAGTTCCCATACTGGGGAGGCATGGAGTCATGCCATGTTTCTCATTAACACCTTCCACATGCCAGAAGCATGAATAAGTTTGGTATAAATATTGAGGATATAATATCCTGAACTGAAAAAGCATCTGAGCATGTGCTAGGGCTTTACTGAAGTCGGCAGTAGTTAAATACATGTTTAAGATTTATTGGAAGAAAATATTCATCCTTGCTGAACCAGGAGCTTCTTGGTAAAAGGAATAGATCATATTTAACCCTTTGAGAGTATTTGTCTGTGGTATAATACTTCTTGCTTTGTAGGAATAAGATGTGAGTTATAATCTCACTGTCTCACATCCTCCTTTTATGGCACATATATATATATATATATGTATATATATATATCTTTAAAGCAAAAGTTAACATCTTCAGATTTTCGTGAACTCAACTATGGCTGAAGTAACTAAATAAGGAAAGAAGATTTAAATCATATTATTTAACTTCAATTAATAAAAATGCTCATTACCTCCTTAGTTTTCCTGTATTTTCAAAAATTTATTTTAATGTTAAAGAAATACAAAAATTGCCTCTTTTATGAGTTTGTCATTAATGCACTTTTTTACAGTTCACATTTCTAAGAAAAGAACAATTTTCAAAATGTTAAGTATGAGTATACATAAAGTCTCTTCAATAGATTCTTTACATCTCATGTTGTAGAAACATGAAGTAATTTCCTTTGCAAATGTAAGATGTCTATCAAAAAGCATTGCTTCTTGACTAGAATATTGTTTTGCTCTGACCATGAGGGGGTGCAAATGCCTGCAAGTGTGTATGTCTGCATGGGAATGCAATGTCTTGGTTATAAATATTCTTTTTCTGACCAACAGATATTTCCTGGACTGATTCTCTCAGATATTAAGCCTGCCAAAAGAATGAAGTTCAAGACAGTCTGCTATCTGCTTGTTCAGCTCATGCACTGTCGCAAGATGTTCAAAGCGGAGATCCCTTTCTCCAACGTCATGACGTGTGAGGATGATGATAAGGTATTCCATGCGGGCCGAGGGCACTCTTTGGGATTCAATTCCAGGACTGCGTCAAGCAGACCATATTTGAGAACATAGGAGGTGATGTTACCAATTGCTAAAGAAGGTTATGGTGTTCCTGCTGGAGTTAGAACAATCTAATTCCCACAGTAAAGCCAAAATTTAATTATAAAAGGCCTCAAATTTGGAGCTGCTCTTGGAAAAACCAGCATAGGTGTCCTATGTGTCTTCTGTTAAGGGCTTTTTTCACAGGAATTGGAATTTCTGAGGCTGTTTCCATTCTTTTCAACATACATTTTTTTGTATCTTTTGTCCATCCAAATCTGAAGCTGATGGTGACAAATGTCATCAAAACCAACAGAATAATTTTGTTCCTCTAGATGGTTCTCTGAAATATGAAAGGCAACTGTTTAGCCAAAACGCCTCTTTGTCCATAATATAAATCCTAAACATAAAAGTCCTTATTATGAACATAAATTCTGCTTTCTTGGATGCCTGGTAATTCCATAAATCAAAATCGCTTTACATACTAGTAGCCTGGTATACTAGTAGCCTTCTTTTCTGTATATGAATCTACCTTTAAATTTATGGATAAAAACTGTGAGAGTTACTCATTCCATTTTCTTTGATAGTAGGTGGCAGTATTACACAGGTCACTTCACCAGTGAGTGGTGGCGTGCGAGCCTTGGAATCAGTAGTTCAGCTTTACTGATTGCTTCACTTTTTTTTTTTTCTTTTTTCTTTTTTTTTCCTTTTTTTCCCTTTATTGTAGACTCAGTCTAAATCTTACTTTCAGAAAGCATTCAAACTTTCATATTTTGAGTTTTATATGTGCTTGTGTTCCCTCTAAAGGAAAAGGGGAGAAAAATCAATTGGTTCCTTTAAAACACAGTTTCAGTGAAGACTTTCAGAAACTCCAGATTTGATTTTGAAATTGGCCATGTACAAGGCCTTCCAATTGAGATTCAGTGTTATCTTTGAGTATTTAAAAAAAATAACTCACACATTCTTTGAAGCATATGCAATACTTTACATTGTGTCTCGTGTATATGTATGTATAAATATGGTAATATACACAGAAAATCCCCGTGTGGATTTGTTAGTGATCTGATGAAATTTTTTTCATGCCAGAACATTGGCGCTGAAGTTCTACAACTCTATCAGTAACAGAAATAGTTGTTCTGGGCTTTTGTAATTTTTATGTAACATATTATGGATTTGTATTATAGGATACTAATATAAATACACTGTGTTACAATGTAGGATTTCTCTAGAGTTTTTGGTCCTCAAATCATGTAAGTAAAGTAAAACAAATGGGGTCTTCAAAGGCTTTGAAGCCAGTACATTTCTGAGAAAAATAAATACTGGATCTGGATCATATGTAAGACATGATGTAAGTCTACTGAGGAAAATAATAGAGATACAAATAAGGAGCCTAGAGGAAATAATTATATGTAAGAAACAGCTATTTTGTTTAAGAATAGAAACTTGAACCCTGTTTCAAAACAGCAGAATAGATAATATAATTTATTCCATATGTCAGAATAACACCCATATTAATCTACCCTCATTTCAGGTTTTAATGCAAAGAAACATTTATTTAAATACTATTTTCCTCCCCCTCTTGTTATACTACAGGCTTAAATTTGAATTGTAAAAAACCCTTGAAGATGTATTTTTGCTGCAACTAATGCAATACATATGCTAACTAATTATAGTTTATTGAGAGCAAAATTGTGTATTTCTGACAATATTCCTAAAACCACTCAATTTCCCTACAAATTACTGATACAAATGTTTCTTCAAGAAAACAAATTTCTCTCTATTTAGAAACACTGAAAATAGTTGTTTGGCTGGAAATTTGAGATCTCTAATCAATGTATGTCCCTAAGATAGTTTTTCATGTTGAAATTATTAGCTCTTACACCAAAGACAATTTACCAGGTAATGGGATATGATAGCTTGAAGAAAAATGTAACTTTATAATTGTTTACTGGTGGTGTAACCTCATCTCTACATATAAAGCCAGCGAAGCAAGACTTGGAAAGTTACTTTGTCTTTGCTAGAGTCCATTTTCCTTCACAAACAGAAAACTAAGGTATCAGTCAGCAGATAACCCTTTTCACTATGCATAAGAATTTAGATATAATATACATATAAGGTATGTACGATAATGAACTGCTATAGTTCACAATTTGTTCACTGATGAGGTACTTCTAAGAATTTCTTGTGAAATAAAAATGGAAACTGCCATTCCTGCAAGATTACTTAGATAGCGATCACCATCATTTTTGCCATCTGGATTAAAAGGATATATCGTTGTATAGCCTCTAGAGTGGACTATTTAGAACTGAGTTTTCTGAAGAAACAAATTTTGTTTTCTTCTTTAAAATCTTTCTGACAGACTCTACTTATTACAGCCTGAGTAAACTTGTTATTTCATAATGTTTTGAACTGTCTTGAACTCTGCAGATGCTGGATAAAACATATTCCTGTAACTTTACAGAAATAGTAGAACTTGCCTGAGCTTTATTGTCAAAACTCTTCTGGGAAGTAGGCCTGACCCCTGTCCAGTCATAGAACAGATCTAGCCACAATGGTTTAGATTAAAGTGCCCTCAACTGGAGGTTGCCACCAGTGTGGCTGAGATTCTGCTCACTGTCTCCCAAGTGCTCTCTGTGAAAAGTGAGACAGCTTGTCTTAAATCCTTTTCAGATATGCTCTGTGATAAATCTTTTCCACTGGAAAGGACCATGAGTAATCTTCTTGTAGTTGTGCTATCTCAGCCTTTGAGGAGCCAGTTAGGCACAGGTTAGTTCTGATAATTTGTGGGATGGCTCCATCTGAATCTGCCAGTGCACTTGAGGCATACTCAAGAGGTCTTAACATGAGAACCAATCGGGTGAGTAAAAGATAGCAACACTAGAGATTTCAGACCCTCTTTAGTCACACGTGGTCATTGTCCAAGACTTTAAGGTAAACTATCTTTTTGAAATATGTATTGTTACCTAGACAGTAGGACTTTTTCTTGTGTTATGAAGAGCCTGGTTATCTTGTCTTCAAGATGTCCAGAGCTCCCTGTCTTCAGTCAAGAAAACTAACAACCAACCAAAATAAAACCATTTTGCAAGGTAAAGTCACCCTGACTGGGAACAAACTGATTATTTCCTCAGTGGCACAGAAATGTCAGGGCTGCATGTGGAAAGAATTTCTGGATGAAAATCTTAGGATGAAGTGGGGTTTTCTCATTAGTTTGAATGGTATCAGGATTTCATGTAAGGAATTTTCAAAAAGGTGACATTCACACTTTGATAAGAACTCTGTCTTTTATAGTTGCTGTGTTTAATGAATTCCACATCCTCTCTGTGAACTTGAAGTAATATGAACAGCAATGAAAAATCTCAGTGCTAATAAAATCTGTACTTCTTTCTTCATCCATATTACAGAGGAGAGCATTAAGGACAGCCTCTGAAAAACTCAGGAATCGCTCCTCCTTTTCTAACAATGTTGTATACAACACTCCGGGAACTCGGGTGAACAGATACATCAGCCGCTTGATAGAGGCCCGGCAGACTGAGTCTGAGATGGCTGACTTGAACTTCATTACCCTGAAGTATAAGCAAGTTGAGCGTGAAAATAAAGTAAGAGGGTTTAAAATTATTTTTACTGATTTCACTGACCATAAGCCAACCAATATTTTGGTTTTTGTTTGGGTTTCATGCAATGTTTAAATTCCACTCACTGTCTTTAAATACTCCACTGGACTCTCTCTCAGTTAAGAGATTGATATTACCTAGTATGGAAACACTCAAAGAGGATAAAAGGAAAGTGACTGCCTGAGTCACTTGTTTAATGCTATCTCATTGCAATGTGTCTGCTACTCACTCATCTGCTTTGGAGAAGTGTTAATGTAGGTAGCCTGATAAGTATTGATCCAGAAATTCTAGAAAATATTAAAAAAACAAAACAAAACAAAACAAAACATTAAATCTCTGGACACGGTTGCAATATGGCAGAGTTGTATATCAGTGTGGCAGAGCTGAAAGAAGAGGATTTACCCAGATGTATTGCATGCATATCAGTTAACAATTTTTCCTACCTTGTAGGGAGCTTTTTGTATTTACAGCCTTTAGTTTATGTGTTTTAAAAAGTAAAAGTGGTATGGTTTTGAATTAATTTGGCAGTAGCATTCCTTTTTCCATTGTAAGTCACTTTATAGTCTAAGATTTCATGTCACTATTGGTTCAAGTTAGAAGGCTGTGTGCCATACTGGATGCAGATTTTTTAAGGTTTTAAGGCTAAATTTTGATTTAAAGTTTCCAAAGTAATTTATTATTTGGCTTTTATTATTTTTTAATATTTATTATTTTTTTGTTCAAAATAAGTGTTCTGGTGTAAATGATATTGAACTTTGGATCTTTCTGAGAAAATACTTTTGTGTTTCCACCCCTAGAAAGCTTCCTCTCGTCAATACTGTAGCTTGTGGAATCAGGGACAGTAGCTGCTCCAAACTGAGCCCGTGTATCTCATTAGCAGCTACCTCCAAGTCCACTCATTAGTGTCCTGTCCTGAGCAGCTGAGGTGACAGGACTTCTTGAAAACAATACCGAGGGGTGTTCGGCCTTTTATCATGATGAGTAAATAGAGGGAGGGCCACTTCCTTCTGATTCAAAGTGACTGAGTTTTTTTCTCAAAAAGATAAACTTATATCTGAGCCTACACCAGTTTTGACTAGTTACAGGGTGAAAGAGAAGTCTGTCAAGGAAAATCTTATGTAGACTTCCCTCACCTGTTTTTTCAATGTGAATTAAGCCATCATGTTTGTAATTAAGTAGGGGCTTGTTTTATTTTAGGATACAGTTCTGTCTTACTGAGAATGGACAACTGTTGGTGTCTGGGTATATACAAAATATTTATTGTCTTCATTTCTTCCTTTCTTTAACAGTACCACCAGCTTCAGGATGAATACTTCACCAGTGCTGTAGTTCTCTCACTAATTCTAGCTGCCTTATTTGGCCTTGTCTACCTTCTAATAATACCACAGTAAGTTTCTGGGTTTTGCTGTCATAACTCAAAATGGAACATCCTCAGACATCCTGCACAGGTGAAAAATTAAACTCTTTGGAACAGGAATGGGCACCTAGGTCGGTATCTTCTCACAGGGGATATTCTATGTTAGTATGCCCTCAGTCTAATTGTTCTCTCTTTCATTAGTCCACACGAGACACTTTTCACTATCTTTTCTTTTTCTTTTGTTGTAGTATGCACTTAGAGGAAAAAAATACATTTCAGTGTTTATTTAAACTTTCAGTGGTTATTTTTAACTTATTTAAAGCATTTCTGCATTACAAACAAAGCTGTTACTGCAGCTTTTCTAAATGTGTTTGGGCTACTTTGGATTAAATACTTCAGGTATTGATAGCAACATAGATAAAACCATAGAGAGTTTAATGGAAAAAAAGTACTGAAAGTATCCATCCAGCTGCAATGATGCCTGCAATTATAGCATTCATTGAAGTTTTTCTATCAACACTATCCCTACATAAAGTGCCTAGTATATATTTTGGCTGTACACACATAACTTGCAGTCTGACCTTGACTGCACTAAAGCAAACATAGCCAAATGATGTGTTTAGGAGGTGTCCTATGCCTATTGTTGAGTGATTAGTTCGTGATTACCTCAGATTTTGTCAGTTCTATGTGAGTGCTTACTAAATAAAAAAATAATTAGTCCATATTCAAATCTAGAGGTAGATAGAATTGTGTGTAAGGTATAAAATTATAAATAATGAACTTTTTTCAGATTAGAATATCAAAACATTAAAAGTAAACTTTACTCACTTTTACTAACTATAAGGATTTCAATGGGAATAGGACTTGCCACAGCATAATGCTTTTGAAAATTCTATTTAAATTAGGGTCTTTTCTATTCACAAATCTCCAGTCAGAATAATACTATATTTATTATTTCTAGTTAAAAGATTGAAAAACACTTTATTCACCTTAATAAAATACAAATACTAATTTTTAATATAGTACCTTTCATCTAAAGAATTCAAAGTTGCTGATAAGAATCATCATTTACATAGTCATTTCCAGACTAGTGGCCCTGCTAATTGGAGCATGATTAAGAAGCCTTTCATGTTCTTCTTCAGTAAGCCATAGCTGCAGTACATTGCACTTTTGAACAAGGAGAAACAAAGTGTATTCATGTAGTTGCAACTAGAATGAATCTCCAAGAATCATATAATAATCTTTCAAAAAACTACTTTTCGAAAGACTATTTAAAAAACAGCTGGACAGAGATTCAGTGTAAGTAGTGATCTGACAGACACAAACTCCAGAATATCACCACAGAAGGTCATGAAGATGGACTGGGTTAGTGTAAAAAGTCACCCACTGAATGCTCTCAAGTTCTTCTTCCAGTGTCTGAGTGGTGGCTTCATACAGCCAAATGACTCTTTTTCTTGGGTTCTTCCCTTGCTGTGACACAAATGCAAACATGAGCTAAACTAAAACTTTGGAAATATAGGAAAATTTCCCCTTTCCAGAGTTTGGAGCTTTAAGCTGCTATTTAGATTGCCAAAGTATTTGCAGCTATGGCAAGAGAATGCAAAAGCCAAGACAAGGCCTGTAATATATGACTCTAATGGGAGAAGTGATATATCACAGTATTTCAAGGAGGAGGTTAATCATCTTGACAAGCAAGTGTCATAGGAAAATCAATTACTGCATAAATATACAGAAATCAATGGGCTTGCCATTCTCACAATTCCTATCATCATTTGAGCAAAACAGCTTCTCAACTAGAGACACATTTTATATTCCCAGATGGAGGTGGTCAAAGCAGGCTATGTTCCGTCAACCTAAGCTCACCAATTATGGAGGCACATATGCATGTAGCTGCTAAAAGCCCTGACTATGAACACTTCTAATGTCTGATTCTGTGTTTATATATAAAANAAAAAAAACCACACCAAAAAAACCAGTGTAGCCATTTTTAGATGCTAACCCAAATGTCTGTCAGGGTCCCACTCAGCAGCACCACTGCACTACTGTCAGTTGTCAGCTATTGCTGTGTTATAAGATGTTGTTACAGACATGTCCTCTACATTCTTTTCTAGCATGCTATCATCCTGAATACAAGTGAATTCTGTAAAGGCATGAGATCCTGCCTTGATTAATACTTGTATTCAGAATCTACACTAGCAGCATCCAGAGAGGTCATCTCATTCTGGGTATACATACTACACCAGAGAATTCTCCCTGTTCCTGTATCAGTAGGAACTGTTACATGAATTTGAAATCAAAGTCAAGTAGTTAGAAACTCTACAGGAGAATTGCACACTTCTGCTGTTAGAAACCCTGTATAAACAGTCTTTCCCTAGAAATTGCCAAGGGCACAGATACATATATGCCTGAATCCATTGCTCACATGGCTTCTGGACTGACTGGGTTTTTCTCACAAGTTAAAAAAGAAGGTGTGAAGATCATGTTATGCTGCTGTCATACAGCCCTGATTCCATGGTTGGCATGGGTCCAGGCTGCCCCTGAGCAGAAATCAAATATATCCACACTAGTGAAGTAATTTTTGTCAGCTTGCTCTCATCCTTAAGATACTTTTCCAAGAGAAGTTCTCTGGAGAAAGAAAGTTCTTGGTTTGCACCCCTCTTCTCATTAAGAACAAACCTATTTTGATAGATCAGCAGAGGGAAGATTAAGAATATAAAAATTATTAGAGCATCTTTGTGAAATTTAAGATTTGTCTAACCATTGAGGAAGACTCAAAAAGAGGGAATTTTTTCTGTTTCATTAGAAGACAGTCTGGTCTGATTTTATTTGACTTTTATTTTATTTTTATTCAGTGTCTGAATTGAATGACCATTGGTTTCTGAATCTTTGAAAAAGAGAAATGAGACACAAAAGACGTCTGGTAACTGTTAAGACCACTGCCAAGGCCAAGTAATTGAGTTACACACTCCCCTTACAAGAGTCATCATGCTGATTATTCTGCACTAGCCCACAATTAGAAAGTGTCTCTCCTGACTCCCATACTTTTGAATTTTTGAGGTGCTTTTATCTCCTTTCTGAGATCAGAGTGGGGACCATTTACAAGAGCATTTACTAATTTCACAGTCTTGAGGGCAGTGGACATCACTACTAAATTTGCACTGTGATAGTTAGTATAACAGCAAGGTTGAGAAGGACATCCTCCACTGCTGATTTAAAATACTGTTTCAGAAGGACCCCTAACAGCAGTTTGTTCTCATCTACTGCTGAGTTGCATTGCATAACTTCTATCGTGTTTTGATTCTAGGAGTACCATAGTTCTTGTTCTCCTGGTGTTCTGCATATGCTTCCTAGTGGCTTGTATTATGTATCTACACGTCACACGAGTACAAGTAAGTGGTTTTAGATTTTGTGATTATTCTTCCTTTTGGTGGCAAAGCTATGTTTATTTTTTGGAATATGAAGGCATCAGTGTATGCTTCACAGATTCATAGAGTCTGAAATCTATGTGTTTTAAAGTTCTTTGGTAAGTAATGTATTAGACACTTCAAAACCAAAGATAATCATCTGGAAGTGGGCTTTTTACATGAGTAATCATTACAGCAGTGTAGCATTCATTGCCATTAATTCTATGCTTTCTTTTTTGCTAAATCTTCCCTGAACACCTGCCACTACATACTGTGTTTAATAAACTGCTTTAACCTGGCTTTTACTCCTTTCAGACTACAGAGTACACTAGTTCTCCCTTTCATTCCAGCTGGTCTGGGTGTAAAGTCCTGCTAACTTCCCCTCTGTTTTCAAAATTTTTCCTGCCAAAACAGCAGGTGTTTTGATAGTAAAGCACAATGTTTTGCACACACAATCCTTGGCCTTTTCAAAACCTCCAGTAATGATTAATTCTCCTGCATCATATTTTCACAACAGTAATGATGCAGAGGACATTTTGTTGTTTTAGGGGAGAAATAGGTTTGCCAGATCAGAATAAAGCAACTACAGGCTAATTTTCTGATGAAAGAAATCTGTGTTGGATTAATATAAATTTAGTCTTTTCAGACAAATATGAAGGAAAAACACCTACGCAGTTAATCAGCTTTGCTGATTAGCACACACTAATTTTAGTTTTAAAAGGTGTCCTTTGGCAGAAGAAAAGCATGTGTTTTCATGGAAACATAAATAATATATTAGCAGAGTATCAGGTACTGAACAGAACCTTATTTATGAGGTTCTTACAAAATTATTTGGAAGTAACTCTGATGATCCCTTTTTTTTAATTAGGGCAGAGCAGTTTATCATCTGTTCTTCTCTGTATAGATTGTAGAAGTGCAGACAAAGTTTGTAGAAGTAACTGCTCTTTATACCATATCCCTGGGGCTACTGCAAACATAAGAAGTGTTGCATCTGTTTTGTCAGTCAAGAAAATTGTATTCATTCCAAGTTCCTCCAGAGATTCAATACTATACAGGATCAAATCCAGCATTAGAAAAATAAAGAAATACAAAACCTTAGAATATCAAAATTTTCAACTTTGTGGCAAAAACGTATCCTATAATGAATTAAATAAAATTAATATGATGTGGATAATTGATATACAGCTGTAAAACAATCATTCCCCTTTTTTAATTGGTCTTAGGGCACTTACTTGCTCTTTCACACTGCACAAGTGATTCAGCTTCTCCATGCTTTAGCATTAAATCCCTCACTCATAAAACCCCTCTGATAATATCTTGCTGTACCAGTTACCTAGAATTTTGGTAATCTGACACTACTTATTTAGTTAATAAAAATTCCACAAATAAAAGAAAATAAGGAAAATGAATCCCAAAACTCTATGCTATCATAAAAGTGCAGATGCAATCTTAGAATCACCTAAAGTCAGAAATATAAATCCTATTAGTGTCAGAATTTTAATTCAGACATGTCTCATATCTTATTTTTTAAAGGTTTGTTTTCCATTTTAACCCAATAGCCTGGCATATCAACATTTAAACAAATATGTACTATACAGACCAAAAAAAATTGTCCATGCAATGTGTCGGGACATGTGATCTTTGCATCTTTTACTTTGTCCCTATTAAACATCCAGCATTACCTTCAAACAATGGGTATTATCTCTTTAATAAGCAGTAGACAGCTTATTTGGTTGCTAACGGCATTAATGGAATGTATATTTTTTTCTTCAAAGAAAATTATTTTGTATTTTATTTATATGGATAAAACAACATATTGTATATAGGATTCTGGTCTAGTTAAGTGGATAGTTTGACGAATACAATACTCTGGGGATAATCACATTCAGAGCATAGCAGTTTATGGTTATATTTTACCTGGAAACCAGGAATAAGTGGGATACTACAGGAGTTTATCCTGAATCCTATCCTGTCAGACATTTTTATCAGTAGTCTGGAGAATGACATGGCATGTACTCGATATATCAAGTTTTCAAATGATTACAGTTTTGTGAGAACAGCTGGCAGGATGACTATTGAGAGATTCCTAGATAGGCTGACAGAATGGGCCAACAGGAATCTTATAAATACAGAATGGATAATGCAAAGCCCAGGCCCTGAGAAGAAATAAAGCCCTGCAATGACAGAAGAGGAGTAACCAAAAACGTCCCAGACTCTGGGGGTCGAGGCAGACAGTACTTTTGAGCCCGCTGAGGTTGCTTCCAATTGGAACTGTATGATAGCGATGAACAAATGCAGAAATAGTCTGTCTTCTTTTCATAGTGTAATTTTGGACATTGCTGTATCTTCTCCTTTGAGTTTTCCAATCTCAGATTCCTATAATCTGAGCTATTTGTTCTACAATATGCTCAGTTTTATTAAAGGTGATATACTTCATGTGTCCTCATCTATTTCATTGATGCTAATACTTACACTGGTGTAGGAAATTAAGTCAGATTTATAATACAAATCTACTATTGATATTATATTGATTGCTCCACACCTATGTTTACATGGACTTAACCTATACTGAAGCCAGAATATATTTGTAGATCATAATTTTTTTTTTCTGTAATTGCTGTATTCTTATGTGTCACAGCCCATATGAAGTTGATTCATCTATAACTACCTCAAACTTTTAATAATGTGGTCACATATACAGAGAAAATGTCTCTGCATATGTGAAAGGAAAAGGATGCATTTCAAGGAATGATTTCTGTTTTGTCAAGGCTAAAGTGGACTCTCTCTATGACTACTTTGCTGCCTGCTGGAAGCTATGCTTTTGAGGCAAGTGGTACCCACGAAGTGAGCAGCTTTTCTCCAAAACTCTTGATTTTCATCAAAAAATCAGGTGTTTGATTGCTCCATTTGACTTTAAGTAAAATTCAACCTTGATAAATCTGAGCTTCCTCTTTTTAAATGATAGTCTCCACTTTAAATCTTACAGTTTCTTGGATTGGATTCTTGGCCCTTGAAGTCACTAGAAGAAGTCCTGTGGTCTGAAAGATATATCCAGTAGATAATAGATGCCCCAGACATTCTTAGTGCAAGGGGAAAGGAAGGAAAACAGCTTTACCTGGAAGCAGAGTTGATCAGAATGACTGGAACGAGCCTGAATGCACAACCTGACAGATTTACCCTCCCTCTCTCACATTCTGTCACAGGCTTCACAGCAGCAAGAACTTGACACTTAATAGTGTGATAAATGGAATCGGGGTAAAAGTGAGATAAACAAATTTTCACAAGGCTCCATTTCACCAGATATTTTTGTTCTCTGCTGCCGTTTCTGACAAATTCAATGTTTTTATGAGTCACAGTAATTAAAACTACCCTGGCATTTAACCTGCCTATTGTAACAGAAGACACATATACCACTCCAAAATTCTATGCTTATGCCATCACAGTATGTTCTCTTGGATCACAATTTGCAAGGCAAAGGAGCTGAAAATTTGCAAGGCAAAAGTTGCTTTGGGTATTTTCCCCATGAAAGCAAAATCAAATGCCATCCTAGAATATTATTTGCATCACGACTAGACATACAACCAAAATTTCTAAGAGTTTTAATTATAGTAAGAAAAAATGTATAGCAATAGTAATTTCACATTTATTATCCCAAAAACTACAATTACCATTAAAATATACCTACACACTCACAAGTGAATAACAGTTACTACACAACAATAACTGCAACCCTGTAATTCGCAGTACAGGTGAAATTTCTGTATCCCTTATTCACTTCCCTTTATAGACTACTAAAAAATAACAACCCCACTTTAAAAATATTTTAAATATGTTATCTATAAATCTTTTTTTTTTCTTTCTTAGTGTTTTCCAGGGTGCCTGACAATACAAATCCGTACCATTTTGTGTATTTTTATTGTGATCTTAATATACTCTGTGGCTCAAGGCTGTGTGGTGAGTATTTGAATCAAGTTTCACTTAAGTTAGCTTTCTGTTTAAAGAACAAGCTGGTGCAGATCCAATAGGTACATACCATATTTTCATCTGATGAATTCCTACTTGTTTTATTATTCATACTTGCAGAGCATGCTTCTTCAAAATTAAACCCCTTTCCTACAATTTGAACTTTCATTGGCCTGAGAGTGTATTGAATTAGCAATGGCAAAGCTATTAGCAAATTGCACAGATAATACCTATTCAAAACCAATATAAATTTGTCTGTCAAACCTTAGCATCATGTAGACTGCTGGTGTCATGTACTTTATGTGAAAAGAGTTTTTAAATGTTCAACTTGCTTACTAGTTCAATGGCTAGTATTTTGTCACAGACAAGGTATGGTGTCAAAACAAGATTACTATTTCTATGTGGCAACTTATAGAACATACTTCTGTGTAATAATGGGCATATTTTTAGTCCAGGCAGATCAGAAAAGATAGAGAGATCTTAAAATATTGACAGTTCTGTGTAACAAGAAGAGGTGCTTACACTGTGCTGCTTATATGATCCATTCACATCTAATGTCTAAAAAGCTTCTGTTGTATGAAGTGGATGTGCTCAATACTTCTGAAAATTGAGCTTCCTTTACTGTAGATTAGCAGAGTTCAACATGGTGGACTTGAATTCAAATGGTATTCAAACTTCCACCGAAGTATTTCTCAGTCAGTTGCCTTGACAAATTCCTAGCGCTCAATTTTAGCATTTTGGCTGCTAATGCCTATGAATTAAACATGTTAGGGTACTCAGAGGAAAGAATCCACACAAAAATAGCACACAAAACACAATTAGAAATGCTGAGAAGGCAAATGTTTCAAATCATGCCTCTCTGCAGGAATTCGACAATGTTTTTAAGAAGACATGAGCAATTCTTAGTGCTGAGATGCTGAGCCCTGTATTTTGTATTTTGAATTTTGTATTTTGTGTATTCAGTCGTCCCTGGACCTGCCCTGAGAACATGTTAAATAGCTTATCCCCATGAAATTACTGGGCAGAGGATCCCTTTTCTGTGGATTCCAATGTCCTGAGAGGAACCAAGAATTACTGATGTTGAGACATTTCTGGGAATTCCTGAACATCATCTGTGTGAGTTACACACAGCTCTAAGAGCACGCAGATGTAAATATGGTTCCTAATGTGGACCTAAGCACAGAAGAGCTTTGCAGTGATTCCAGGCTAGCATGTCAGCAAATTCTGTGTATCTGACTTCGAGATTGAGATTAAAGTTATGACAGCTAAAACCTTTGTCAATCAGCCTCCACAGATCCAACGCTTACTCTGACCAAACAAAACAAGCACCACTGTTGCCACTTAAAGATAACGAGAATGAGAAACAGACATCGTAAGCCTGAACAACAGTGGAAGACAGATTAGAATTGAGAAGTTCGGACCTCCAACAAGGCAGTGACCTTTCAGTTACAACTCAGAACATAACTTTATCCACTCCTGAACAAAAATAACTTGTAACCTAAGGAGAAATATTTAATCAGTAGAAATTATTAGTTCCTGCAAAGTTTTGCCTCTAGAATGTCTAGAATGTCAGAAGAGCTAGATGCTGACCTTCCACTACTGGTTGTACGGCAGATGATGCTTTCCTGGATGGATTGCAGATCACTGATGAAGCCCTCATGCATGTGTGTGGTTTTGGATGAGTTTAGTATGAAAGCATTTTTAAGGCTATTGAACAAAATCCCATTAAAGGGATTTTTCATTTCACTCTCTCAATCTTATTTCATAGTGTTACCCATTATGAGTTTAACTCACATTTTTTTATTTATTCTGTCTCATCTTTCTAAGTTAATACAACTCCCTCTAAAATACATGGTTTAATCACCCTTCAGGATGTCAGTTACTTTACAGTATGCTATAAAATTTCATTGTCAGTGGTTGGGATGAAATAAAAAGGTCTTATAACACACTTCAAAAGAGATGCTTAAGTACAGGGCAGGGCTTATGCGATGGTGCCTGTAAAATCAATTTCACACTACCATCCCATTCTCCCCTACTTATACTAACTCTTTTCCTTTGTAAGGGGTGAAGGTTGGACTGCAGTTAAAACTGGAGCTCAAGGGACTTGCACTATTTTCTAGAAATTCCTCTCTTCCTTTGCTAACAGCTCTGAGATATGTACATGACATTGTCTTTAGGAAAAGTAGGTTAGATTTCCCCAAATTTCCCATAAGAAATATAATAAAAAATTTTATTTCCCAGTGTAAGAAGGAAATGGAACTCCTTGGATAACTGAAATGACAGGGTAACTAAAGATGAGTTCTTGTATTTAAAACATAAGTGACAGCAGAACTAGCTGTGAAATGGAAAAAGTTATTGTGTTTAGTTTTTCACTCAAAATATGTTTTACTTTGTATTTAAGTAATTGAAGTTGATATGATGTCGATAGTCAATAAAACAGACATTTATTTCTGTGCTCTGTACAAGAATCTTTTTCACCTTTTTCACCTTTTTTTAACATAAAATGTTAACTGAAGTTCCTTAATTTTGCAGGACTATACTGGCTTCAGAACCTCTTAAGTTTGAGCACTGAGAGGGAAACTATTCAACTAAGCTCACACTTCAACTGGTTGCCCTTATTGGCATCTAATTAAAAAATTGTGTCTCTCCCCTAAAATTCAGTGGAGCATCACAAGAAAAGGAGATTTTAATACAGCATTGAGCTGAGTGGGAACTCTACAGACATATTTTTTCCAATTAGAGATGAACTACAATCAGCCTCCATAGCAGCTACATTTCTCTTTATTTTGTATTTAACTTTCTCCCTTTCTCACCTCTCCTGTCTTTTCTAGGTTGGCTGCATGCCTTGGGTTTGGAATACCAATTCCAGCAGCTCAATTGTTATAATTTCTCCTGGTGGAACAAATAAAACAATGAATGAACTTCCATGTGACACAGCCCACTATGCTTTCCTTTCCTGTGTAGTGGGGACTCTCACCTTGGCAATATTTCTACGTGTTTCTTCCTTGCCAAAAATGATTCTCCTGCTTTTTGTTACAATTTTGTATATAGTTATTCTGGAACTCAGTGGTTACAGAAAAGCAGTGGGGTAGGTATCTTGCAAAATTAAACAATGGGTGATTTGCTATAGATAGTCACACATTGACTACTTATTTCTGAATTGTCCTCTAGTGTTCAGCGCTGCCTAGGACTGTAGACTCAGTAGAGCATAAGAAATACATCAGTCATGTTCTCCCCAGCAATTGCAGGATCAAGCAACATCCATCAACAGGAGATCAGCTTTTGGGAGTTGGCAGCTGTTATCCCATTGCTCTGTAGTTTTATACTAATGTACCCCAGCTGGACACACTGCAGTCTATCATATGGAATAGAAAAACACTGTTAAAAACTTAAATGCCATATTTCAGCAGCCCTCAACCAATCCCAATTTCAATTAGGCTTTTGAGCTTTTAAATGTTTTTATATTTCCTAATTAAAAATATGCATACACATTAAAATAATACATAGCATCTAAAAATCCTCAAGAAGTTGTTGGTGTGATGTAGTGATCAGATGTACTATCACCCATCTCCCTGCCCAGATCAACTTCTTCAGAAAAAGCTAGTGATTAGGAGGTACTCATGTGTTCTAAACTAAGGATCTGATATTAAAAATGTGCAGTGTTAGCTATTAGACCTGGAATAACCCATTTATTTTCTTCTTATTTTTAAGGGGCGGCTCCTTTTATATGCGTGGCTATGAACCAATACTCGCTATTTTACTATTTTCTTGTGCTTTAGCACTGCATTCAAGACAGGTGGACTTGAAACTGCGTCTGGACTACCTCTGGGCAGTGCAGGTAAATCACAGGACTTTATAGTATCCGTGTACACAAAATGATGTCTGACTTTTTGAATTTGTTTTCAGATACTTTCAAGACAAATTACTTGGGCTCAGACACTCAAACTTTTTCATGTCTCTTGGGGTTCACAGAGAAAGATTATTTTAGAGCTTTCTTTCCACAGACCTATAAAATTCATTTTTTCTGGAGAAGTGATTTTTTTCTTTCTTTGCAGTTGCTCCAGTATATCATTAGTCAGATAATATATTTCTATCTAAGATGCATTAGGAATAAACTGTTAAGAATATAAATTTGAGATTAAAAAAATAAATCCATGGAGATTTTTTAATCTTATATTACAAAAAGAAGTAAAATTAAATCAATATTCAGGTAAACTGAAAAGAAACAAATAAAACTGACAAAATGAAATATTTAAACTGATATTATACAAAGCAACAATGTAACTCTTTCTCAGAGGAAGATCAGAAATTTATTTAGATACCAAATGCAGGGACCTTTTTTGAAAATATATTTGCCATGATATACACAGCAAAAACTTATTGAAATTATATTAGCCCTAACAATGGCATCAGGATATGTCTACCTCCTGTTACACCTCTCAGCAGTCTAATTTCCACCTCCAAGGTGTTTTACACTGGCCCCCAAAGGAAGGAGAAAGTTGAATATGTAAGTTTATTTGGTGGAATTTGGAACTTATCCTTACAGTAAATCTTACACACCTGTAGTTGACAAGGTCATATTCTGTTCTCACCCGCACCCTGTTAAGTATTTTGTCAAGAGGACCATTTAAATCATCCCAGTGAATGCTTTTACACATAACATCAAGACTGGAACACATGGGTTTCTGGTTGACTGGAACATATCTCTGGCTCCACTGTATTACATAAAATAGAGAAATCAATTATGACTTAGTTATATTATCTTCTGCTTGAAAAGTTTTTCTATCTAGCAGTTAAGCTGTGTGGGGATTTCTTGTTTGACTTGATGTCCAAAACTGTGTTCCCCTCTTTTATGCTTTAAGATTATCTTCTTCTATAATTTCCATGAACTCTGTACAGTTCAACTGAGTGTGATTATTTAATTTAATTTTTTGTCCTATGACCCGCAGTATTGATAACTGCTGTGCCTATCAACCTCAGAATCTTGTTTTGGATAAACTAATACTAGTTTCTGTTTGCTGTGGCGCCAAATACAATTTTCAGATGGAAAAAAAAGATCACCTGATTTTGAAATTTAGTGCAGCACCTGCCTTGCTGGGTACTCACTAATTTTGTATGGGTTGGCACACAGTTGAAGTGTGTGAGTGTAATATGATCCATGAATACAAAATCTTCTGTATGTTATTCCTAGCCCTGAAATAGATTAGCAGTAATGTACCGGTTTTGCTATCTTGTGACATTTCAATGGACGAAGAGTAAGTTCCAGCATCTTAAATACTTTTCATCATTCTAGCTACTGTGACTTGCATAGCAAACTTTGTATCCCTAATGGAAGTATTACTTAAAGATTCTTAGTTTTAAGTTAGCTTTTAATTAGCAATTAATCAGTTTAAAAAATTTAAGTACAGGAGAATGGCATGCTTGTCTAATGAAAGACCAGAACTGGACTTGGACAGTGGTAAAGGAAGAAATATGAAATTTTTCTGTTTTCTTGGATACAGAATCACATAATCACACAGCATCTTCCACAGGTTGGAAGAGACCTTCAGGATCATTGAGTCCAACCCACGCCCTAACTCCTCAACTAAATCATGGCACTGAGTGCCACATCCAGGTTTTTTTTAAACACATCCAGGGATGGTGACTCCAACACCTCCCTGGGCAGACAATCCCAGTACTTGATCACTCTTTCTGTAAAAAAACATTTTCCTAATATCCAACCTATATTTCCCTTGACACATCTTGAGACTGTGTCCCCTCGTTGTGTCAGTTGCTGCCTGGAGAAAGAGACCAGCCCCCACCTGACTACAGCCACCCTTCAGGGAGTTGCAGAGAGTGATAAGGTCACCTCTGAGTCTCCTTTTCTCCAGGCTAAACACGCCCAGCTCCCTCAGTCGCTCCTCACAGGGCTTGTGTTCCAAGCCCCTCACAACCTCGTTGCCTCCTCTGGATGCACTCAAGGGTCTCAATGTCCTTCCCAAACTGAGGGGCCCAGAACTGGACCACAGCACTCAAGGCTTCTTCTGCCCCCTGCTACCACTGATAAGCTCCAACACTCCATGCAGGAAGCAGTTTGGACAGATGCATCCTTTTTGGAGAGTTCTATTTGGCTACATACACTTTTATTAACTGCAGGTTTTGATCGTGTAAATACCATTACTAACAAAAAAAAACCCAAAAAAACCCAAAACAAAACCAACCAACCCACAGAAACCCATAAACAACAAACTAAAAACCTCACTAGCAGGAGGAAACCGGCAACCCTGCCTGCTTGCCCAGCCCACGCTAACTGCCATGCCACACCCCTGTTTGCGCGCTCTGGGTCGCCATGCTCCCTAGAGGCTTCTTTTTATCACCCTGCCACTCGCCAGCAGAAAACCCCTCCCTGTGCCAGCGTGGCTAACAAGAACGAGGAACCCACCCACTCTTTTAGGTGCTCTTTTAAGACAGGTTGTATAAAAATACCTAGTCATGATCACTGTTGTTAAAACCATGGTGCACTTCCTCCAAGGCACAGTAAGAGGAGATAAGACTTGAAATTTCAGTATTGTCCACAGGCATTTTCAGGTACCATTTCAAAAAGTGTTTTTCATCTGAGAAGATCAAATGCCACTTTCAGATCTTTTCAATTGCAAATCAGAGATGTATGTGGTGCCATCTCGTGTGTGAGGTTTGTGTGATAATAATGAAAAAGGAAAAAAAAAAATTGTTTAGGTAAAAAATTCAGAATTTAGGGATCAACATAATTCTTTGAAATCTGTATGCTGATTTCAAATTATTATGATTTCAATGATTATGTTCTTGGCCTCTTAGATTATCTGGGCATATAACTTTCATCTTCTCAATTCCAAGTGGAAGATCTATTTCCTGTACAGTAAGTAATAGTGGATACCATTTTGAAAGAAATGCTGTTCTGCTTTCCTCTCTGTGTATTGGTTGCAAATGACACTGAGTCCAAGGACTGATTAACATAACAACCAGGAGTGCTGTCCATGATGGATGTTACAGAAGTGGTTGTTGTGCTTACCTATTCAAGTGCATAAGCAAAAA
>VXBQ01009868.1:596104-647095 GCA_013400175.1 Phainopepla nitens | reverse complement strand
AAAAAAAAACAGAAAAACCCCACCAAATATTGTCTTTGAACTTGCTAGGTTTTACAGTACAGTAAAAATCTGAGTATTAAAGGCTCATGGAATACTGTTTATTGGAAATATCTATATGTTAAAGCTGCCTTTGAGTATTAGCAAACTCTTGGCTACTAATTGTTTGACAGCCTTTTAGAGGAGTAAAGTAAAAGCCAATTTTCTCTAGCTGCTGGACTGTAGGAGCCCTCTATAAGGCTGAAAGGAGTCTTGGTCATGTTTGTCTACAGCCATAGTACTACTTGCCATTAAACCATGTTGGCTTAACTTGGTTATATTTCTGGTAAGAGAAGTTTTAGAAGGACCACTGACTTAGTGCACAGGACCTATGGAGATTTTCTGTTTGGCAAAGTGAGTGTGCTGATTCTTTGTGCAAACACTGAATTGCATGAACCAAATGCTAAAGCTAAATTCACATCCCTCAGTAGCCAGTCCCTACTGTGTGAAGATATTCCAACATGGTTTAACCTGTCATTTTAGGAGGCTTTTCAATTGCTAGCTTACATCTGGGGGAATTTCAGACTCAAGGGCTATTCTGGATGCTTCAAGCACTTTGTTTGCATGCTTGTTAGTAACATTCATTGTTGGGTTAATCCTGTAAAAATGTTCTCAGATGAATAAATGCATTTGTGGCATAAAATGCAATAGAAAGGATTTAATAGAGAATTTCTTTTATTTTGTCATGAACAACTGTCTAGTACTACTAAATTACATTTTCAACCATGAAAGTATCCTGAAATTAATCAGTAGGAATACACAGATACATATTCAGTGATCTGTGCTAATGTCTGAGGAAAACACGCTTCCACACATTTTTTTCACCCCATCAGGGGAAAAAAAGTGCTTTGAAGAAGAGCAGTTTCAAACAAGAAAAACTGATTTAGAAAAATTACACAGTTTCAAGACAAGTTAATCCAATTTCTGTTCATGTAGGATGTATTACCAGAACAGTCATAATACAGTAGAATTTATGTACATTGTGTGGAAAAATATTTTTTATGGATGATATGTTGTTAAAACATTTCTCTTTCTACTTTCTGCTCACAAATCAGTGGTGTTATAGGCTCTTGTTGATTTGCTGTGGTTTTTTTCTGTGCCAGATTTAACCTTTCTGAATATCACAGTATTTTAGAAAACATCTGTTGGTTGTTTTCTTGATATTTGTAATAGGTAGTGGGAGGAGAATTTCATTTTCTGCATAACATTGTTGAGTAACTCTGTGTTCATCATATGACAGAAACTATGAATAGCAAATACAGGAGATTTTACTTATTTGTGACTGATAATCATTTTTGATTATACAAATTATTTTTAAAAATGGGGGGGAAAAAGAATGGACAAATAAATACAAGTAATAAATTCATGAAGGTCCTAAAACTACCAAAAAATGTAGTTGCTCACGCACCCAGGATTTGTCATGGGAGGAGAACAAGAATAATACAATGATACAACTTCATTTGATTCATTCAATTGGTGAATACTAGAATATCATTCTGGTGTCTTTTCTAGCCCATTATACTTGTAAGAAACATGGATTTTACAATCTACAGGCAAGACTTGCCAGGTGTCATAGCACTTCCACTCAAAAACCTGGCCCTACAAATCAGTGTGATATGTTTGTTCCCTGTGGATGTACTGCCACCTTCAGGTACAAAAAATGAGATTCCCATGGCACTAGTGCCCAGCTTCTTTTTAACTGTATTTTCATGTGGTGTCTATTTAGTCAGTGACTTTTCTGCGGCATTTTTAGGCTTATTAAAGTGTTAGGTGATACAGCTGTTCAGACCACTTCCCAGACAGAGGATGGGTAACCATTTATCAGCATTGTAAAAACTGTAGGGTCATGTGTAACTATGTAAAATGCAATAGATGTTAATTAGATTGATATAAAAAGTCATAATATTAAAAACATTTTAAATTTTGTCACCATGTTCAGTGCAAAAATAAAGCCTGCTTTTAAATACTGCAGCACTGCAAATACAGTTGGGTTCCACAAAATGACCTAGCTGCCACAAATACCATACAAGTATAAGCAAACAGCTGAATGTGAAAAATTATATTGGTCATGCCAGTGCACTTTCTTTCTTGCTTATTTTCACAATAATTTGTCTTGTTTTTTGAGCTAGTAGCTATTGCATAAATATCATGCTGGCAGCTTTCCTCAATTAACCAACGGGAATAGGGGCAAATAGATGAAGGTTTAAATGCCATTTAGCTGTTTGGATAATATTCCCACCAGGAATGTAAATACCTGTGATGTGTGCTATTTTAATATTTCAGCCCCAAGTACTCCTTCTCCCTTCCAGTGTTGGTTTTTCCTGAAAAAGAATTATGCTTAGGCATCCTTTAATCTCAGCTGCTCAAGAGCAGGCCTTAGAAGCTCATGAGTCAAAAGGAGTAAGGACAGTTTTCATTGCACTTCTCTGAAAGGCAGAAAGCAGGAAGCTGGAAGAAGGTCCAGAAAATACCA
The DNA here is from genome assembly GCA_013400175.1 of Phainopepla nitens. Lineage (NCBI taxonomy): Eukaryota > Metazoa > Chordata > Aves > Passeriformes > Bombycillidae > Phainopepla > Phainopepla nitens. Next base: position 644,586 of record VXBQ01009868.1, on the reverse strand, counting down.
GTAACTGGCTTACTTCCCTCCCATATTATCTCTGTGATGGGATAGTTTTAGAGTCCTCACTGTTGGACATGACCAAGTCTTTTTCTACCTCACTTTCACTCCTTTATTTTCCCTTGTGAGAGATGCAAGGACACATTTCCTCTTTCCCCAAGCAGCTCCTGAGGAATTAAATAAATGAGAGCTGTCTTAGGCAGTGCAAGGCAAGAGGACAGATACTCAAGCTCTACGCAGTAGCAGCAGAAGAGGTACGCTTCAGTTCATATTCCTAACAGATCACTTCAATAATAAAGCAGGATGTTAGGCATGGTGTGTGGATGGGTTAAGTGCAGTCCATGCAGAGACTCCATCTCGGGTACCAGCAACAACACAGCAGTTTTGACCCAGTGTGTGGTCTAATATGCCTTTGCTTTTCAGCATGAGCAAGTAACTCAGAAGGAGTGCTACGCTAATTCCATCAATGTTCTGCTTCTAGTTCTGGGGCTAGATCAGGCAGAGCTAACACAGCTTAGTTTTCAGGGCACTGCATTGCCCCACATGGGCAGTATCAGCGCAAATTTCTCCCAGAACAAATGGAGGGAGTGCACTCCTCTCTCTGTTAGCTAGGAGGTGCTTGGCCTCTAATATGTCAGGGAACAAAAAAGTAAGAGCACTCCCCTTGTTCTGCTATTTGCATAATTTGCCCCTATTTTGGGTTTGCTGTCATTACCCACCATGAATTACAGAATCACCATGGTATAATTCAAAGGCTTTCCATGATATTAGGGTTTTTCTTATGTGAAAACGAAGATTTTCTCAAACCCTTAGTGTTTTATTAGTCTGACAGCAGTGCAGGAAAGCTGAGATCCTTGTGTCCAAGCAGTCTGCCAGCACCTCCAGCTATGGGGAGCCTTCATGGAGTAGTCTGCTGGATCAGAGTGCAGTTCAACTGACTTGTTCAGGGTCACATGCCAAAAGGGAGACCGTCTTCTGGGTCTCCACAGCGTTACCCACTGCCATGGACTGATAGCACCCTTGAAGAACCCACATTAACAGTTTGTAGATAACACTTTATTAATAAAAAAAATAGTGAGAAGTTAAGTTTTTAGGATTGCTAGTGATAGTATCTGACTGCAAAAATGTATTGAAAGCAATGCACAGACAAGGTCTAATCCCCAGTGAGAGCTAGCTAGAGATAATCATTTAGCATGCATAAAGTACACTTCTTACCCCATAGGTGTCCATATCGGGGAGAAGAGAGGTTCAGCCTACCAGCCAATCCCAGATGTTATGATGGACTCTTCTCCACTTTCTTAACTCTTCTTTACGTTTATGCAAAGCATGAGTGGCATTAGTCATACATCTTACTCAGTGAGGAGTGATTGTGCCTTGGAGTCAGGTAACATCAGTTTAGTATCTGAGATAACCTTGGGATGGGGATATGTGTCGATGCAAGAAGGGTAATTTTGCCATGGCTGCTGCAGCAGGACATCTTCCTTCATCTCCCTTGGCTTCCAGCTGCCGTGCAGCTTATCAACTAAAATGTACCACCAAGTACCCGCTTCTGCAAGGGTTTCAACAGAGCCTGGTTGCAGTGTCTCCACTCCACTCCACTCCACTCCACTCCACTCCACTCCACTCCACTCCACTCCACTCCACTCCACTCTCCATTTAGTCCCCCCTAGATTGTACTGTATGTGGAAAGTTGGGTGTGCTGACTGTGTTCCATCCAGGGAGTAGAAACCATACTTCCCCCTATATTTTCCATACTGCTTTCTTTAATTTTACCTCAAGTTTTTTTCCCACAATCTCATTTTTGGCAACTGAACTGTCTCAGAGTCAAAATTGTAGTTAACAGTTTTGCATCCGAAAAGGGAAGAGACCTTTATTAAGTGTGTTGAAAATGTAGCATTCTGTTGTTAGCAATGGTGACACCATTAATGCCTTTCCCTGCTCTTAGATGATTTTGCCACCACCTCAGACATGACTCTGATAGTTTGATTTGAGCCATCAGCTCTTCACTCAAGAGCTCAGCTCTCTACTTCTTAGTCACGAGAGTTCCTTGCTCTGAAACATTGGTTGTGGTTCATACATAATGATGGATGTACTGGAGAATCTTTTCAATAATTTCTTCCAAAAGGAACAGTTTGGTCCACAATTGGGCAAGGCAGAGGAATTTGATCACACACATTTCCACATTAGAAATGAACAGCAGCTGTCAGTGACTGAGCAACATCACTACCCATACAGTGCATCAAACTGATTACTCCACTTACCCACCCCTACTTGATTCCTTTCATTAGTCCAAAGATCTCCACATCTTGAGTGTTGTTCTTTAGGAAGGTATTCCACCCTAAATTGTATTTGTAGGTTAACTGAGAACCTTAAGAAGAAAGTAATAACAAAATTTCTTTTTCAAAAAATAGAGGAATGGGTAAGGAAGATCTGAATGGATATTTTATTAACATCATCAATTTGGTTCAAAAATCTCTTTACTATTGTCAGAATAAAATTTCCCATGTTCCAGTGTGATGTAAAATGGAGTTGTAAGCTTGGTTTGGATTTTCAGCTGAAGAATTTTTTTATCCTTCGTATTAAAACATTTAAATTCCAACAGTCAAACTAAATGCCAGAGGCCATTTCACATGTTTTTTGAAAACAGTATGTCAGAGTTATACCACCAAAATAGGGGAAGGATATTTTAAGAAAAGAGCATGTGAAATTTAAACAGCGAAAGAAGTGTCAAGAAAACAGCTCAAAACCAGGAAATAGGTACTTAGAATAAAAGCTTCAGGTATATTTCTTGCAAGACTTAATTGCTATTTAAAGTTTACTGATATTTCACCTCTGGAATAGGTTCTATTTCTTGTTACCCAAATTAGAGTAGGCGGTGAGAATTAATTTTAAAGGGCAACAATTCCTGAAGAATTTTTCTTTATAAAATCAGTTCTCTTTCAGAATTTGCTTACTTGTAAAGAAATCTAAAAGTACAGAATAAACTGAAGGGCAAAGCAGACTGTGTAACTTGAATAAAAGTGTTGTTTCCTAAGTTTTGTCCTGGAAAATAAAACTTAGCTTCCTGGAAAAAAAATCACATGAAATAATATTGTTAGATTATACAAAGGCAAGAGGTGACTGTTTTTAGGTAGGAATGGATACTGAGAAATTATGTGGACTTTGTAATAGATCAGGATACCAAATTTCAGATATAAATTGGACACCAAGAAAGATTAAAACAGGTTCATCAATGATTTATCTGACTGAGGTTTCTCAACAATGCCTGAGAATTTGGCCTTTCAGTCTTCTACTGACTGTAATTAGATGAACAAAATCACATTCAGATCACTGCAGCTGATTTGTGAGTGTGATTGAGGAACAAAGAATAAGCTGCAATTTCTGTGAGATAAATATGATACTGATCAAGCGTTTTCTATTTAAATCAGTGCGAGGCCAGAAGTCACTCAAAGAACAAGGAGCAAATTCCAGATTTTGCAGATGAATCTACAAAGGACTAGGCTGGGATTTGCAAACCTAGGAGTCCCAAATGAGATTCATGGATATTCAATATTTTTCAAATAAGGGGTCTGATTTTTAAAATAGTTTTCTATTGAATGACTCCCTCTAACTCTGTGAGTCAAGCACTTGTAATTCGATGCCAGTATCTCGGGATAGGGATACTGAGATACTCATGTGTTAACTCATAAACACTCTTTCTAAATGCTGTCATTCACATCAATAACAGAATTTCTGTTGCAAAGGAACTATATATATTTTCATGACAAATGCCAGCATATTTAAAGCAATCTCTAGAAATGTTAACTATTTTTATATCATTTTTTAATTGTACATAATTCGTAAGGATGCTCAAATTTAAAATCTTTTTCTCTGTTGAAGTTATTGTCTTACCAGATTTCTTTCAATTTTACTGCAAAGTACATAGGTTTTCTTTAAACACTGGAGATTCTTACTGGCTTCTCTTGTCTGAAAGATGGATCAAATAAGTAATTGGCCTCCAAGGCTGATGTGACTTAAGTGGGATGATTCTGGCTTACTCTGTAAACATATCAAGCTTCTATTTAAAAGAATAGAGAACTACAGAAGATACCAATACACTTAGCTGATCAAACCCTGAAAACAGCTGGGAGACTTCAGCTTGAGTTACTAAGGATTTAAAAGGATTTTGCCTAATGTAGAAGCATGGTACAGGAGAACTGTTCTCAATCTACATTGCTACTCTACATTTTGTTAATTTCAATTCCAAATGATGAATTAATAGAAGCTATTTGATAGGGTCAGCTAATTTTTTGCTTTTTGAAAAGGTTTTTCTTTTCCTCTATCCCAACAGGCAGAAGAAGAGAGAGATGATATGGAGAGAGTCAAGCTGGATAATAAAAGAATTCTTTTCAACCTGTTGCCAGCCCATGTTGCACAGCACTTTCTTATGTCTAATCCAAGAAATATGGTAAACCAGGATAAAATTTAAATACCTGCTGTATGGGCCTATGTTGCTTGGGCTACCTTCCACCTGCATGTTTTCAAGAAAGGCTTGGAAAAAACTTTGCTCGTGTAAAAATAGTAATTTTGTAAAAACGTGTTTAAGAATTAGTTTGAGATTATTTCTTTTGCTGTCTGGGTCTCTTTCTCTGAAGAATTTTAATATAATTCAGGATAAGGAAAGGTTATCATTCAACATCAATGTAACCAAGTACTTGCATGTAAATCACTTTTTCATTTTCCAATCAATGAAGGATATTGGAATTTATCACAGTATTGCATGAGCTCTCTTTGGTTCTGAATGGCAAAGTGTATGAACTGCCAGACACTTAGGTATTAACCACTCTAATTCTGGAAAGTATGCTACCATTACCAAAACCATCTATTTAAAGTTAAAAACAGAGAATTGTACATACTCAAGGAAGACACAAGTTAACATAAAAGGCTGCAATGACTAAATAAATTGATTCGAGAAGGCCTTATGAGAGTCCTTCTGGTCATCTGAAACACTTCAGCACTGGAGTAGCTGTAATGTCGATGATACTGCTCTTGAGAGTTTGGGTCAAAGTATTTGCACCACAAAATAGTGATTTTGCTTTCTTTGAGCCTTCCAAATTTTTAAGCAAAAGCTTTACCATACAGAACAGCATCATAGGACTCCACAATGCATGGGAAGACTTGAAGGAACGAGACCAGTTTTGTACCACAGGATAAAATTGGTCAATCTCTTATTTTTGCTTATAAAACAAGACTGAGAAAATGTAATTATTTTTCTCATACACTAGAAGTTCTATAACTGTTAAAACTTTCTCCAAATTTTGGCTCACTGCTTCTTGTCTATACAGAAAAAAAACCCTAAGTTGTTTTAAATGGGTTTAATACCTTAGGTGTTAATTTTCTATTGTGGTGTTGAGTGATGACATCTTTCAATATTACTTTAAGAAATCTGGTTTTCTCTCAAAAAAAACTTATAGCCTTTATCCTAGCTATAGTTTAGCAGTAAAATAAGTATTGTAATAATGATGTTTAGTTTAGATTAATCTTTTAAAATAAAAATTACATCTCCTTATGAACTACAGGACCTTTATTACCAGTCATATTCCCAAGTGGGAGTGATGTTTGCTTCCATCCCAAATTTCAATGATTTCTACATCGAATTGGATGGCAATAATATGGGAGTGGAATGTTTACGCCTGTTAAATGAAATTATTGCTGATTTTGATGAGGTAAGGTCTAAACATTTTGTCTTTTGACCATATTAGTTCTACCAAATAACTATCAGTGAGATTATCTGAAGTAAATCAGTGTATCTTGAACTGTTTAATAAAACAGTACTGTAAACTTCCTATTTAATCATAGTTGATGTTCACTGGGCTTCTCCAAAGTGCCAAATTTGTACTTTCAGGCGCATGACTCTGACCTAATATTTCTCCAATATAGGAAGAGTATCAAAAATTGAAGTTAATGGCACTATTTTCAATGACCTTAAAGCGGGCAAGACTCAACTTAGCAAACATGATAAAGTTTAATGAACTTGCACATATTGTCTGATAACTATGGTTGCTTGTCTAAAATATTATGTAATATTTAACAGTTTTATGTTTTAAACAAAGCTTATGGACAAAGAATATTATAAGGATATTGAAAAGATCAAGACAATTGGAAGTACATACATGGCAGCTGTGGGACTCGTACCTACTTCAGGAACTAAGGTAAGAAGAATTTACATAACAGTCTTATGTGAAGGAATCATTTTCCTTCAATTTCCAGAGGAAGATCAGAAATACAACTAATTCTGTGGGATTTTTGATGACTTGTATGACTTCTTTACAACATTTTGAATCTGAAATTCAAAGAACAGCTGTAGCCGGAATAGGAAAACTGCCACACTTGCTTATGTGGCTTCATTTGTGATTTCATTGTCTGCAGCTTTAGATTCCCTGCAAGTTGGTGTATAAAGGCCTCTAAATCAGAGTGGTAGTATTTTAAACCTGGTATCTTAGATGGCCTTGTAAGATGCAGGGAAAGGTAGACTCTAGGTGTAGTGAATTGCTGCAAAACTAGCAGAAGAATATTAAAATGCAATTTTTACATATATTGTTTAATATTGACATCTGGATGTAAACTACAACTAAAATAAATGTCCTCTCCCAGTCCCCATCATGGACAGAAACTATGTACTAGGAAAAGTGCTGCACAGTACCTGGGCCCTCCAAATCAGTTCTTCTTTATCTCCACCATTACCATTCTATTTACTGCTTTAATTACTCAGCAATAAAAAAAGTCAAGATCATTTCAAACCCACTAACTCTGGGGCACAGTTCTTCTGTATCCTCATCAATACACTTGAGTGTTATTCTTACCTTAAGTTACTATCTTGTAACAGTGATTTCCTAGATTTCCAATCAGCATCTGGAAAGTCAGATACCCTGAGGGCATTATATTAAATGCATAGTTTACAGAGTACTATGCACATTAGTAATTCCACTAATAAAACCAAATCATTAAAATTTTATAAAATTAATTATATAAGAATAGGATGAAAATTAAAGCAATCCGTTCATCTCATCTGCCCAGAGTTTTCAGGCATTTCTCCCTTGTTCTGATATGCATGTACACGTGTTGTAGACATATGTTGAATACATTAGTGCATATGGTTTAGCATTGCAAAATAATAAGAAATTAGAAGGCAAAAGCAAAAAAGGCCAGAAGATGCCCTGTGGACTTTTTAGCAACATTTATCTCTGCTAAGTAAATAAAAAAGAAGACCACATTGAAATCAATGGTTAGAAACCTGTTGTAGTATATCACAAAACTGACCTTCTGGTCTGCAAAGTATTGCCAGCTGATGACTTCCTTTGTATCATCCCTAGAAATCTATACATTGCTTAAAAAAAAAGAGGTATTTTTAAAAATCTGTTTGTCCTATAATGTTTGACTCATGGGTTCTGAGACAGGCAAAAAACACCGATCTTTAGAATTTTTTGAGTGTGTGATCTGAGGCAAACAGGCAGTGGCATACTTTTGTGTCTGCTATAAATGCTCTTTGAACTATAATCCTCAAAACAAGTGTGTTATTGGGTAACTTTGGCAGCATACGTTCTAAAACCTAAACATGTTTTTCTCCTGTATTTTATAGTTGTTGAGTGAATGGTCAGCTGAGTTATCCAGTAATGAAGATACTGCTCTGAGCTTATGATAGTAATGCATTTTAAATCACTGCAGAAGATCTTGTATAGTACTCTGTCTTCCTTTTAAATCTTGAAGCAAACTTTGATATTTTCTATATATGTAGAATTTATTAAAAATTCTGTATTCCAGAAAAAAGGATCTCATATGAAACAGACAATAATTTTTACTTTAACTTAGAGTTTCAGCTCTTCTGCGATCTCTCTGCAATCCCATGTTCATGAGATGCAAATGAATAGAAATTACTCACATCCTCTTGCCAGTTTCCCAGTAGTTCTTCAGCATACACTTGAATATTAGAAGTCTGATAATCTTGGTTGGCTTTTCATGCACAGACTATCACTGCGAGCTTCACACAGTCCCTGGGCTGTCCTATGGAGCCATTTGTGTCCATGGGGAACCATAAGACACTCAAGTGCCTCAGGTCTGGCCTCTGCCAAAAGTGTCCCAGGTTCAACAGAAAATCTTGCGCAGCCTCTGATTGTGAATGACTAATTTCATACTAGGATTTGGATATGAACACAAAGCAGTGGATGAGGTTAATTGTGCTCTTTACTGAGAATATTTATATACTTAAGAGCCCAGTACCTGATGAATATAAATATTTACATTTATTTATATAAATATTTAAATATTTAAATCCCATATTTTACTGCACTTCTGTTTCTGCACCTTGACTTCAGCAGATGACTTCAGTAAATGCACATTGCCTCTATCACAGTGACTTTGCTGTGATGCTCTGGGCAGTCTTTCCAGTAACTACTTTGATGTTTAAATAAATAATTGCTTGCCAGTTATATCAACAGGGCAGCACACAAACCAAGCTCTTTGTAGATCTTTTACACAATATAAATTCATTGCATCTGTATTTCACCAGGATCCTGACTTCACCAGGGTCCTAACTTTGTGGTGCTCTTCAGTGTGGGTTCAAAAGAGTTTGCCCTAATCCTGTTGAGGCATCTGTCACCTGCAGCACACTCAGTATTAGTCACCAGGCCTTTGTCCTGCAACCCTGAAGGGCATTGCAGAAAAACAGAAAATTCATCAGACAGTAAAGAAATGGAAGAGAGAAATCATGAAGATTAGAAATCAAATAAAACTATGCACTGCTCTCTCCCTGCTCCAGACATTGAATATATTTTCCTTCTCTGTTGGAAATGTATCCATCAGCTCTTTAAGCTTAATTCTTGTTCTTCCTTTGTTTTGGTGATTCTGGAAACGAGTAGAACTAACTAGTTCCCACTGCAAGAAACAGAATGCCAGACATACAGGCAGGTAAATAAAAATATCCTTCCAAAAATTGGGACTGGCACAACGATGATTTTCATAATTTTTTGTAAATTTCTTTACCACATGAAGCAACCCTTTCAAACTGAGGTGAATGAAGGAAATAGTAACCTGTTTCTCAGGTTTTTCAGTCACTGTTTAGCACTGAATTTATAAAATCTTGCTATCATAGCAAAAACTCAGCAAGCTTTCATCTCATGCCAGCTTGCACAGTCCTGTTGTGTAACACCCTACTGAAGCTGACACTGACCCTGCATTTCTTTCACCATATCCTACCTTTAGCCCACTTTCAATTTGCAGATTTGTTCAAAAATTCATATTTCTTATTCAAATAAGAGCAGAACATAAGAGCAGTCATACTGAGTTGAGTCAAAGGTTTATTATAGTAACCTGTCTTTAACTAATCAAGGTTAGATCCTGAGGGGAGAGCATGAGTTACAGAACAAATATGCAAAGTTCTCTCTACCACTTTATAATAATATGCTGCTTAGATTTTTACTACATTTTAGTAAATATTTCCTTTGTGATCTTGAGAATTATGTTAGAATCTGGCTAAGTTTTGGAATTCACCATATCCTCTGAAAAATAGTTGCACACTTTAATTAGACTGAAGTTGTAAAAATTATTTTCCTATGTTTGGGGTTTTATTTACAAATTTAAAAATTTATACTTCACCATTTCATTTGATGCCTTTTGGGCAAAAACCATTAGTTCATTTAGATATATTTGATAACAGCTCCCTTCAACTTTCCTGGAAAGGAAAAATATAGGGGTGTTCTGCACCTCACAGGATTAAACCTAACAGGAATTTTGTCAATGAGAACAGCATGCACCCCATAGGGGCTAGCAAAAACCCCAAAGGGAGGAGAGGGCATAAACCATAGTTATTAATAATCATCAGGCAAAGTAGTTTTGTAAAAAAGCAGGTTATATTCCCTGCCACACTCAAAACAAACATGTGCAGCTCTCTAGCAACAGAACCACTTTACCATGGGAACTTAGCTTTCCATTCTTCCCAGAAATCAAAAGGAGAGAGAGAAGAAAAAAATAGCAGAAAAAAAGAATGCATGTGCTGCAGCTACCATCAAAAGTTTCCTATCGCAAACAGAAAAATCGGTTAGATTCTTTTCCTAAGGCATCTGTTTGAGCTTCTCATTATTTTTCACTTTAGTTTTTAACCTGCATTTCAGTACCATACAAATCTAATGTGCAACACTATTTTGTTTCTAGGCTAAAAAATCAATTTATTCCCATCTGAGTACACTGGCAGATTTTGCAATAGAGATGTTTGACGTTCTTGATGAAATCAACTATCAGTCTTACAATGACTTTGTCCTACGAGTTGGTAAGTCATGTTTCTACAATTATCACACAAGCAGAAGATTGTTTGTCTTTGGCTTTTCCTGTGCTATCAGCAAAGGATTACCTGTCCTGCACTCATGATTAATTCTCCATCTGTGAGGGAGTCACATCAATGTGAAAGGTCAGCAGTCTGGATGGTGTGCATTAGTATTAAGGAATTGTAATTCCCTCCAATTCCAGTGTGTTTACTTAATCTGTGCACCCCTAAAAGGAAAGTGAACCTTTAATATTGTACAATATTATCAGTGTACCCAATCTTGTGGCTTACACTGCTTTGCATTGCTAAGCTGCTGAAAATTGGGTCTTACTGTATTACATTAAGTTGCATCTGCAAAACCTTTGTTGGCATTAAATGTGCAATGGGAGTTTTTTCTCCATAGACACCAAATCACCTTAAGCAGTCCTGTTTTCTCTAGCAAATCAAATCCTCTGGTCTGCATAACGCAACCCTTTCCATGCAATCCTTTACATGTTGTTATGTGTCTTACCACTCATTTCTCTCAGCCTTCTTAGAAATCAAGTTCCCTCTTCCCTTTCTTCATGTACCCTTCTCCTCTCCAGTGGTACTTCCACTACTGTTCTCATTTTATTGCATATTCTAACACTTATAGTTTTCCCCAGCTTCTTTCTCTATGTGTTTTCACGGCTGACTTGTGAGAATGAGCTGGATGACAGGAAAACTGAGGTTCTCAGCAGTGGAAGATTGACAAAGACCAAAGATATCAAAGGCAGCAATAGGAGAGTTATACATCTTTGACCTCCTGTACACCCTAATAATTATAAACCCCAAATTGTCTTTGAACTTTGTTATAACTTGTCTTTCCAGGTTCACAAAGGATCAAATATCTAACCCTCATTCTTCTGCATCAATTGCCTAGAAAAGCCCTTGCACAGAATCTCATGCAGGGTGTAGTATCTGAAGCTCTTCAGGGCACTCAGAGGGAACATGCTATTTTATCTTCCAAACAAGATGCTGAAATCAGTCAGAAATGTAGAATTGAGCCCTGCAGTTTCCAAAAAAATATGCTTGAGCCATTTTCACATCCTTTTGTCTTCTTCCACTGTCTCTGGGATCTGAGTTGTCTAGTACTAACAACCAACCTGACACACTTCCCTTACCCCAGTTCTTGTGTATTCCAGACCATTATTTCTGTTCCACTTGGAAAATCTCCATTAAAAGGCTTTATATGTGCAACTGCAGTGGAAGCTATTGGAAACAATTAAATATCTTTAACAGTTTGTCTCATTTTAGCTAAACTCTGCACTACCACTGCTTTTCTTCTTTTCTTTAAAAAAAACAAAATCCACAGAAGAATCAAACTTTTGTGTTGTTGATCATATTACATTTCCAATAAGATATCTCAAGGAATGTCTCTGTTGGATTTTTAAGACTTTTACAAATGCAGAAGTCCATTTGGCATTAATTTAATCATAGAATCATGACTGTGCTGAGGGATCATAGAATAAAGGGACCCATTAGGATCTTCAAACCCAACTCCTGGCCCCGCATAGGACAGCCCAAAAGCCATACGCCTGAGAGCATTTTCCAAATGCTTCTTGAATTCTGTCAAGCTTGTTGCTGTGACCATTTCCCTGGAGAACTTGTTCCAGTGCTCAGTCCCCCGTTGGGTGAAAAACCTTTTCCTGGCATCTAACCTAAATCTCCCCTGACTCAGCTTTATGATGTTAACATATATTATTGTACTACCAAAAAAAAAAAAAAAGCTAAGACACGTCAAATCTGTTTTGCAGCATTCATGTTTCTTTTGGATAATATGCAGTAATGAAAACCAAACTCATTGTTTAATTTTAGGTATTAATGTTGGGCCGGTAGTGGCAGGAGTCATTGGAGCCAGAAGACCACAGTATGATATCTGGGGGAACACTGTGAATGTTGCCAGCCGGATGGATAGTACTGGAGTGCAGGGAAAGATTCAGGTGAGTGCATCCTAAGACAATTTTGCAAACTTTGCATACCTCCTGTTTTATATGTGGTTACATTTTCAAGAACATTTAGAAAACACAGCCTCACTTTGTTCTTATGGAGAGGGCAACACTCTCCAAATGACTCACCATCAGAGATATAGCTGTTTTCCATCTTATAAACTTCAGTACTTAGAGACAATGAAATCTTCTAATAAATCATTTCCCATCAGAAGAAACAAGAATTCTCTGCTTCATTGCACAAAGCTGGAAATAAGCCTGGGAATGCTAACACTGCCAATCTTTGTGCTGTAGAAATTTTGCCTAAATAAGACCTACAAGGAAAGAATCTATGCTCATTCGCATTTTACTACATTTTATGTAGCTCTAAAAATTGTTTGGATTCTTTGGATTGGAGAGGTGACACAGACAGAGCATTGTTGTTCTACTACTAGAAACCATGGGGTTCCTCTCAAAAGCTCAATGAACACCTGCAGTCATATATCCAAAATACCTGTCTAATCTCCAGGGATCAAAAGGTCTTCTGCAATAAATTAACATCACTGGAACTAATACAGCTTAAAATTTGGTTAAATATTACTGATGGATGGAGCTTAATCTGTTTGTGTATTTATTTAACTCAAGATCCTAAATTCTACTTCTCAGATTCCAGTTTTGTCAGTGATCTTTACTTCTTAAAGAAAATTCTAAGTGAGCCTGAGAGCAGCTGCAAGTGCTAATCCATTCTGTTTATGCATATTTCATGACTGAGAAGTAAAATGGAGAGGGGTGGGAAATTACGTGAACAGAAAAAAGTAACAGGTTTGTTTTTTTTGTCTGTCTTCAGGTGACAGAAGAAGTTCAGCGGATATTAAAAAGATGCAGTTATGAATTTGTGTGCAGGGGTAAAGTCAGTGTAAAGGGAAAAGGTGAAATGTTGACCTATTTCCTGGAAGGAAAAGCTGATGGAAATAATTCCCAAACACGGTCTTTAAACTTAGAGCGGAAAATGTACCCCTATGGGAGAGCAAACATCCAAACAAAACTAGGCACCAGCTGTCCATCTGTGTCCTCAGTTGCTAGCTTTACTGTAAAACCTGGTCATGGAGCAGGTCAAGCATCTGCCACTCACACAAACCAAACACTGCATTATCTTCCTTCTGTGCCAGCTGTGAAGGAGGCATAGAACAAAGGAGATTTGGTTGTGCCACTTGCAGTGAACTTGGAGAGCAATGGTTGCCAGAATTTTTACTAAGAAGTCAGAGGTCATAGGCCATGTCATTAACGAAGGACCACTACAACCCAACCAAAGAGAACTTGGGGACTGTGTAATGAACTCTTGGGATGGAACATATAAGGGCTAGCAATTCTGTTATGGAAAGTCAAAATGGGATTTTCTGGAAATGAGGCATATTTTCTTGGCATTTTTAAACAGTAAATGAAAAAAATTAGATAAATGTGCAAGCAATTATTTATGTGTGTGTGTATATATATGTTTTAATCTATATATGCACACATACAAATAGTTCTGTGTAGACTTAATAGAGATTTATAGAGATGAACATAAAAATGTGTATTTATTTACACATCCACCTGCAGTGACATAGCAAAGAGATTTCTCTTTCTGTCATAGCCAGAATTGTTTGGCCTGGGATTAGCAAAGCTGCATTTCACCATGAAATGTGGGATGCCTGGAGACTCTCCAGGGCTGCAGCGAGACTTTGAGAAACTGTGCTCCCAGTGCATGAATTAATGCAATGAGAACAGTGTTTATTGTCCTGTCAATGGCAGATTAATGAAGACTGGATTCAGCTAATTACAGAACCCTTCATATTTTTTTAAGTTCTCCTTGCACATGCTCTAAAAATTTCCAAAAACTTTCAATCAAACCATTACACTAGGATATAAAGTAGGTAAACCACAGAGCTTAAAGTTTAGGCAAAAGAACAAGATATATTCTTTCCATTAAAAAAATACAAGAGTGGTAGAGCATAAAATTTGCTGCCTCTTTGTTGGTCATTTGACTCTTGACATTTGTCTCTGTGCAAGACAGAGGAGCCACCCTGCAAGCACAGCAGTATGCTTATGCAATATAGAAACATTCCTGTATGTACAGTGCTGATTTTACTGAGGAGCAGAAGGATATTTCAGGCTTTTAGAAATAGCACAAGTCCTGTGTCTCAAGTCCAGGATTTACCATTCTAAACAGCTCAAAGAATAGTCCTGTACTGGTGGCAAACAGGCTGTTGCTAGTTTTGTGACATTTGTATGTTTGCCAACATAGTTTTAGATATTAATTGATTTTTAAATTTATGCCACAGTTTTATTATACCTTGATTCTATCCGGACTCACTCTTCAAAGCTGTACAATTATAGAAAGCTATAATTCTGAGAAACAAGCACAGTCAAACTTTGCCAAATGAGGAGCACTGGTAAATGTGCCAGGAGAGCGAGGCCTGCCCTTAATCTGCATAAAAAGGAATATACTGTGGCTGCTTTTTTCTCTACCCCTGCCCATGCCGTATTGTTTATGATTTCATACTGGAATGACGATCCGGATGTGAAATGTGGAGTGCAGCCCCATAGTCAAGGTGTGACCAGTTGAAGGTCGTCCTGCTGAGGGACACGTACTTCATGGACATGTGCCATTTTGTCCTGACGGGGATTCACAGGCTAACTAGCCTCAGCTGCTTTCCAAAACAGAAGTAAAACTATATTGTCTAAAAGCATGCAAAACTTCCTTTTAACAAGCAAAACAATCCAACCCCATTCCCCCTCCCCCAAAAATAAAAGATCAAAAACCAACAACAACAACAAAAGCGAAAAAAAAAAAGGCAAGAAAAAACAACCTACAAAATTAAAAAGCCCACTCCAGAATACAGAAGTTTTAGAGATTGTACAACAGAAAATTTTTATGTACTGGGTGTCACACTTCCCTTTGATGGGCCTATCTTGTAACAGATTTCAGTGGAAAGAAGGTTCTGAGAGAGTCTCCTCTAACTAGCTTTTGGTTTGGAGCAGTAATTTTTTGTGTTGAAAGTATATGATGAAACTATGTCAGTAGATGCAAATGGCTAAAGAAATGTTGCAGGAATTTCTGTTCTCCACATCAGGATGCTGTGGGACTCCAGTGTTTTTCAGGCAAGTTTTAAATTAATTTTTATGTACCTTATCTGCTAGGTGCTTCCTTACAAAGCTGTCCAAGTTAGTCTTATGATTAAATTGACTATAAAAAACCTGAGTACTACTTCCTAATTGTACTGTACAGGTAATATGCACCCTGACTGAGCTGAAGAAAGTCACTGCATCTCTTTATCTCCCTAAGAGCTACCCAGTTATTCTTCTTGAGTATGCAGAGCTACAGATATTCTTCTAGAATAATTTATTTCTGATTTTGAGACATTTAAATAATTTTAAAAATATACAGATAGAGATTAAAAATTTAAAAGAACAAATATTTACATAACTAAATTGAATAGGTGGTATTCATGTAAAGCACACTGTATAGTTATGTTCTCAAACAGGTTTGTATGAACAAAATTATCACACGGGTAAGTTCTTAACCAAGTTGGAAAGCATTATGTGCAATAGCATTAATCACTCAGTTCCTCTCTCAAAGAGCCTATGCTACACAATTTTTTAATTCAGTGAATTTGGTATAATTTGATTAATAATAATGAAATAAAAGCATATTCAGATCCTAGCAGTAGATCTGGTAGTATGTGAACACTTCGACCAAACACACCCATTGGCCCACCCAAAAGCTTTCAATGAAATTATTTTTTTGTTATTCTTTTTATTAGGCTCAAGATATAGGCATCTTGCCATTGTTTCTTTGATCTTTGATGAAGTAGACAGTGAGCACAGATGAATTGGCCCCTCTGCTAATATTTTTGTAATGTTCTCCTTCCCAGAATCATTCCCAGTCTGGTAATGTCAGTGGAAGATTATGTAGCAAGGTAAATTTAGATGATTCATGTAAGCATTTTAAATTATTAGCAGGTGATAATTGATTAGAATTGGACCAAAGATTTTCAAAGCCTGATCCTCTTGTCCAACAGCCAAATAAGGCATGTGACTTTTGTAAGAATGTTTTCCATGTTGATTGGAAAGGACCAGACAGGCGCAGTCCATCATCAGGTTCTCATTCCGCACTTTTGGAGGAGGTCTCTGCCTCCCAGAGCAGGCTGAGTGGACCAGGACTTCTTGGTACTGCAGGCAAGCTGGTGTTTATGTCCTAGCTTACAGAATCAATGATTGTATATTTGGAGTTAGTTTCCATATTTTATGTCATAGATTTATAGAATGCTTTGTGTTAGAATGGACCTTAAAGATCATCTAGTTCCAACCCTGCTGCCATAGGCAGAGACACCTTCCAATAGACCAGGTTAACATCACTCTCATTAAGTTCATTATCATTAACATCATTATCCTATGATTAATGGTTTTGGTATTTTCATTATGGTTGTTGTTGCTGGTTTTACCATGGGGAAAACTATATATTACTTTGTAGTCCTGGACTGAGCAGTATAAATATATGAAGGAAGTTCAGCTAAGGCACAAATTAGTCAAATTAGTCAAAAAAAAAAAGTAAAAATGATAGGCAGGATTCAGCAGCCATTTCAACAATGAAAGCTAAGTGCCCACTGAAATCACGATATAATGAAGCTGTGCTCTTATCTTTATGCTTTCTGCCCCTATTCATATAGTTTTCCTCCATTTTTCTGTTTGTTCTGTATTTGTTTAATTTCAGTTCTTGTGTGACAGCTTTAAATGATGTATTTTATTTCTCAGCTCTTCTGCATTCTTTGACATTTTTAATAAGTTTTATACATGGAAAGAGGGGAAATATACATGGAAGTAATACTTCAGAAAACCTTATAAATGCACGTTTTCTGCCAAATTAGAGAAGATAGTTAGCAATTTTTTTATTGGCAATTGTACTAAGATGGTATGTGGCCCACTCCAATATCCCTGAAAATCATCAGAAGAATTTCCCTGGATTTCTGTGGGATTTGTGTTATGCCCATCTTATTACATGCAATTGTATTTCCTGTCTTGCATATATTAATTTTCCAGCCAAGTGCTGTAATTTTGCCTGGGTAACCTTGCTGTAGCCCCATTAAGGAATCTGCCCCACAGCAACCAAAAGTCCCTAGTGCTCATCTGAGGATAGTAATTTGTTGATTTGTGGGCAGAAGAGCCTCCTGTACTTCTGTTCCCTGTTTTGTGCACCTGTTAGCTTGAAACGATTAACAGATACAAGTGCTGCAACAAAGTGATGCCATGTTGGCATGTCCATGTCTGTCAATAGCAAGCACAATATTTCACATCAGTTTGCATGTTTTTGCTTTCAGGTAATAGTAATAATTGAAGTATTTCATTCTTTTTATAAGCTTATAAAGGTCAGAGATCTTTAGTCTTGAGAGCCGATTTCTAAGTGTTCCTATACTATCTTTATCTTCAAATGGTTTTTAAATTATTATTCTCTGCTGAGATTGCAAACCGGCATTCCAATGGATTACTGGCTACATATTTCCAAACACATTCCATTTACATTGACTAGAAATCTATTTTACCCAGCCTGTAAAATGCACAGTTTTTTTGTAGCTGCTTTGCACTGGGGCGAGTGACACTCCCTTATCTTCAACAAACAAACACACATTTTCCCTTGCTTTCCCTAGGTGAGACTGAGAGCCAAAAGCTTCAGCTTGTTAGGGCTGAATCTGCATCCCCTTATGTATCCACAAGGCCTGCAGCAATCACCAGTTTAGTATGCTTGTAAAGGTCAGGAGTTTAGCTTCTGTAGGCCAAGCTCTGCTTTGGGTTATAGCAATGTCTCATGTCAATACTGAGCTGAATATTTTACAACACTGTAACCAAGAGTAGGTCATCCACCAAAATCTCTTTCACACTTTTGCCAGTAATTTAGCTGTCAGGCAAAATAAAGTAGTTGGGTGTCACTGTTTGAAGGGAAACAGTATATGACCTGTGCCATTTCAGTGCTTTGAAGAGTCTGAGCACATTTGTAAGTAGCGTGAATCATTTTCCTGTGTTGGAATCCTGCTTGTAGCTGAAAGAATGCATTTTCTTTACATTAGCAAGTCCAGATTCTGTATGTGTTCTGCCCAGGCAGGAGGACTATTTAGCCATAATATTCTTTCAAGTTAGAGTTTTGTATTACAGTGAAAACCAACATTTTTTTAATTTGTGATAAACCTGTATTATAATGCCTTATTTTTAATCTTGTACAGTGTTACAAAACAACAGAAAACATTGGCCTTTCATGTATTATTCACTTTAAAAGATGTATTGTACTATGAAATTTTGTAAATAATTTTAGCTTGGACAGGTAATTGCATGTACACTTGTATAAAAAGAAGCAAAAAGGCACACTTTTAACAAAAATTAATGGTTTTTGTAAGAGGCATTTTACATGTGCATGGAGATTATATATCCTTTTAAAATGGATGTCTTTTTGGTTTTCCTTGCAATCTACTGCATGCCATTCATGCCTGACTTCAGTAAAACAGAACAGTAAGTTTTCCTAAATGTTTTTGACATATCACTTCTGGCACAGTTAAATCACTAGTTGCATGTGCATTCAGCAAATCAAAATACAAACAGCAAATAAAGAAGAAAAATAACTTCATGATTGTGATCTACCAACCTCAGTATTTCAAGGTCCATATCACACTATAAGAAAAGTGTTGTCAACATCTAAGCTGTCTTCATAAGGTACCTTCTGGTCATTAGAAGCAATAAACTACTTTCTGTAATAAAAAAAGCAAACCAATACTCTAGTGCAAAATGGTGTAGTATCTGACATTCAGTGGTTATTCTCTGATACTGCAATTGATGTAGTATTGTCATCAAGAAGGACCAGGTGTCAAATCCATCTTTGCTGTATGCAGGTGCAACACTATGGAAGGAAAAGAAGGTGAATTTGGCCCATTAATGTTACCCAGAGTATATTTCTAATGCGATAATAAGTTATTGTATGTGAAAAGTACATAATGTAAACAGGTGGTTTTCTGGGATACATACATACGTATATATATATATGTATGTGTGTGTATATATATATATATATATATAAATTAATTTTGTTGCCTTATTTCTGTCAAAGTTTTTTACTTATTTTCCAAATAGATTCTCTTGTTAAGCAGAAAGTATTTAACAAAATTATACAGAGAAAGTTCATTGGGTTTATCTGGCTTTGAGTCATCTGGGTTCTGTGCTGATTCCATGCTTCCAGAGATGCCTCTCAGGCATCACAGCTTCAGGCTGATGTCAACTAGTGACATAGGAATAAGAAATCAATTTCCAACACTCTATCTGATTTTTCCCATAAAGCTGATGAATAAAACTTAAAATTCTGAAGGCATTTTGCACACCTCATTTTTAAAGTTGGCATATCCATGTCACTACAACTCAGGATTACTTCTCAAATTACTTGCATAATTGCTGTATGATAAATAAGGAGTATTTGAGGAGAATAACACTGGATCTTGGGGCAAAGGGAAAAGAGTGTGGACTGAATACTTTCTGCTTTGTAAAAGGATTTGCATTTTACAATTTGAGCTAGTTTTATAACAGGACTCAGAAATCTGTTAATTTGTTTGTTTAATCGGGTGACTGTTGGGTTAACTAAGCAGTACAGCTTCTCCAAGTACTTTTGTCATTCTAAGTTAAGAGGCAGGTTCATACAATATATCTTTGTTGCCTGCATAGAAAAGCCACTACCTTGTACTGACAATTGTCTTCATTATAGTAGTTAAGGGTTTCTAACAGTCATAAACTAACTCATCTCAAATTCAGTGGGTTTTACATCTTAGTGTAATGCAATTGTTGTGAATAATGACAATCTGGACACTGCTCCTGTACCCCAGCCCTGTTTATGATTGCCGTTTTCCAGAACTCTGTATAGGCAATTTTAGATCATTGTTCCTTTTAATCCCATCTCTCACTGAGTTCTCAGGCCAGAACTAAATCATTAATAAATATATTAATGTAAATAATGGAAAAAGTACATAGAAGGGAGTGGCTGCCTGTTGCTCTGTAATTCCTCTTCAAAATATCACGCTGCTTGGGTGGCCTGAAGTGATTTACAATCTGATCACTGCAAGGATAAAAAGAAGGAAAAAAGAAAAAAAAATGGGCATATGTAGCAAGAGTACAAAACGACAAAAAAAAGTAGCCTGTGCGATAGCAGTTGCTGAAAGAAAAAAAGGTGAAAAGCCAGTACTCTTCTGGAGTCAGAGGTAAAACTAAGTGACATGGAACAAGCCTGGAGTATCTGATCTAGGAGTTTTTAACCATATTCAAAGTGCAAAAAATAAGGCTTGTGTTTATTTGCATGGTCAAATCACTTTCTGAGGTTTTGTGTCAGCTCACATTTACAAAAATGTTCAAGAAGTCCTGGTGAACTACTTCCACAATTTCAGAAGGAATTATCAGAAATAATTGGGGGTTGTCACCTTTAATGATTATTTTTTGATCCTGAGGAAGCACCTTGGAATTCAAATTAGCATTGGTTAACGTATATAGTGTATGTCCTGAAAGGACTTGGTTTTGCTTGTGCCTTACTGCGTGCTGGGGGATCTACTTCTTTATATTAGGATCCCCATTTTATGCCTTCTGTGGCATCAGACATGACACACCTGCATAAAACTGAAGGAACAAAGAGTGCTGCATCACTGTGAAGATTTTTTATTAATTCCTTTCCTACTTTGGTTTACTACCAGTACAGCTATGTGGATGCAAGGAGTGCTCCATTTGTTTGTGGAGGGAGGCCATACACAGGTATATGTCGGTCCAAGCTGAAGAAGAATAGGTTTCCTAGAAAGCTCAGCACATACAGTGAGCTGAATTCTGCAGAAAATATGTTCAGATAGTTTTGGGCTCCTTTTACAAAGCTGGGTGCTCTCCTCTCCAGAGCACCTTACGACTGCACTGTCAGGTTTGCTGGATGCTGGTGGTAAAACAGCAAACTGTTCTTGTTGTGGGCTAAAGTGAGGTTTAATTACTGTGGTTGTGCACACTATCATGTCTTACTTTCAAGTGCCTGACCTTCTGCTTTAATCCTAGACCTGTCTGTAGTGGCATCAGTTATTAAACCTTCAGCTGGCACATTGAATTTACTTAGGTGATTTCTTGAGTCTTTTGCTCCTTAGTGCACATGCACGCAAAGGTTATCTGTACTTACATTTTAAATGCCATTCGAACAATATATCAAGAATTTTCAATGAAATTTAAATGAAAAGCAATTCCTGTGCCATCAAATTGCTTCATGATAATTATATTTTTAATTGCTATAGTAGAGATTCTTCTTCACTTAGAATTCCTGCTCTCTTTACTTTCATTACTAGAGTTCAATAAGGAAAAACAAAGATTGCATAACTTGCTCCCATTTACAAGTATAATTGTATGTACAAAACTGAACTTAGACAAAGCAAACAGAGAGTTTCTTTTCTGCATTCAAACACTTGGTTATCACAGAGAAGTAGCTTTGAAAAATATTAGAGAATACAGTAAGAATGAAAGCAATGCTTACCCATCTAAAAGCTAGAATCCAAGAAGAGCTACCCTTTCTAATATAATCAACTCAAAACAGAGAATCTTAGAACACTGATTTTATTTTCTTTGAAATTCTGACAGAGGTTAAATTCTGACACACATTTCACAGTGTGAAGCAGATTCAGTCAAATTTGACCATTCTCTTAAAATCCCTGTCTTTAAAACTTGTGTTGCAAGTAACATCTGTCTGGATTATCCTTATGGTAAGTCCTTGTACTCTCTGCTGTCTGGAGGTTAACTTCTGCCGTGATGGCATATGCACATATGTTCTGCTTGGAAATCAAATGATAAGCATTTTTCCCATCTGTTAATTGAAAATATTTAGAAATGTTTTATAATTAATGTTCAGCAGCCAAAGGTAGGAAGCAGCAGACCACACAGAGCTTGTGTTCTACAAATAAAATTAGTCTGCCTACATATGATGACAGAGTCCATTATAGGCTTATCCATAATTTTAAGCATCCCAAAAGTATTTAAATGGAATAAATACCATAGCAATAAGGGAAGATGGAGCTACACAGACCTGCCTGCCTCTTAACACCACATAAGTCTTCTTTGGATGTAAAATATGACCTACAACTCATAAAATACTTCTTCTTCAGAAATTGGTACCCCTTCTACCCTTAACTCACCCTCAGTTGTTCAGTGCCATCATATTTTTGTTGAGGTGTTTACTCTCCACTCAGGCCTGCTTGACCATCTGCCTCTGTCGCATGGTTGTCCTTTTTTGAAAAGAAAATATATTTTCAGAAAGTTGATTTTTTTATATACAATAGATATTTAGGGAAAAATAAATACATTTAACACAATCACATCAGGAAGCAGTACATGTGGCAACAAACCTGAAAGGTTGTCACATAAACATACCCTGTGGTGGGAGTGCAGGCACCAGCAGCTGGCAGCAAGCTGGGCAATAAGGCTTCAATCTGCCATCAGCAAGCAGGGCAGCATCTCTGCTCAAGGGCCCAAAGAGCAGACACAGATAAAAAAGAGTAGTGTAGCTTAATTCATGTTCCCTAGCAGCTTAACAAGAACATGCAAACCCATTTCAAGAGCTGTTGTGTTGTCTGTGTCTGGATACCACTCTTTACTAAAATATTAAAGGATACATGCTTGTAGAATTATAAGTCTGGTTGAATTGAAACATTCATTAAGAAAATTGTGCAAGAGGAATCTTATCAGCTACTTAACCTGAAGATGTTTGCAGGAAATTCTGCAATGCTTCTGAAATGACTTGAATATTTCTTTAGACTTTGTGGAAAAAAGAATTATTTGCATCAGGTAGACATATGGGGAAACCAATGTATTCTTCTTTTATCAATATGTATTTATTGGCATAAAAGTTTTCAGTAGAACTTTTAGTCTTGTTTACAGCCCACTGAAATTAATGAAAATATTAATTTCAACAATTATTACATTTTTAGATTAGGCTTTATTCTAGTGTCTATTCCTCTGCCATGTCAAATGGGGTGTTACCAGTGACTTCAAAAGGACAAAAGAAACAGCTAGATAAGTAAAATGGATATTCCTAACTTTTAGGAGTCAACTAGTAAGTCAAGATGTCATTATTCCAACTGCTATAGCCCACTGAACCTATAAATAATCTTTTTATCTTTATAGCTATACACTATATATATATATATGTATATACATAGTACAATACAATAACTTAACACTGGGTAACTTCTAATGATAGATTTTCATTAATAATACGGGTCTATTTTTATGTAAATATATTATTGTAGAGTATCTTCCAGTCTTTTTCAGGATTGTTAAATTGAGAAGAGCAATTGAATATTTGTCCTATTTTTATGTTAAAAAGTGAATGGACTGAAATGTTAAATGTGAATGTAAATTTCTTATTGCAACTTTTATACTGAGTGTTTGCACTATTATAATTTCTGGAATCAAATTAAAAATAAAGGAAAAAATTTGCTTGAATAAACAGCTATTTGAGATTGTTGTTTTGGTTTTGGTTTGGCTGTTGGGGGGACAGGTTGTTTGGGATTTTTTCTGTTTGTTTTTTAAATCAAGTTGCATTCATTATTATATACCAAGCTGCCTCTCAGAGGGTCCAGCTACAGCTTCTCAGTTTTCAGGCTATGAACATGCCTCTAGAAATGCTGCAATTCTGCTTTCAGGATTGCTTTGAACTAAAGAATCTCATGAGAACCATTCAGCTCCCTTGTGAGCCTCGTTGATTTTCTGCATTGATCACAGTTTAAGCCAGCTTGGGCCAAGTGTACCATTCACTGTGCAAGCAGAGGAAAGTAAATATGCAATGGCCAGCAAAATATCAGCCACACAGACCAGAAGACAGTGAGGGGAATCTTATCTCTCCCTTTCCACAAGGCAGAAATGATTGGTCAGTTTGGGCCAAGTGTAGATTTTGTAGGCAGTTTATGTTATGCAAGATTGAGAGCCAACCTGAGAGCAAAATTGCATCAGTTAACTTAAAATTGATTTTAAAACTTATACAGTTTTATCAGATAATATGCCTCTCAAGAGAGTCACTAAGTTTGGGTAGTTCAAAGTAATTTGATTGTACCACTTCCAAATGACAGCAGACTCCCATCTGGCCAGCTCAGAGCAGAAGCAGAGGTGCTCCATGATACGCCCTGAGAAAACTTGGAAATGTGAGGTCCTCTGTCATGTACAACAGCCTGGGCTCAGATGCAAGGGGTTTTAAACTAAATGCTAGACAGAGTCTCCTCAGCTGTTTCTTGCTGGTTAGAGAGCACAATGTGAGTTGTACAGCACTGCAGTATTGTCAGGGAGCATGATGGAACTGTTCTTGGTTTGCCCTTACATTCATGAGAAGTGTTTGAAGCCTTTTGTAGCCATTTTTTGCCTTGTCCTTCCCTTCTAAAAGACAACATGCCAGACTCTCCTAAGTGTAAATCAGAATTACTCCACTAAAGTCAAAAGGACATAAATAAACTGAAAATTGATCCCTCACCTTTCACTGTGCCTATTCTGCCACATTGGTATATTAAAGCTTTCTCTTAATACTAAAATATGTAACCCTTTGAGTGGTTATTTTTGGAAATTCTATGTGCATTAATACACACAGAGCTATTTATATTTCAGTATAAAATACGTACACTCACAGACACATATGTTAATGAGATAGTATATGTTCTAGATTAATGACTCAGGTCATTACTTGGAGACTTTTTTCTGCCATGCCCCATTACACAGTCAAATCACTTCAGAGACAGTATGAGAATTCATTTTGCTTAAATAATGAGGCAGTATTAGCATTAGATTTTTACCCCTCTGGTAACACTTTAGGACATGAGGAATTCCAGACAGCATTTCCATAGCATAAACCACCCAGGACTGAAACTGAGGTTCTCGTCCAAAAATATTACCAGAGGATATTGTCCATTTCAAACAGGCAGAAGGAGAGAATAGAAAATGAGAACATTGTGTACATTGTCCATTGTGTACCTTGGTGCATTGCCATTGTATCTGTGTCAAAGTCTTGCAGTTTTGCAGCCATTCCCTAGAGCAGTGGGTCACCTAATGCCATTTCTGCTGGCAGAACATGATGTTCAATGGAAGGAAACAATTACACAGGTATCAAATAATGGACCTTATTCTTGTTTGGGCCATTATGATGGAAAAGAAGAGTCATAGCTGTATAGTGAACCACATATTAGAGATTGTCCGTGACATTTTTGGCTCTCATTAAACCCTCTGAACTGTCAAGAGAGCATTTAAGGACTGGGATCTTGAGGTACAGTCAGGCTGCTTAGGAGTCCTAGTCTGATCCTATATCCAGTCTTGTGCAGATTATTTCTGCTGTCAACTTCATCAGTAGTTTGCATAGGCTTCCAGGCTCAAAGCTCAGAGAATAGAGACAGGTTTTTAATATTACTGGTTGTTAATATGAGTCTCCCAGGCTTACACGGTTCCTGTATTTATAACCAGGCATTGGTTAACTTTTACTAGATTTAGCCATAAGGAGCTAGAAAGGAAGAAGCTAGCAGTCATGAAGTAGTCATTATTATCAAGAATATTTACCTTTTCATTTACAAGGCTCTGAAGATGCCAATGATGGCTTTCACAGAGGAAGTGTAACATATAAATTACTACATCACCACAGACAAAGCAGATGAGCTTCCCTATCAGAAGTGCTCTGCTTGACTAAGTCAGTGGGACTCTGATTAATTCATTAGTGCTCCCTCAACTTAGACCACCTGGGGATTCATCTGCACAATTCTAATGCTACAAGAAAGAGCCATTTATATTCACCTGGCCTTCAGGACTATACTCAGTCTGGCCATGCTACTGCACTGCACAAACACAGCACTTTTAGTTTATTATTGGATGTAATAAAGTAAAATAAATCCATCATTTTCTGGTTGCTGAGAGATTTGAAGCTAGACGTTTGTTTGGCATTGGCCAGACTGGGCTCATACTATTGCCAAAGGTCATGAAAGCAGCACGGACTGTTTTCCCCCAAACTCTATAGTTACTCTGTATGTTTATTGAACTTTGGAAATACTGTTATGTGCTCCTCAGCAGCTCTGCCAACATAATTAGAAAGGAGCAGTTGTATCAGAAAAGACACAGCAAGTTACTGAGGAAAGGTCCCAGTTGAATATTAACTCAGATTGACTTGTGAGGTGTAGAAACACGTAGGAAGTGTATAGGACACCGACTAGTGAGTAAACATCATGCAGACAGAACACATAGCAGCATTCTGGTAAGACAAGAGTGTAATGAAGAGGAATCACTGACGCAATTACAAAGGCAGTAGTAACACATTGATTTAATCAAGGTCAATGACCTCTGCTGCTATTTAAGTATACCTGAATTCTTACTACTGAGGTAATAAGATTTTTTGAAGTTAAATATTGATCCTCCAGACTTCTACATTAAAAAGTTAATTTTTTTTCAATTTGACATCCCCCACAACGGTTTTAGAGTGGCTACTTGTGTATTATAACCTTGTTTAACAAAGAGAGACAACAATCTTTAATGCTTTAAGCTTTTATAATTGATCTTAATATTGTAGCATTTTTATATGTATACAAACTAATCTTCCTTTCACATAGACACCAAGCACTCTATCTGAGGGCAGAGCTTGTCTAAACTGAGGGAGGATGTGGCCGTGAACTTTTTTTTAAGATGTAAAGATATGTTCCTTAAGGAACGTGTTTCTTCAGTCCTACTGTTACATTACAGCAGGAAAAAAAAAATTGGCTGTTAGAATACTACTTCCAACTGTCTGCAATTGGTGGACCTTGGTGAAAAATTTATATCAATACCCATATTAAAAGCTTTTAAGACTATTTGAAATGGTTCAGAGACAAAGATCCAAGTCTCACTGTTCCTCAAACTCTTATTTAAATGAATTATATGGAAGATAATTTAGACATTTAAATAAGGGTTTGATTTTCTGAGCAGCCATGAAACCCAATAAGCAGTTCAAGATCGTGATTTTGAATGCACAAAATCGGATTTGTTGTCCAGTTGGACAGGTCCAGTCATAGCAGTCATAACCAAAACCTGTAGAAATACATAACCTGAAGCACACAACATGACTCAGTGTATTGCTAGTTCAAAGCCATTTTTTTACTGAGAGGTTATGAAATAGCTACACCTGTTTATTCAGGATTCCCTAAAGCCTTCCTCTCAGGCTCCTTATGAGGTGCTCCTATGATCAGATTGGAATGAAAATTATGCCATATATAAGTCTGTTCCTGGACACTGTAGACAAAGGCATTGATCTTGCCTCTGGCCAGAAAAAAGTCATTGCCACACTGAAAAATGGGAACCTCCAACACTTGCAAAGGTACCACTTTCACATTACCACCAGAATAAATAACATGTGAAGAAAGTGTTCCAAAGGGCAAAAACTTTAAAATTGCTGAAAGAACAAGTTTGTACATAATGCTTTTCAGGCACTGAAAAGTTTGTTTAACAGACTACAAAGGATTCATATTGCCCTTGGTTTCTGAAGGTTTCAGCAAAGGTTTTGCAGACATGCTAGCTGAGGACACTGGCTTTGTCTAGTTTGAAGAGGAGGAGGCTGAGGGGTGATCTCACTGCTCCCAACAGCTTCCTGAGGAGGAGAAGAGAGAGGAAGGTCTTATCTCTTTTCCTTGGTACCCAGTGCCAGGGCATGGGGGAATGGCTCAAAGCCACATTCCTTGGGCAAGACGGAACATTAGGAAGCATTAGGAAGCATAGTCACACACTGGAAAAGGCTTCCTGGAGAGGTGGCTGATTCTCTTTGCCTGTCAGTATTCAAGAGTCATTCGGACAATATCCTGAATTACATCCTTTAGCTTTTGGTCAGTCTGAAGTGTCAGGCTGTCGGACTGGATGAACATTTAAGATCCAACTGAAACATTCTATTCCTTTCTATTCTAATCTGTTTGTTTCTATTCTACTCTAAAGTGTCTTCCAAATACATATATAAAATGCCTGTCCCCACTGTTTACCCTAAAACAAAACTCAGGATTCTTAGTGATGACCAGACATGTAATTCCTACTGAAATAAGTGGAAATAGTGCTGAGGTGCTTTTGAAGTCCCACTGGCTTCCTCTGTGCAGCTTTACGCACTTGAATAGATAAGTGCACAGAACATGTTGCAGTGTTTCCATTTCAATGTCTGTGGCTGCCCAGGGAGCTTACTGGACAGAATCACTTCTCCATTTGCCCACTGTACTATGATGCTTTCCAGTCCCAAAGAAGGCACTATTCTGCAGAGGTTAGTTCATGAAGGAGCTCCCTGCTAATTTTAGACTTCCCATTAGCAAATAAAATGTTTCACTCCTATTTTCAGTAAGGATCTCAGTCTGATCAGCACTCTTAGAGCACTGTTGACTGATTTGCCTATATATCAAACTCAGACACAGGAAGAATAGTTTACGTGAATTTAATTCAGATTTGTATTTTTATGGAGTTTCATCCATAAACAGCTTATAATTTGGGTCCAAGTCTTCTAAATCACTTAGGAAACAATTTAATTTCCTTTCTTTTTCATTTTTTCTTTTGTTTTGTCCATTCCTTTTATCTTTCTTCCAGTTAATTCTTTCTACATGAGTCTAAATTTAGGAAAACATTTTTACATTTGCGTCCCTCTCATAATTTCTTCTTTTCACTCTCCTTTTGCTCCTCACCACCATTTCAATGCTTCCTCTGTCTCTTCCTTCTTCCTTATAATGCTTTGAACAAGGGTCATTCCACGACAGGTCATCAGACCGAGTAGAATGCTGAGCTCTACTTATCAGCTCCTGTGTCTTACTATGTACTTCTTTGTGGAATCACCCTCTATGCCTAAAAACACCAGACCAATTGCAAGAGCTGGGAGAGGGTCTCTTAATGTTCTGACCAGGAAAGACTGCACCTAGCTATTGGAGAGCACCTAGCTTGGAGACTTTTGCAAGATTTGTTAGTTCACAGACTAGAATTGCATATCCAATTCAAGAAAATATGCTAGGGAAGCATATGAACTAAGGATTGATTCAAAATATAAGTTCCCTTCAGGAGAACTGTTTGGTGACATCTTCAGAGCAGAAAATGAAGAATTTAAAAGAGCAGCAATTGAAGAATTGCAGTCTCTCAAAACAAACCAGAAGACAAAGGGAAAAAGGTGTCCATTTTTGTCCCTCCACGTGTATTATTCCACAGTAAACTGAAAAATAACTCCAGAATCTCCCTTTTTCAGATGCAGCCTCCTCAAAATTCCATGTCTTTGAAGTGAATTAATGTATTTGAACTGGCATGAAGGGGCTGAAATTTGAACAAAACACTCTGCTGTTATTATATTCCCCACTTTTGTTGGTTTTGGAAGTAAAATTTTTAAGAATTAATGTTTCATTTAAGGGAATGCAGTAACCGAAGTAGGTTTTGCATTTTTTGGAAGAAATTTAGAAAGATTAAATTATCTCATAAAATGAGATCAACAAAAGAATCTTTCAAGACATAAACCTAAAGCAGTGGGAATTTGATACAATATATATATATAGAGATATATGATAACATTGCTAGAATTGTGTGCCATCTTGCATTATGCAACAAATGAGAAGAATTGTGTGTAAATTTAGGCCAAAAGGCTGTATCCAAACCTTTGAAGTTATTGCTCAAAATATCAAGTAGAGAATGCTGAGGATAAAGATGATCGTTCCAAGGAATGCAAATTTAGTGCAGGAATTATTCATAATGAATAGGTCTGAGTGCAGGACACAGTATGTATCATTCTTTGAAAGATGCAAGAAGTTTTCAAGGTGTCACTCAAGTCACAGTTTGGGTGTTTCCTGTTCAGATGTAAAACATGGCTACAGATATACTGAGACCAAGCTAATATTATCACTGCAGATATTCTGCTGAGCACTGATTCTTACATTAATATTGGACTCTTTTCTGTCTTATCTCTCTACAGTTACATCTTTCCTATTCTCTGTAACATCCTGCCACCACTTGATAAAGAAATGAATCTGTAGGATGTAAGAGAAACCATTATTAACAAGAACAATTTGCAAATCTCCTAATTTGTATCTTGAGAATATTTAGCAAGGTTCTAGAAAAGACAGAAAGTAAAGGCTTTTTCAAAAAGGGAAAGATTGTTTTTTAAGAGTTTTGCAGAAGAGACCATAGAAGGTAGACATAATGATGCAGCTACAGAAGGCACTTGCAGACTGTGATATATCATGGAAAAGGACACAAAAAGTGACTATAAGCACAGCAAGAAGTGCCAAGCACCAGCTGGGAGGCAAGGCCATGGTTTTGAAAAGGGTTCAGTGAAATTATGTCAGTTTTCTCAGCACCCCAAAAAGCTTCTCATGCAGGTTCATGCTGCTCAGTGTTGTTTGCATCACTGCCTTGCTGGGAGAGGTGATGATATGTGCCACAGTACAGCAGGACAGCACAAACATTGCAACACCATGTCAAGATGTCAAGGCATCACTCTGTGCTCTGTACTATATAAGGAACGGGCTTGCCGGGCCTGCGAGGCACAGTATGGCTGACCTGGAGGGTTTGTTCACCAAGCCACAAGCTATGAAAACTAACTACAAGTATTCAAAATGAGGCAAAGATTGGTCTATGTTTATAAAGGACTGAGACTTTTTTTTTTTTCCCCAGCCACAAGTATCTCAAAATAGTTTATGTTTAATTCTCAAAATATTCCTGTAGGAACTTCCCCTGGGAGTTTAGGAAATAAATAGCTTATCCTGGACAGACTATTTATTTCCAAGATGTTTACTCATGCAATCCATGTGATTGTAATGTGCCTCCATTTCTCAAGCTCTCTTTCAGCTCCTTAGGGGCACATAACTTAAGCCTAGCAACGTTATCCATATACTGACAGACTGTTTCTTCTAAATATTGAGCTGGTAGCGCCAATTCTCTATTCATAGTATAACTATTAATGTGGCAAGAGAAAGTGGTTTATGATTAGGTTTGAAATACCCAGACTCCCTGGAACCAAAATTTCAAATTCCTGCTAGATCAGTGCTTTTGCCCCTCTGCCTGTGTTAGATGCACTCTATAACCCCAGGTCATCTCCATAAAGCTATGAAATTAGGGCTATCTGATCAGCTGAAAGGTCCACAGGTCATACTTTGTCAAAAGGGGCTACCCCACTATTTGTGCACATGCTCCCTCACACCAGTTGTTGTTCTGCAGCATTGTGATAACAGCTGTTTACTATCAGCCACCACAGAGCTGACTTGCAATTGAGAAGGACTGGTGTAGTCCAGCTGCTTTTCAGTTGATAAAAATTACAGTCTTCCACCTAAACCATACCATTTCAAACCAATGGAATTCTAATCTAAGAGCTGATACACATGCTTCAAGATAAAATGCTGTCACTAGCTGTTAGCTGCAAGCACCATGAAATTCACACTGAAATTTACAGTTTTTCAGTTTATTCTCACTTTATATTTTCCTAAAATAAGAGCTTTTTCATGGCAGATTTAACATTATATTCCCATTTATTTTTTGAGCAAGAAAAGCAGTGAGAAAATTAAATCAGGATGGCAATATACTCCATCCACATACATCCATCTTGCAGCAGATCCTCAATGTGCCTTAAGCAGCCATGTGAAGCCAATTAACCACTAGAGTATTTTTTGTGATTGAAATAGGCAGCAAACAGCAGAGACTAAATAGCAATAAACATAGCCCATAGATAAGTTTGCTAGCCCATTTTCCTATGATTAATTAATCCTAGATTTCTATTTAGTTATTTATTCATTTAGAAGCACTGCTGATACGCCCAAAAAATGCTAAATGTGTTAATTAGGGAATGCCTGCAGCAAAAGATGGCCAGGGTAAACAGATCTATAAGAAGGGAAGTAGCAGCTGAAGCTAAGTTACTTAAAAAAGCAGACAAGTAAGCTAGCTCGCTCGCTCATCAGATAGAACCTGGTCGGTCTGGTAAGCCTGCTATATTTTGTCAAATTTACTGCAAAATGCATTCTCTGTGATACACTGTGATATTCTCAAATAGTTTCTATTTCTCTGTTGTTGTTAGGCTTCTCTCCTTTATTTATAGTAGTGTTAGAGCATAAAACCTGTTGCTTATACATATTTCTCTTTCTAAAGCATAGAGAAACATGAAATAAATAAAAAGGTCATTGCTGTTTTCCACAAAAGCTTTTGTTGAAAAAATTTGTTAAAAACTAATTTAAGTAAGAAATAGCTTTTAATTGACCATTTAATGATGAAGGGGAAAACATTAAAATGTATAGCTGAGGAGAGGTTTGGGGGAGAAGTGGTGGCTGGAAACTCCTTATTCCCTTTCTAAGTTTAATCATGTAAGCTTCTATGAAAAAGACTAAAAGAAGTGAATCTGTCTAAACAGAAAAGGAAAAAAGCAGTCTCTGTAGACTGAGTGCTGCCTGTGTGTCACATAAGCTAGCACTGCTAAGAAGTGAAAGAAGAAAGGGGTGTCCAAATAAAAATTATTATGGAGTACTCCTCCCTCTTTCTAAGAAAAAAAAAAAAAAACACAAAACACCTGACCTGCTCTATTGAAGAGTCAGTGCTCTATCTCTTGCTGCCTTTGTGGTTAGAAACACAAAGTGGATGTGAAACTCTGCTAGAAAACTTAGACACTACACA
The DNA here is from genome assembly GCA_013400175.1 of Phainopepla nitens. Classification (NCBI taxonomy): domain Eukaryota; kingdom Metazoa; phylum Chordata; class Aves; order Passeriformes; family Bombycillidae; genus Phainopepla; species Phainopepla nitens. The sequence continues at coordinate 611,691 of VXBQ01009868.1, read as the reverse complement.
GGTGCAAAACACTGCAAGGAATGGAGAACTAATACCTTTTACTTCAGCGAATATACCTCCCTGTCTTCTTGTGCCCTGCCTTCCTGGTAGTCCTGTTGTCTTTCCCCTCCAAGACCACAATTTATATACAGCTCAGAATATGGGACAATCAAGCTGCATGAAATATCTGAACAACCTCATGAAAGCAAAGACTTCAATAACTGCTAAGAGTGCTTAACTGCTCACCTGACTGAGATATTTATCTTAGCTATATCTTAGTTTGGATATCTGTATCTTGGGCTTTTCTGCCCAAGAAGTACTAAGTGTAAGAAGGACTTTCTTTTTTACTAGGGGTTTGCAAATGGATAGGAATAATGCTACTAGCAAAAGCAACCTTGCCTTGTAAATTCAGTTGAAAATAGACTTGCATAGAACATATATTTTTTTAGGATCAAAGCTTAGGATCAGCTGAAGTAAGACAAATGTCAAGTAAATAGGGCGGGATTAGAGGTTTGTAAGCCCCCTTTCAAGGAATTAAGGGAAACAAAATGGCAATTTGATTAAGAGATCATTGATGAATCCAGAAATTCTCTGCCCATCTCATTAGAACACCTGATTTTTTGCTACACGAGGCTAGTCCCTCTGCCACCTAATAGTTTTCAGCTACATACGGAGTGTTTGCAGCTGAAACCCCAAAAGTATATTATTTATATACTTGGAAGGAGCAAACATTATCTTAATGATGTTGCAGTTAATGAAAGATCTTTAAAAATTCTAGCATACTTGGGGCTCCTCACGCAGAAGGCTGGGAGAGGAGTAAGTGTTGGATGTGTGACCAGCTGTTTTCTCGTGCTCTGTTTTCAACATGGGTCTTCCAAATGCTTGAACACTGATCTATATAAAGGAAAAAATTCTACGTAAGGACAGAATATAGACATGAAAATAGGAACACTTCAGATTTGATTTAATAGCATGCTGCTAAAAAGCAGCTTGCATTGCTTCTCTCACAGTGTGAACAATGACACAATCTTTTTATTTTCTTAAGGCAATAAACCTGACTTCAAGATGTCAGAGGAAGATGATTCTTTTCTGAATGTTAAAAGATCTCAGAAAAAGAGGATGGTGAAACACAGCACCCCAGTGGACTCAATGCATTCAAGAACAATTTCATCTCTTACAGATCTGACAAATCAGTCAATCAAGGACCAAGATGCCACAAAGAAAGTTTATGGGTCTCCAATGCCAAAATCAAATCTAAGTAGATCATTATCTCAAGTATCATCAGTACGTGTTGATGTACACATCCCTGATATGTCCCCGAAAAGGATTTCAACAGCATTTGATTTGCAAGAACTAAATAAAGAGAAAAGCCAAAGCTCTCGGCTTGTATTTTCTAGAAGGAGGCTTTCCACTGTGTTAGCCTCTGATGAATCAAATCAAGAGCCAGCTCACAAGGTTGTCCCAAACACAGAAACTCAAGCTACCACCAGAGCGCCTGTGGATGCTGCAGTAACTCCCAAGAGTGGACCCTCATGGCTTGTTTCTGGAATACCAGGGATAAAAGATCCCCCAGTAGCAAAACCCAGAAAGAAGAAAATTGATAAAACTCTGCAGGTAAAGGCTTTCATTTAATTATTCAATAGCTAAGTTACACAAACTTCTACTAATGCTGAATATATACAGATCTCTCTAGTAAAGTGTGAATAGTTGACTAATAGAACATTTCCATAACTTTAGCGGTGAGGACACCTGTTTGTGAATTGGGTCATAACCTGGAAGACTCTGTGACACCATTCCTAATCACAGACAGGATGCCATGCAAACTTCCAAACTAGCATTTGCTTCAGCTTGTGAGCTGGTATCACTCATTGTGTACCCTAGTGGGAAAATATATTTTTTTTAATATACCTTTATTTAGAAGATATTCAAGATTAGGAAGAAATCAGTAACTGAAATTCTAAAGTTTCTTAATGTTAGCAAGTCAGCACAAACTCGAGAAACAACTAATCTACTCATTTTTCTGTTAAATCCAAATTGTAGAACTTTATAAAAAGAATGACAGTCATTGCAAATGGGATCTTGTGAGCAGTCCTTTTGACTAATGTAAGGTTTCCTGGGGAAAGCTTAGAATAATAATGCTCTGCAGGTTTGGTTGTCTGTGGTGCACAACAACTCAATTTTCTGAAACTTTAATTATTTGGTAAGGGCCTGTGGAAAGCCTATAAAAAGGAGAGGAAGGCAGCAGAGTTAGACTCTGAAGGTTGTCATGTCAGCTGGAAGCCATCAAATTCTGTTCTGGTTTGGTTTTTTCTCTGTACCATATTGTTCTTGAGTGTATTGAAAACTCAACAAAACTTGCCAGTTTTGAGAGTAAAAGCTTCTTTGCTTAAAACAAATGGAAAACTTCAGTCAAAATTGAGAGGGGTCATAAGTCCTTTGTGTAGGTTGTTTGTTTTTGAAAGTACGTGGTATCTGAATGGATTAGATTGATTAAATAATATTTTTTATTCTATAACAGAGAAAGAAAGACAGAGAATGGCTGCTTCGTCAACTTAAAAACATTGAGGAGGCAACTAAACATGAACTGACAATTGAAGAAGCTTAATTGGACTATCTGTGGGATAAGTGCTGTCACATCCATCCTGTGGGAATAGCAAGTTCCAATAAATCACACTCTTCATTGTAGTGCCTGTTAGACTTCCTCTTTCCTTCCAAAGTGTTCTTTTTCTGTTGTTTTTGTTTTGTCATTCTTTCCTCTAAAATCTAGAAGTCAAGTACAAGTTAAGAAGCGCCTCTACATGAAGATCAATGTTTATTTATAATGGCTGAAAGGCCTACAACAAAGAAGGGAAGAAGAACTTAATGGTTAAGAATCATTCTTCATCCTGCCCCAGCTCTTCCTAGTCTTAATCTTTTGTGTAACATTCAAATCTTATAGGGTTGCTGATCTTTCTTAATAAGAAGTCACTAGACAAAGTCCTAGTGGCCACATAGAGTGTAATCCTGGTTAGCCAAAGGAGAATCTCTTCATCTTAAAGGCAATCAAAGCTGATGCAATCTGGATTGTTTTTGCTGCTACCTGATGAGATGATGAAATACGGAGAGGCACCAAGGACAGAGGCCATTCTTTAGAGATTACTAATTAATGACAGCTTATTTTGAAGTTTTAGTTCAAAATCAATTTGTCCCAGCCTTAGATTGTAAATGCAACTCAGTGTTGTATTGGAGATACTTAATCCTTGGCTATGTGTTTTGAGGGAGTATGGGGTTTGTTTTTAGTTTTTTTTCTTCTGGAGCTGCTGCATGGAGGTCAAAAAGGGTGTCTTACCTGACAGCTGTATTGTCAAAATGATAATTTAGCTCAAAGGAGCTTTCTGAAGCATCAGTCAAGAACTGATGCAAAAAGCACAATATTCATGTTAGCTCCACTGCTGCCTGTTATTTAATCTTTAGATCAAACAGGCAGAGCTTATCATTTCTAAGTTATCTGTGGAGTGTCAGCAGCAGGAATCCAGAACAGATTTACCACCTACACACACATTTCTGCACTTGTGTGGCTCTAACATGTGCACTTTCCTGGCTTATACTGGTTTTGCAGCTGTTTCACTAATTACCCCAAAGGGGAGAGGTCCCATTTAAAAGAAGCTGCCAGTTAAGAATGGAGGCAAAGGACACTTTTGCATTTCCTTCCCACAGATTGTAACTTGTAATATCTCACATCCAAGGTGGCAGAGATGGAGAAGTATGTCCCATACCAATGTTATGAGACAGGCCAATCAATAGCATCTGTGTGATACACTCCAAAATGAAAGAGTGGAGTTGTGGTTTTGCCACCTCTCTCAGGATTTAAAAGGAATTAGGATGTTTTTGCTAATGATTCTTGAAGTGAAATTCTTCAGAGTTTCTCAGGAGAACAGCCTTATCCTCAGACCTGGCTTTCTGTGTAGCCAGGCAGTGGGGTGATGCTGTCCTTCAGGTCATGAGCCAAGTCACGCTCACTTGGTTTCATGTTTAGTTAATGTTCTGGAATTTGTTTGTGTGTGTTACCCAGGCTGCTTGTCTGGCCTCCACAGGTTCCTCTGGCAACCTGAGAGCTCCTGGCTAGTGTAGATCCCAAGCTGCTTTTGAGATAAAATAGGCATAGTTGCAGATGTGCTGCTATTCCCCTTGAGCCTGCAGGCATTTCATCAGTATCTGTGATTTGTGCCAGGGGCTGAACTAAGATCAGGCAAGTGCAAGGTTAGCGTAAAACCCTCCTCTACCCCTGGGAAAAGCACAGATTATTCTGGCTGCATGACCCAATACTTAATCCAAATGACCCAGTTCTGCCTCTTGTTTATTTGTACCTTCCCAGATAGTCAGTTCCAGTTATTCCTTCTTCAGGCTTCTCGTTCTAGTCTCAAGAAGTCTTGATACTGCTTCTGCTTTTCTTTCTCACTGTTACCTCTCAAAGTCACTTTTGGCTCCTGCCTATCCAGTTTCTTGGTCTTCAAATGTTATCATCTAATGTCTTCTCCAATCTGGCCTCCAGCTCTTTCCTTCTTTATGAGACACAGACGTCAGTTGTCTTTAGTGCTGCTCTTCACTGCTGGATTTCTTGCCCATCTGATACCCTCTGATGTCTGACACTGGTCTTCTGCCAAAACTCAGACTCTGTCGTCACACCCCAAAGCGCCTTTGTCTACTTAGGTTGATGCCCTCCGTGATGCTAGGCCAAGTGGAAAGGTCATGTGGGACAATAGCCAGACCTTAGGAGGCCAGGGGTATAGTTGCTGCAAAATTCCTTCTAAGGCCCTGCTTTGGGCTACATTAAATGCAAAAGGAATCCAAAGAATATGGCTACTTAATATCTAAGGTATCTTTGGCTTCATTCCAAGTGCAATCCAAAACTTCTGAAATTCAGAACACAGTAAGTGATGGGAAGGTTTCTCAGGGAGCAAGACTGCTACTCTGTCAGGTTCATGGGACTAGTTGCTGCCAGAAAAATCCCAAAGACTTTCCTCAGTGGAGGAAAACAAATTGTACCAACACAGAACTGACTTTGAGTCTTTCCAAGTTTTCAAGCTGTATCAGGCAGACCGATGCAAAAAAATCAAGGAGTCTCATGATTTCAGAAACTACTTCCATTTCCTTTATAGAATGTTTTAAAATAAATAGAAAATGTTATTTAACAATTGTTTTGGAGTAATTCAGATGTTCATGAGTTTTCAAAATTGAAAAAATGCTTACAGTATTTGATGAGAATATTAATACAATCAACTGGTTTTTCAGGGGTTTTCCAACGTATGTCTGACATTCTACAACCACAGTACCCACAGTTAATTGCATGTAACAATCCCGAGGGACTTCAACTGGGCTTATATAGTATAGACCATAGTGAATGGTGTTCCCAAAGAAAGGTTTGTGTCTAACTTATAAAATCAGGATGTTGGAAAATGTGAAACTTTATGTATCAAAGTGCACTTACAAAAAAATACTGCTATTATTCTACTTCCCATGTAAGGATATCCATAGGGCAAAAATAAATAAATAAATAAACAACCACCAAACAACTAGCATTTCTTTTGCTTACAGAGCTTGAACTTAGTTTTATTTCTCCAGATATCTACTGGAATTAAAAATTTAAGTTTAAATTATATGGCTATTTTTCTGTCATACTATGTATGTATACTTTGAAAGACATAGACTTTGGGAGCAGCACTATTAGTATGCAGTTTCACTCTTGTTTAATGTTCATCCTCTAGTGGCAACAATGGCAAATTACTGTTTGGTAAGTTCTTCTCTTCATCCACAAAGTTCCTTTATGAATATTTATATTACAATATCATCACAGTGGAAAAAAAAATTTAAAATTCTTAAAGAGAGCTGTAAAATCCAACACCTCTAAAAAAGAAATCTTCCTAATTATTACAGACCTTAAGTATGGATTTTGAGTGTGAGGCTGAAAAAGGTTAGTGGCTACAGATACCAGATCCTTATAAGAAGATAATCCCCAAAACATCCTGTTCTCTGAAATAAAAAACCCTTTTCCTGCATGAATGAATGTGAATCAGAGTTGCAACATGTTCCTGAGCTTTAGTGCTGACTTTCAAATGCAACATGGACAAATTTTAAGTTCAGAACAGCCTTCCCATTGAGAGTGTTCTTCTAGGGCAGTATTTTTCCTTTGGAGTGAAGTTATGACCTTGACCTATGGAACTGTTTTCAGTAAGCTTGTCCCTGAATAGATATTACACAACCTACCTGCTGATGGTGACTAAGCATGATGTTGGAGGGAGAAGAACAAAAACATTACCAAGAACAGAGGGAAGGGACAGAAATGTCTTCACCCTAGATTTATGAGTTCGGCCTTGTTCCCACTGAAGCAATGGTAATACTCCTGTTGACAGAGCTGGGAGTGCTCTGCCCAGCTGCAGTGTTTCTGTAGGAGGCCCATTTGAAGAGAAAAATGTTTAGCATATGTATTTAACATATTTTATATTTATGTAACAGACAAATGGAAACTAGGTCCTTCCTTGGCTTATCACAGAATAACTAGGAAAAGTGGAAAACTTTTAAACAAAAACAGATTTTTTCCTCTCTAAGTTACAACATAGTTACATTCCTGCTATGGACAAAACTGAGTAATAAATCACACAACAGTGTCACTGACTTGTACTTGGTTGTGTTTTGTTCTATAAGACATAAAAACACAAAAGTCTCCCTTAGCCCCATCTGTTGATGCACTCCACCATGCCTATTAAAACTGCTCCCTCCTCAACACTTCCAACTTATTAGAAACAAATGAACAAACACTAAGCCTAGCACACCTAGAAAATTAGACCAGTTGAATCAATTGGGTAACATTTTCAAATGTTGCTGAAAAGCCTGAACTAGGCAGAGATCTTACCACCACCACCTTTAGGATGAGGCCCTGAGTTGCTCATCCTCACCCTGCCCAAACCTTGCTCAGGTTTTGTAGTACTATGTAGGTACCTGTCCTGGGGTGACTTTATGATGATTGTATCCCCATTTGTCTGTTTAGCCAAGAAATAAGTTTTGTACCTTTATAAAGGAGAAGCGTGGAGTTTGTTATCAGAAACTGCACTTGCTCCCTTCCATCCTTCTGCTGGATCGTGCTGTCTGCGGTAGACAGCAGGAGAGAGTTCTCCTTTGCTTTTTAGTTAGCTTTTGGCTGGCTGAGGCAGAGAAGTTCCCTGGACTGTGGTTTGCTATTTTTCTTGGAACTGTTTTGAACCTGCTCTGGACTGAAAACCCAGAAGAGCACCAGGAGCTCACACCTGGGGCCGGGCCTGGGCTGCGGCATTTCCCAGTGCAGCGGGGACTGGGGACAGACTGAGTGAGCTGAGCTGCACCCCACGAGAGGGACCTTCTGAATTTGTCATCTCTTCAGAGCGGTGAGAGACTTTGTTGTTTAGTACTATTCTGGGGTTTTTTTGTGCTAGGGAGTGCTTTGCCTGTTAAATAAACCGCTTGTTCCCACTTTTTCTCCAAGGAAATCTTTCCCCAAACCAGCTGAAGGAGGGGCTACTTGAATTTGCTTTCTAGAAGAACCCTTTTGGAGGCTTTCTCCCAAATTTGCCCTAAACCAGGACAGTACCTAATGCTCCTATGCAATTAAATGGTGCTTAACAGTGCAGTCAATCCCAATAGGTGTGCAAATCCTGCAGAGCTTGACAGTGGCCAGTCTCCCAGGTATACTCATACATGTGGCTTTGCAGCACTTAGAGCAGCCCCATCCCTCCATCATGAAATAGTACATGTGCATGGAGATGCATAGCAGACAGCAGTGAGATAGGAGTTCTATATATCTGATTTCAATTCCAACAGCCCACAGTATAAAATTCTGGAAGTATAGATTGCATTTCAAATCCCCTTCTCATGTGAGACAGGAGCTTGAAACTAAATATCCTAGCTCACAAGGTAGTAACCATTGTTTCCAGCCTTACTGTGAAATCAATGCTTTTAAGTGTTACCTGTCAAAGTAGTTCCACTTTGCCTAAGTGTTTATTAAAAATAAGATTGAACTTGCATCATTGTTCTGTCACTCACTGTCCTGCATCTGTGTTTTTTTATTTCTTCGTGGATCTGTGGGGGTTTTTTTCCAGTTTTCCCTTCATTTTTTATAGCAGAAATGGAAAGAGGGAAAATATCCTTCATATCTTTTCTGCTTCTTACTTTTGGTCCATTTTGATCCCTTTTGTTGTCCTCCACTACATACTTTTGGCCTTTCCTAGCTCTACATGTCCTACTATAACTGTCTTCTGCTTTCAGCTCTTCATGTCACTGCACGTTTGTCATTTGTAGTGACCCTCCTCCACAAACAGATACCATAATCCTCCTAAAGGTTACATCTTCTCCTAAAAAGGAGGTGCTACCAAGGATAGGGGAAAAGAAATATCTCACATCTATAGGATAGGAAAAGAAAGGTCCTCTTCCTAGAAATGGAATAATTCAATTTTATAGTATGGAAAGCTGATGTAAATTCAAATATAGGAAAGAAAGTATGCACAGGATTGCTGGCAAATTTAGTCAGAGAGGAACGGGATCCAAAAAAAGCACTTACAAGATGTCCAGGTAAAATGGGTTTTGAAGTATACTTCCCAGCCAAGAGAGCACAAGCAATTCATTGCATCACATAACATGCACTTAAATCAAATTGGTGTTGCATGAGAGTATTCATAAAAAGGTCATGGATGCTTTAGCCTTTGTTACTCCTCCAGAAGAAAAAAAATCACACAAACCCTCAAAACCTGCACAAACCATAGCTCAGCAACAGCAAGAAGCTTTGCCACCATGAGAGGGAAGACATTACATTTAGACGGAAGGTTTGCAATTGCAATAAAAAAGATTATTTTCAAGACATATGCTACTGTGGATATGTGTTATAATTGTAACTGTGCTAGAAGGAAGAAAGAAGAGGTGGAACTGGAATAGTGGAGAAAGAAGTGCTGTATGGCATCCTGACTACCTCTGGCTATCTGAGAAAAAGTTCACTAAGACTGTAGGATTGGCAATTATACCACAAAGGTTATGATGCAAGCATGAAAATCAACAGTGTATCCTGACCTTTACTAGTATATTCAGTAGCAGATTTTTAGCCACAGCTGGGAGATGATAAAAATTGATAAAAGAAGGCAAATCACAGAGCAAATTCTTTGTGTGAGACCAGCAAATTGAAAAGTCTGTGATGATCTCATTTGGAGAAGAGATGAATAAGACAAACAAAAACACTATAGCAGATTCATGACATCAAAAATGTCTGTTGGCTAGCATAGAATGCAAAATCAGAATGCAAAATCAGTGAGTTAAAGGAAAATAAATATTGAACTTGATGTTTTAAAAGGTGTCATTTTTTGCATATACTTAATAAATCTGCAAAACAAGATAGATAACTTGTGAAAAATATCAACCCATAAGGCAAATGTACTATACGTGCAAATGAAGAAAATTAGGGTTAAAATTAAGATTAAGATTAAGATTAAGATTAAGATTAAGATTAAGATTAAGATTAAGATTAAGATTAAGAAGAAGGAGGTACTGAGGGGGTTGTTCATTTTTGTTATGTTGGCCATTTCATGGTCAAGCAATCTCTGATTGTAATTGCAGCAGCAACAAAAAAAAATTTAAGTCCTACTTTTATAGTTATATATAAACATTTCTACAACAGCTTGATTATTCAGATTCCTCAAGAGAGAAGCTTTTGACACATCTAATAATTGTTCTCTCTGTCTATCTTAGTTTTTACAACTGCCCCATCATCACCAAGCTATGAGTCACTAGAAGTTTGATTCTTTTCCATGTGACTTTGTTATTGAAGGCAAAATCACAGTGATTTACCAAAGGTAGTCAAATCTTATTTGTAAGGAGAGGCACTCTACTTTTCATCTGTAACAAAGTGCTTTAGCAATCCAATCTTGGCTTTTTGCTTTGTTTCATTATACATTAATTAATTTATTTATTTTTAATTTTTAATCTAGTAACTCCGCATGATCTTTGTGTTTGATGGCAGAGATTATTTATACAGAGGGTAGGCAAACATTCATGTGACATATCTCCAATATGATTTTGACATAATAACAACAATTTGTATTAACCCCTGGTATTGCTTTTGCACAGGCTGGTTTTTGGTAGCAGGGGGCCACAGAGGTGGCTCCTGTGAGAAGCTGCTGGAAGCTTCTACCATGCGCAGCAGAAGCAATCCCTGATGGCTCTGAGGATGGACATGCTGCTGGCCAGGGCTGGGCCAGTTAGAGAGGTAGCTAATGCCTCTGTGATAACAGATTTAAGAAGAAAATCAAAGTCACAGGTTTTTCTTCTAGTCAAAGAGGAGCAGGTGAGAATACGTGAAGGAATCAACATGGAGACACCAAGGTCAGTGGAGAAGGAGGGGCAGAGATTCCTCTGCAGACCATGATGATTGATGACCCTGGTGAAGCAGCTGTGCCCCCGCAGCCCGTGGGGATCCACGGGGGATGCAGAGATCCTCCCACAGCCCGTGGAGGAGGTGCTCACACTGGAGCAGGTGGATGCCTGGAGGAGGCTGTGATCAGTGGGAGACTCGGTGGAGAGAGGGGGTCCCTGCTTCCAGGCTGGAGCAGCCTGTCCTTGGAGGACTGCACCCCATGGAAGAGTGACCCACAGCACAGCAGTTTTGGGAGGACTGTCTCATGGGAGGGACTCACATTGCAGCAGGTGCAGTTCGGCTGCTGCTCTGAGAGTGGACCCATGCTGGAGAAGTTCACAGAGAACTGTCTCCCATGGGAGGGACCGCACAGTTTCACAGGGGAAGGACTCCTCTCCCTAAGCAGTGGAAGAAGATCTCAGGAGATGAACTGACCAAACCCCCACCCCCTGTCTTCCTGAGTTGTCAGTGGGAAGGAGGGAGGAGCTGGGGAAAGAAAAGGTGGTTTTATGGGCTTGTTTTGCTTCTCATTATCCTCTTCTGATTTTGTCAGTTATAACTTCACTTTATACCTCTAAACTGAGCCTGTTTTGCCCTTGGAGTGTTTTCTCCCAGTTCTTATCTCAACTAATGAACCCTTCGTTAATTTTTCCTCTCCTCTGCCCAGCTGTGGCAGAGGAGGGTGAGTGAGCAGCTTTCATGGGTGCCTGGCATTTGGCCAGTGTGAAACCCAACACTATCAGACGCTAAAGCTCAGGTAAACCTGAATCACAGCAGCAGCTTACCTGACTTCAGCTCTCTGTGCAAGCCTCAGGCTCTCTAGAACTGACTGAAGTCCCAGAGTTCTGTCTCTTGACCTCTGAAGAAACAGTGGAGGCTCTGAAACCTGGAAAAAGTACTCGTGGTATTACTGTCAACCATAATAATAATAATAATTACTAATACAAATAATACTGCTGAAATCAGAAATGCCCCGGGACAAAAGGCAAGGACAGAATTCCTGACAAAAGCAGCCGGACAAACTTATTTTTGTAAGAACCAGTGCAGAATTGAATAGCCTAAATGTGAGAAACAGTTTTAACTAATAGAGGGAAATGTGTCCTCCTGTTATAACAGCATTCATCACTTTGCTCTCAGTAACAAACCTCTTGCTCTCTTGCTAAGAATTCCAGGCTGCTGTCTTCTGCTCTGCCTGAAGCCCAGGCCCTGTTCCTTTAGCAAGCACAGTTCTGGCATATTTGTCCTCCAGTTTTGGCCTCCCACTTCATGGGACAGATGACCAGAGAAAACAGACTTCTTGATTTACTCTGGTCTGGGTCCTATGACTATTCTTGCTTTTATTAGCATTTTTTAAAAGATGAAAAGATGAAAAAATGGCACTTAAAATTCAAGTATTAAGAGCCAAATATATTCACAGAGGTTAAAAGTCTCCATAAAACCTCAGAAGAAAAGATCAGGAATTTGAAACATCAGGGGCTCTTCCAGTTTTGGGTTAGCAGTAAGTTTCTTTCAACATCCAGTCTACTGTCAAAGAGAATATTCACTGTTGCACTTGATAAGATAGAAACCAATATACATTAATTATTGCTGGCTGTTGTCTTCCAGGCACCTTTTCCTCTATGTTGTGCAGCTGGCTGTGACTATGACAGCTCTGATCTGCCTCTGGATCTCCCTTTTTCTCCATCAACACTGCCTAATTTTCTCCTACTACATGTAGAAATGCTTGTGCCTGGAAAGCCATGTATTAGTTCAGGGAAGAAAGGGGAGTTTCATGTTAATCCTGGCATTTAACTCATGTGATAGGCCCAGACATTAAAGTGAGTGGTAGTCTTTGGTTACTGTCTCAACCTTCACATGAGATGCTTGACTATGTATATGAAAGTACTATTATTTTTAAATTGCTTTAAGAGTAAATCTCTGGGGAATTTGCCTTTTCCTTTATTGGCATAAGGTAGCAACAACTTCAGCAAGTAAACCTAATGGTGATGAGGGCAGGAGTCACTCCATCAGTACCTACAGCCCTCAGGGACTGCAGTAAAGGGCTTATCATGTGGTTAGTGGTGTTCTTTTCTGTTTCTGGGCCCAGAGAGACAAAGCAGCTGAAAAATACAAAGAGATTTAAACAGCTTATCCTGGTTTAGATGCCTGGAGCCAGTGCTAAGGGGGTAATTTACATTTTTTAAAGTAATTTCTAAGCTATGGCTCACCGTAGTAGGCACTGAAAAGCCTTTATTTCCATGGCTGGTCACAGAAATACCCCTACCTGGGTTTAGTAATGCTGACTATAGCAGAAGCAGTGAAGCAGAAGGATTTTTTTATACTACCTGTCCACACGGGAGCTCATACTCTGCCATATGCTTTCAGCTTTGTCATACCGCAGTAAGTCAAAATGTTTCTGTATTATTTCTCCAGCTAGGCAAACTGAGAAAACAGCTGGCCCATGGTAGGATGACTAAAGGACTTTAACTTCTCTTGACAGAAGAGCGCAACAGTTTGTAGAAAATAGTTTTCTTGCTGGTCGGTGTATGCACAACATTGCAAACAAGGTGTTTTACTCAGTGCCCAGACACTTTGGGTGCCACCAAGGAGATAAACTACTTTTTTCTCTCTTTTTTTCATGACCCATGATTTAATGCAGGAGGTCCATAGAAGCCTCCTCTAGCTAAACTCACCATGACACAGCCTCTCACTAGAGTATCTGCAGATTTAGTTTTAGGTATTTATAAGCTATTTCCCACATTTTAGCCGAATGAATTGCTGGAGCAAAATAGCAAAAGTCAGTCTGCATCCAAAAGTTAGTGCAACACAAACTTGGAACATCTCCTTCTCTGCATCCAGAATTTAATTCTAAAAGTCATATTTACCTGATCAGAATGGATAAATAATACCAAATGGCTTATATGTCATTGCTACACAGTGACAACAATCAACAAATGTGTGAATCAAATTATTAATTAATAACCTAAGCATAATCAATTGACTGGAATTCCTAATAATCCACACAGCTGAAATAAAGCAATTTTTGTATAGAATAAATTCAGAGAAGAAACTAAGGGTTTTATATTTCTATCATAGCTATTTCTCTTCATATGCTTGATGGCATTTGTGTGTGGTGTGTGTGTGTATGTGTGCGTGCATCATAGTTTTGGATTTTTTTGTTTGGATATTAAGCTTAAAAATCAGAATTAGTTTCTTACCTAAAAAATAATAATGAGGATATTCCACTGGTTATTTGGGTTTTTAGAAAAATATCCAACTAAGTAGTTTCAGTAGGAAATTATTTGGCAAGTTACTTGAATTTTTGGTAATTAGTGGATAAAAATTACTTGTACCCAAATGTATATAAAATTTTACATTCTGTGAGTCACACCATATAACTTTAAAGAAAAGGAATTTTAAAATCTCAAACTTTATTTGTCATTGACTAAGAATTATTGAGAAATCAATGGGAAAATCTTACAGAAAATGTAACCCTTGTCTAGGATTCATGTGATGTCTTTTGACAAATGGTTTGAGTTGGAGTCAACAGTTGGAACACCTAAAAATTACCGTCAAAAGTCTTTAGTAAACACACCTTTACATCATGAATGTTTTTAACCTTCTGACTCTTATCTGTTTGTGTTCTTTAAAGCAATGTCAGGGTCAGAGATGGAGATTGGTAGATGAGTTGTAGTATTACATCAAACAGAGTCTACATAAACATATATGCTACTTTCACTTCCCATGGCCTATACAAAAGCATTGCCTGGTTGATTGATGTTATCATAATCTGTTGAACATATGTTCATTACATTTACATAAATGAAATATGAAGGGACTGATTTTTATGGATCTACCTTTTGTACAGAAGAGCACCTCACAAAGTCTGCTTTAGCAGACTTTTACATTTCCCCAATTTGATTTCACAAAAGATAGCAAGTGAATAAAGGGCTGGGCCCTGATTTCAGGTGGACCTGGAACCATAAAAGAAACAAACCAAAAGCACTTCCAAAATTTTTTATAATCTATGGGGAGGAGTGTTGTTTATCTTTTATTTATCTTATTTGGTACACTGAAAAGGTCTGACTTGTAAAAGACTGCAAGTTGCTAGGAATTGCCTGAGCAGTTCAGATACTGCCAGTTGCCTGACAGCAAGGAAAAACTTGCCAAAGACCTGAAAACATAATGGTGCATGGGAAGAATGAGATTTTTTTGAAACTAACAGGAGTTTTATTATGTAGGCATGTACATCAGACAAGCATGCTGTTCTTGCATTGTGTGTTTATCTGATTACATAAAAATTACAGTGATGAGTTAAAAAAATCATCTTTCAAAATAATTTCACATATGTTATTAAAAGTTATTTACTCGCAGTTCACCTTAGTTTTTTTAGACAGAAAAAGTGCAGGCAGCACAGTGGCAGGCTGGAGTACAGTAATTTCGGAGGCAAGTAGTTTGTGTTAAGCAGCCAGTCCATGATCCTCAATTCTGTTCATAAAAAGCTGTCTAAACAGCCAAATCCATAAATAGATGTGTGAATGAATACATGCATACACATATACAAATGCATGTGATTTCTTTGGGTCTTTGTCATTTTACAAATTGGCTTACTTTCCATTCATATTTTTTTTCATTTTTCTTCATGAAAGAGACTTTGTTTTGCATTGTTTCTTTTTTCTCTTTGGGAGAGAAAATAGACATATTTCTGTATATTTTTCACTTCATTTTGAATGGTAAGAGAGTCATAGTTTTCCAAGACAGATGTACAAGAAAAAGTAGAAATGAAAGGGAGGAAAGAGTTTGAAAAGTCTGATTGCAATTTTCATGCCCTATATTTTCAGGCAAAAATTACTCCCAGTCAGACGCGCAAAGTCCACAGAATTGTTTTAAAATCTGTAAAATTAGATTTATTGAAGTACTTAAAAGTGCTAGTGAGTTTCAACTTTGGTGTATCCAGATAGACATGCCCAAAACTATCTGAATTTAAAAAAAAAAAAAAGAGTAGTTAAGTGAAAATGTTTCAAGTCTGTAATCAATGAGAATGTTTTTGAGAACTGACTTATGAATATAGAGGGGTAAAAAATTAGTACATTATAATTAAAACATTTGGCATCAATATCAGAGCACAGAGTGAATAATGACATGAAATATGCCGTGCAGCTCTGCTTCACTTTCACATACATGATGAATTTACAAAACAAGATAGATAAATTGTAAAAAAAAA
>VXBQ01009868.1:568537-596087 GCA_013400175.1 Phainopepla nitens | reverse complement strand
AAAAAAAAATAAAAAAAAAAAAAAAAAAAACCCCCCCCCCCCCAAAAAAAACAACTAAACAAAAAAATCATGTTACATTAGATGACTTTGTAATGGAATGTGCTATTTCAAGCTTGGTACATACTGTGAATACCAGGATAAAATAATCTGTTCAGCACAGTGAATTTTGAGTACTTTTTCTCTTACTGGAGTGACAACTGTTGCAGGCAAGGGAGGAAAGGAAAGATTTCCCACCTACACCTTCCCTAGATTATATGTGAGGAGATGGAGAGGGTTAAAAGGACAGACAGAAAAGCAGGTATCTTGTTTATTTTTTGAACTGTTTGGCAAATACTGATGTCCCTGAAGTGCATGTTTTGAGGACTGATCCTCCTCTCACCCCCAGGAGCAGCAGCAAAACTGAGCCCAGGCACAGGAGATCCTGCTTCGGCTGCGCAGCTGCTCCCGGAGGTTAATGCAAGGACTCGTACGTGCATGTGTGCAGTAGTTACAAGATCCTGATGGCTTTATTACCCTGGAGGCCTCCTCTTCGGTATGTCAGTGTACTCCTAACCTGCAGCCACATGACGAAAATTAAACAAGGGTTTGTTGCATTTGTTGCTGTGGAAATATGAATTCAGTTGCTTCAGTTTCAATGGGATTTCCCTTCGCTCTCCTGCCCCCCCTCTCCCCCTTGTTTTTTGGAACATTTACATTTTTATAAAAAGTCAAGAAAAGGAGACATTTGTGACAAGCAAAAGCAGAGGGCATAGCCTCCATTCATCCATTCCGTTCTGCCAATTTTGTCTCCAGCCCCCACCACATTTTTCCTTGTTAACTGTGTTGGGGCAAGGAGGTGGGAGTAAGGGAATAAAAGCATTCCTGCATGTCTGGAGGAAAGAAAATAGATAAAGGGGGAAAGTGAAAGGGGAGGGGAAGAGTGGCCAGGGACTTGAACTGCCAGTGAAACGATGCTTCTCCGGCCCTCCTGTTCAGATAATAGTTAACTCGGGGTTAAAGATTAATACCCAGGCAAAGCACTGTATAAATGGCCCGGGCAAGCCGAATGTATGCGAAGTGCCTGCTGCTCCCCTGGCCGCGGATCTGCCCTGCCCCGGCCCCAGCTCAGCGGCATGAGTGTCCCGCGGTGCNCCCTGCACCCCGGAGAGGCTCGCTCGGTGCCCGCCCGTCCCGCCCGACTGCCCGGAGGCTGCCCGGCAGCCCGGCTGCGGCTGCTGCCAGGTCTGCGCCCTCGGGCCGGGGCAGCCCTGTGGGGTCTACACCGCCCGCTGCCGCCTGGGGCTCCGCTGCCACGTCCCCGCCGGGGAGCCCCGGCCCCTCTCCGCCCTCATCCAGGGGCACGGGACGTGCTTGCCCGCCAGCGAGGTCGGAGGGATGCGCACGGAAGAGCCGGCAGGTACCGCGCCATCGCGTCCCCGCTGCGCCTCGCCTCACGGGCGGGTCGGGAGCTGCGCGCCGGGCGCTGAGGCACGGGCCCCGCCCGGGGCAGCGCGGGGATGGGCCGGCGCGACGCGGGCTCCAGGAGCCAGAAGCCGGGAACAATGAGCGAAGTTAGGCAGGCGTCTGAAAAATAGGGAGGCTGGAATGCGCTTTCCAGGGAAAGATGCTCTGACCTGTTCGAAGAGAGGTGCATCCTGGTGGTGGGCCTAAGATGTTCACAAGCTGGCGTGCTACAGTCTGAAAGCACAAAAACCCTTAAGTACCGTGATGGGACAATGCAGAACAACAACAACAAACTATCTGGGAGGCTGCAGAGAGTTTTTCTTTAGTAGTAGACAGTAGGTGGAGTAGGACAAACGTTTAATAGGCTTTGGTTATGTCCATCTCTAAAAGTCATGATAGAGAATGAACAGGCTTTGTGCTTGGTTTCATTTCAGGAGTAAAATGTAGCTGGAGTAATGGAGTGCTAGCTAAACTATCCTGAGGCAAAAAGGCATCTCAAGCATCTTAGACTAAGTGATGGACATGTGGGAATTTCTTCGGTGTTATATCGTTATTTTTCAATTTATTGTTAACAATATCAATATTAATCTTCTTTTCATCATCACTACTGTTATGTCCATGAAGTGGTGATTAAGGTAACTCGGTAGCATTACAAAAATAATCATCATTGACTCCAGATAACAATAGCCATTAGTAGAAGTAAATGGAGTTTCTCTTGTACTTGAGGAGGTGGGGAAGGCAGAGAACAGTGACTAAATCAAGCATTTAAGCTACCTGCTTTCAATTTTATTTGATTCCTTCCTTCTTCTTTCCAGAGTTTGCTTGCTTCATTCCTTCCTTCCTTTCTTTCTCCCTTTCTTTCCCTCCTCAATTTCTCATCTTCATTTCTTCTTGAACACTGCCAAAGGGTGTTTTTTAGTCCATTGCCTGTTTACAACCTTGATCCAGCAAGTGTTTAGACACAAATATATTATCCTATGATGAATTGCTTCCAACTGCAAAGAGCTCCTGCTGCTTTCAGTGGAAGTTCACACATGCTGATTTAGACATGGCATGAAGGCTATGATCAGGTAGAACCAAATATTTTCTGCTAGTCCTTTGCTATTTGGTCTACTGCAGGCCAGCATGAGCTGCTTCTGGCTTCTGTGAATTGTTGCCCCTTCTTATTTAGGAAGCAAGAACAAAGTACAGGATACCACGGGATGAGGTCTTGACCATTTCCTCTCATTAATAAATATCACGTTGACAAAAATCTAAATTCATTGCAAGTGTAACTTCAGTCTTTTCTTACTAAGCCATGTTTCTAGAACCCACCATGGTCAAGAAAGTTGTTTTGTTTTTTTACTTATAACAGACTGTCTGCAGCTTCATCTTTCAGATTCAGATAATTTTGAAGGATCATAAAATAACCAACTTATTGTTAGAGAATAGCTGCAGAGCCCTTCTATGTATTTATTACCAAAGTGTAATTTGCCATGCTGCACATGTAATTTATTCCTATAGGATCTACTGTAATGGATCTGTCTTAGATATTACTTTTTTGTTGTTGTTGATCTTTCTCTTCACCTTTTTAAACTTTGAGAAATAAATGCAAAATTTCACTGAAGATGTTCACCTTTATATCCTTCATTTCCAGATTCTATAGAACCTGATGATATGCCTTTGGAAAGCACGGAAATAACACAGGATCAGCTGCTGAACTATCAGTTGATGTTTCCCATAGGCCAGGATAAATCCATTCCCTGGAATGCCATCACTGCGTATGAAAACATGAAAGCAAAGAGAATATCTGCACTCAAGAACTGGAAAGAGAAGGTGGGTTTTCTTTGTAAAACTTTCAGACACCATTTCAGTAGAGCCTCACAAAAAAATTCTAGCAGCAACATTGAGATATCAGTATTTTGGATAGCTGGCAGACCAACTTTTGGAATGTTCTCATCAGATGCTTGAGGAACAGACAAAATGTCTGGAGTGATAATAACAGGCGTGCATCAGGTATGTCCTATACAGAACACAAACTTCATGCAGAGGCTGAATATTTCCCCATATTTATGATCAGATTATAACCTGGCCCCTTAATTTACAGGAATCTATATTAAATTTTTGGACTCCTTTTAGTTAAGAAAAGGCATTTGTCACTGGTCCAACACACAGCACAACAGAAGGGAGTCCTTCCATATAGTTATTGATGAAACACCAATGCAAAACAAAATTATATTTGCCCTGATCACGAGGAAACCCTATTAAGTACACTCATGTAGAAAGACAAAAAGCTCAACAATTAAAGTGGGGTTCGACATTGCAAAATTCCAGTGAGTAACGAGGGTGTAGGGCCTTTGTAAGAGGGTTCGTGTTCCACTTGAGGGCACCAGAGAACCATGGTTAGACGGGTCCCGGGCAGCAGCACTCCTGCATCATGGAGCTGTCGGGCAGCACAGAAGCCTGAGTTTAATAATGGTCACTGGCAAAATGGAAAAGAAAAAGAAAAAAATATACTAATCACCACCCTACCTTAGGAAGCCTCATTCCATACCCAGAACAGGACTTAATCATTGATTTAGTTTGAGCTGTTATGCACATGTGCTGTTAGTTGCAGTTCTGATTTTTAGGGCTTCTGCTTTTCTCACCCAGAGCCACAGATAAATCCATGGACTGGAACGACAGCTTATATGCGGGGCTAACATGGGGAGGTTCTGCAAAAGCAGAGGTTATGTTTTCACTCAAAAGTAAAAATATTTGTTCAATCACTTTTCCTTTGTTCTACTGATTCAAACGTGTTAGGCAATGTTGATGTACAGAAATTAGGACTTTGAAAAAGAGAGCCAGCAAATTGTGAAAACAGTGGATATTGCAAACAGTTCCTCATTCTCAGTTCCAAGAACTTTGGGGTTTTGTCCCAGAGCTACACAACGCCTCCATGTTGCTTTGGCAATGGTTCTGTCCTGTACAAAAGATAACAAACATTCAGATGTTTGTTCTTGCACCATCTATATATGTCTTGCACCTATCCTCCATATATCAACAGAGTACAAGGCCATGGCAACCTGGAAAACGTGACCAGTCTCACATACCACTCTTCTAACGTCCACCTCCACATAACAGGAGAGATTGTATCCTCTGAGCAGTAATGTGTTTACTTAGTACAGGTTAAATTTTCTTGAGTGGCAATTTAAGGACTAAAATCCCCATGTTTATGAGAACAGAAAAAACCTCAAAGAATAAAAACAAAGGTCTGAATGCAACACCAGAGTTTTCTGGCTGTGCTCCTACTGAAAGAAGAAAAACTACATGCAAAACAGTCTGGTGCATACTTTATACCTAAATAAGTATTTTCAGATTTTTACTGTCTATTCTGATCACCTTTTGTGTAGCTGATTTCCTTGTGATTTTGGTACTCACTACCCTGGTATTCTTGCAGGGTCCGTGTCAGAAGGAGCTCTACAGAGCCCTGTATAAATTGGTGAAGGCTCAGCAGAGAAGCAGAGGGGAGATTTACAAATTTTACTTGCCCAACTGCAACAAGAATGGATTTTACCACAGCAAGCAGGTGGGTGCCTTTTTCCCCCTCTCTGCTCACAGCAGCGCTGCAACCAGCCTGGTACAGCCAACCCTTTCACAGCCCTCTGCTCCCAAACTCACAAGTTTGCAGCAGATTGTGAAAACAGGGATACTTACTAGTGAGAGCAGATTGTTCATCCTTCTCTTCAAGGTGAGCTGCATGCAGTTGGCTGTCAGCACTATTGCTGAGCCAAGACAGGAGCCTTTTCCCTTCACAGAACAGGCACACTCAAAGCCTTTTCCGAAACAGTTTAACCCTGTCTGCTCCCATGTACTTGATTTGTTAGTATACATTCAGTTGACATTAATTCATAATATCTGCCATACTACCTGCCAAAACCCATTGAATATATAATAATCACTGTGTAAAAAGTGGGCTCTCAGATCACAGGCAGTGGAAAACCTACACAGGCAGTGAAAAAAAAAAACTCTTTGGAGCAAAGTTAACCTTCTGAAAGCCTAAAAAAATACTGATTTGTGCCACCTGTGGATTAGGTTATTTGTTTGTTTCCATTATACCCTCAAAAAAATCTATTGCAAGTTACAGTGAGAGTAATCTGCAAAACTAACTAAAGATCTGAATCTCAAGCCACACCCTGTAACCACAGGTCATGCACACAAATTTAGTAGGTCTGCATAAATCTGTGTCACCAAGACTCCTTGGTTTTGGGCATGGCATCACGGTGTGACTCACAAACACTGTGACCTGGGATCTAATCAAGTGCAAATAGAAACCTGTTAAGCACCTCCCCAAGAAAAAAAACTAAAACATACCACCTTATTTGTCTCCTTGTGCGGAGACAGAAAATTCAGTCACTGCTGTCACCCTATGAGATTGTATATTCTGCCATCCTTCCATTTCTCACACTGGCACTGGAAGATACTGCCATTTTCTACCGCTGTCTACCAAGGATTGGACAGTTTTAAATCTGAAGTTGCTCTTGTGACAGCTGAGCTTCAGTGTTGGTTCCCTAACCAAGTGTGTTGTTTAGAGGCTCTGCAGACCACTGCATTCAAAACAAACCTGGCAGTCAATTGAAAACAAGTGCATGGCAGGTCCCCACCTTCTGATCATAATTCTGTCCAACACCTCTATTGGCAGTACCTCACAGGTAATCTTACAGTTACTTATTGTGATTTTTTTTTTTTTTTTGCTAATTATATTCTAGTGTGAAACTTTACTGGATGGAGAACCTGCTGAATGCTGGTGTGTCTACCCGAAAAACGGCAGAAGAATTCCTGGATCTCCAGAAATTAAAGGAGACTCAGAATGCCAACAGTATCTCAGCTCACAAGAATAAAACTAAACCCCAAGGTTTTTCACACCAAGTTTTCTGTGGGGCCTGTTACAGTCAGGAACCATTCCAGTCAGGAGCCATTTCACTGAGGTAGTCTAGTGCACCTGATTTTGAGTGTATGAGTAACCCCCTAAAGTAACATTTTTACTGCACTGAGATTGCCTGCATATTTAAGTAACAAATGTGAGCAACTGCAAGATCAAATTCTATAATCTTGTATATTTTGTTTGTATAGTATTATATATAACCTCATATGTAAAGCTGATGAATTATTTATTTCTCTGCATGTATTTTTGTCTCCATATGTTGTTACTAATTTATATTCTCAAACACTTCATAACTTTATATTTAAATACTTAATATTATTGTGCTTAAATATATGCATCATGTTGGAGGAATGTTGCAACTTAAGACTTCAAATGGCATAGCTATTGGGAAAAATGGCTTGTAAACTTGCATTTTTGTACTACATATTTATAGATGTAAAACTGAATTTTAAAAAATAGATTTCAGTAGAAAGCATGCTTAGAAACTTATTTAAAACGTGTTTTGTGAACATATTATGTTACTTTTGCACCTCTGTTTCAATGCCAAGCTGTTTCTTAAAAAAGAAAAATTCTGTACTGAAGCTCCTGATGGGACAGTAATTGTATTTTATAAACATATGCACTGGATAAATGGCAAAACACAGTATGATATTCTGCACCACCTTTGACAGGTGTAAGTTGTTCACAATGTTGACATTATTTAAAATGAGCTATTAAAAGTCTTCTTCTCTGCCCTTGTCTCTTGTCTGCTTGTTTCCCTTCAACAGTCTGACCTCAGCAGGAAAACAGGCAAAAGTCTTGCAAATCTGTCTCCTGAATGCCACGCTCCTTTTACCTTCAATGAGTTTCCTCCTTTTGGTCTCCCTGCCCTGTTCCCCAGTCCTGTCCTTCCTGGTCCCAGCTGTGCCATGCAAGCCTCTGCCTTGGGCAAAAGAGCAACCTCCAAGGCAAGTTATTAAAAGATTTTCTGGATAGGAAAGCTGGATGCCTTTCTCCACTCAAAAGCCCAAGGCAGCAGTATCAGTACCTTTAAGATAACATCAAGACTAGGAAGAGTCATTTCCTGCACAGAAAGTCAGAGGTTATAAAAAGGAGGCTGGAAAAACCCAGCCTTACACTTTTTACTGAAAGTAGAGAAGAGGGTACTCTTGGCTTGGGATATGGTCGATTTCCCTCCCCTACATGTTCCTTTGACTTAGTGATTGCAGAGAAAAAGAGAATGCAAGTGACTGCCCTTCTGGCTTCAAGCTGATTCTGTCCTTGGAGAAACTGGTCTGGGAGTAAGCAAGTCCCACGGGTGAAAAGATTCGGCACCAACCCTTCCTATGAAAAAAGCCAGGGAGGAGAGTTATAACATTTTCTAAGAGTCTGGCAGAAGTGAAAGCCTAAAATCCTCCTGCCACTTGTTGATGCAGATTTTGAGCTTTAAAAGGAAGAAGGGAGCTGCAAAGTGAAAGCCTGGAGATCTCTGCTCTCCCTGCCACGTTTCTGTGGCTTCACATGCTGTGCTTGCTGACTGTCTTGGCTATATGTGCATGCCAATGTCTGCCAATCCAATGGGGGTCTATTAAACTGCTCTAGATTTAAAAGTATGGATATAATACTGACCTCCCTTGTGAAGTCTTTTGAGATCTTCCCAAGGAAAGCACTGCAAAAAGCAGTCAATGGTATTGGTATTGTAAGTAACTAATGTCTAACATCCCTGTCTGAGCTCATCCTAATGAGCTGCTTAGAGGCTAAAACTGTGTTACAGCACCACATTCACTATGTCCAAATGCTTGGCAGTCACTGTATCAAAATAATGAAGCAGCAGCAAGTTTTGGAGTCCTTTTCACGGAGTCTGCTCAGCACTGAACAATTGTCACAGCATTGCCAAGGGAAAATGGTGAAGAAAGGAGGGGAAATTATAATCTTACAGCCACAGCACACTCTAAAGAGTACTCTGACTGCTCTCACCCCATAGAAATTGTGTAAAGGTTTATCTCTAAAGAGCAGAAACGGATTCATTTTTTCGAGATAATTATATATATAGGGGAAACATTCAGAGTTTGTCTAATAATAGTCTATTTACAGAATAGCAATCCAGTGGACAGCTACTTCCAGTGCTTTGCAAGGTGGAAGTTTCCCATCCTAGCTGTAAGAAATTGGAGTTTTCAGTGGGGACAGGGGTTTAGGAGATACTCTTTCCCCTAATTGTTAAATACCAGAAGCAGAAGGTACTTTGCCCAACATTCAGGAATGACAGGCCAATTTCTTGGAAGTGTTTAGCCCCTTACTTCCCACTGAAAGTGGCAGGGGAGGAGTGCCTCCTTATCTGCAATCTGGCCTCCTGTGACATCTTGCCAGGACTCACCAGGACAGACATCTGCTCAGCTGCTCTGGGATGAGCTATCTGACTAGGACCAGACTCTTCCATATACTGGGATTAGGACTAATGCAAGGAGGCAAAGCAGGCAAATTTTATCTTCCTTATAAAAGAGCTGCCAGGAGCTTGGACTACAGTTCTTATGATCAGCCTCAAACACCAAGGTGAAAAATCAAAGGTCTTCAGTTTTTCTTTGTTTTACTTTTTCTCTGTGTGTGGAGCACTTTGGTTTTGTTGCTTTGGTGGTTGTTTTTTGGTTTGAGGTTTTTTTGGTTTTGGTTTGGTTTGGTTTGGTTTGGGGTTTGCTGTTGTTTCTTCTCTTCTCTTCTCTTCTCTTCTCTTCTCTTCTCTTCTCTTCTCTTCTCTTCGCTTCTCTTCTCTTCTCTTCTCTTTTCTTCTCTTCTCTTCTCTTCTCTTCTCTTCTCTTCTCTTCTCTTCTCTTCTCTTCTCTTCTCTTCTCTTCTCTTCTCTTCTCTTCTCTTCTCTTCTCTTCTCTTCTCTTCTCTTCTCTTCTCTTCTCTTCTCTTTTTTCTTTTATTTTCATCAGCTGGCAGTCCTGGCTTCAGTGTGTGCCTGCTGCAATGATTCCTCCTGTGCTGGCAAGCCAAGCCTGGTGGGAATGAGTGGGAAAACAAGAAAGGTGCCACAGGATACTCAGCAGCTCAGGTCGCCGGGTGTGCAGCTGGATGAGTAAAGGGGATGTACTGATCCTTCTTACTTCAGCTCCCTCCCTTCATAGTCACTTGCATTCCTCCTACACTACCTAATTAGAAATTAGTTGGTGGGAAGGTCTTAGATGAGCAACTCTGATGTTTAGTTCATGTCATCTGAGAACCCTACCTACCCAGTTTGTGCTTTTTCCTGCCAAAACCGTGTCAGGTTTGCTGCAGCAGGGTTTTTTCCAGCCATGCCTCCTCCTGCCCTTGGCCTACTGCCAGCTGCAAAACACTCATAGCACAGAAATGAGGTCAGTGCCCTCTGCACTTCATTTTCTACCCACCATTTCCCCTAAAGCTGTCCAAAGACAACCAAAAATCACCTGGTACTGGGCTCTGCTCATACTGAGTCAGTTCTGCTCATTGCTTTGGTGTACAGCAGAGACACATCTGTGTCAGCTAGAGCTGGCAGAAAGTGAGGGGAGAGAAAGGAGGAAAGAAAATGGTAGTGAAGGGCAGCCAACTCTAACACTGAAATCTCATCAGCATCTCTGTCACTTCTCTACCAAAAGAACACATGCTTTGGAAAAGAAAAACCTAGTCAGGGAACAACTTCCTGCAGACCCAGTCCAAAATGCAATTAGATATTAAGCACATGAAAATTTAGCCTTTTACTTTACAAACAAATATATTCCTTTGATCTTGCACTTGCTAATGTGAGTCTTAAACACAGAAAAAAAAATTAAAAAGTAAACAGAAAATGCATCATATATAGCTTTGGTTCCTCAAGGAGAAGAAAAGTAGGATGAAAAGGAATGGTACATGGCAGAGATTTGTCACAGGACTTATTGCATTTCTGGAAATCACTCAGCTCCCATAGCACTAGATATTACAAAAAAGTCCTAAAAAAATTGCTAAAACAGAACAGGTACTTTTCTGCAAAGTCAGAAGTAAAGATGCCTGTGCTTTACCAGCAGTCTAGCAGCACTGACTTTAAGAATTATGTTATTTTTCTACACACATCATTGCTTTGTTATTGCAGAACAACACCAATGTCTAACCCCTGCTCAACCCATAATAATAATAATACACTAAAAATAAAATAATAAAGAAAAAATGCCCTTTAAAAAAAAATGATCCAAACTACTCACTCCAAGCTAGACTCTCTGCTGCAAATTGAGTGGTCAAATTCGATATGTATCTTTAGACAACACTTTTGAAGTTGGTCTACTTTTCCTCAGCCATCACTCCGCTGATAAACCACTAGCCTAAACAGTCTCCCAGGCTGCACTGAAGACGGGTCTCATGTTTTCTGTTTGCCAACACATTTTGCATTTATGGACCAATTGTTGCCGTACATTGCATCAAGAATTGGGCAGGTATCCTGACTGCACAGGGAAGCAGGGTATGAGCACCTTAACAAACACCTAATTGTGTTTATTTGACTGTTTGAGACTCGGGTAGGTGGTATATATTGAGTAAGAGTAGCAGAGTTGGCGCAAGTGGAAGGGTTCTCTTACCGACATACCACCCTATATTACCTAGTCATTTTTAGGTTCAAGTTGGGAGGGGACAAAGAAGGAGAGGATCTGTTGGGAATACAGACACTTCGTTCTGTATTACCTGGAAGTACTAAAAAACAGCAGTGGAGCAGGAGCCCAGACATACCAGGGCTTGCACTCTGATTAATGAAAATAGCTCTGATGATAGCTCTGCCAACAAACAAAGGCTTTATTTTCCTTCTTTTTCTCCTCCCTTGACTTACAACTGCCCCCAGAGAGCAAAGTTCATCCTCAAGGAAGCTACTGTGAGGATGCAGGGAGAGGGGCAGCATCCCATGAGAAAGATGTGGGAGCAAGGGTGCTCGTGGGTGTTGCAGTAAGGATAAATGAATAAATTTAAACTTAGTCCATTTCAGATCATGGCTGTTTTATTTTGAAAAAGTTTCTACTCGTCTTTTCAGACTCCCTCTTGGATTATCAAGTCTGAGTGGCAGCATGGGCAGCCCAGCAGAGACAAGGGCACGCAAGGGAAGGCAGGGGCTGTGCACATGCTTGCCCCTTTGCTGCTTTGCTACCAGCCACATTTGCCATCAGCGACAGTGCCTGACCAACAGACACAGCTCTTCTAGCAGAGCCTTTGTGCTGCAGTTCTGCTATGCTGAGCACAGCTTAGGCGGTCTTCCTCTCGCTCTCAGTCTCCTCTAACCAAGATATAAGTTAACAAAGAGCAGCCTATTTGTGCCTATACTGAGGCTTTTAATTGCATAATTACGCAAAGGGTCACAGGTGATTTTCTCTATCTCTCACTGACAGTGCTTTGTAGTTCACCAGGCTGATGTGGAGATGCTGAGGTTCTTTGGAAAAGCATCCTAGTGTTGGATGTCTGTGGAGGCCTAGAGCAAATGGTGGCTATAATAATCATCTTCTTTCTTCTTTTTTCTTTGCCTGCTGTTTCTGTTTATTGCTGCTTTGGCAGCTGAGGCCTTACCATTTAGCCCCAGCAAGGGAACAGAAAAAGAAGATCAGCTTGGTAATAGCAGCTGTAGAAATGTATGGCAGGATCTGAGGGCAGAAGGTTGTGTGCAGCACCCCTGTGATAAAACAATAATCAGCTAGGTCTTTTTAACTGAGTGCAAATTACATGATACATAGCAGACTTAGGAAACAAGTTTCACCTTGGCATAAGGAGGCAAAAATAGCCTCTGCTCTCCAATTGCAAGGAGTGAGGGAAATGCACTCTCAATCTGGCTTTTGTAAGCAAGTCCCTCCACTATTCCACTTCTGGAAGGAATTACCATAAATGGCTATGGGAAGCAGTCCTTCTCAATCATGTTTTCTTTAGAGCTTTTCAGATTTTTCTGCATGAAACCTCAGCTTCCTTCTGCAGAGATAATTTTGCTACCTTTCTTTCCATCCCCACTCATGGAGAGAGCAGTGGGGTAAAATTAGCCTTGACAGAGACAGGCTCTTAAGGAATCTGAATAGGTCAGCAGAAGTGGAAAGCCAGGATGCATACGGCAGGAGGACATGAATTCTGCAAGGATAAACTGAGATTTGCAGCATTACTCTCTGCTTCTGCTAATACTTGGTCTCTATTTTTTTTCAGCAGCAGCATTCTGCCTTGAAGTCATTTGCATTTTTCAACATATGTACAGGGTAAAAGCAAAAAGAGAGATTTTTCAGTGGGATTTTCTCTAAGGCTGATATATATGCTTCTACTTCTGCAAAATCTGAACTGGAATAAGTAAATAAAATGCAGACTTTTATAACGAAAGCTTCTTTTGGTGAACAACAAATTTGTACTACTTGTCATTTTACCAGAAAATTTTCTTTTGGGCAAAAGAAGTTGTAACATCTCCTCAATCAATACATTGCATAATGCAGACAATCTCACGCGCTGGAACTTGGGACACCAAACCGCTACTGATAGGCTCAAAGGATTTTGGAGGTTAGAAGGGACCTCTGAAAGAGACCTGCTCCACCCCTCCCTGGTCCTCCCTTCCCCTGCAGGGCCACCAAGGAATGGTTGCCTGGGACTGTGTCCAGATGGCTTTTGAGTATCTCCAAAGATGGAGACTCCAAAACCAAATGGTTAAATACATTCCAGTTAGAAGGAGACAGCTGGGTGCACTGGATATACCAAAAGACGTCTCTTCTAAAGGCCTTGAACCTATTTTGCTTGCCTGCAGATTAAGCCATTACTGATATGGATCACAGAAATCTTGTCCTTGGAATACTCTGATATCCTTTTTGGATCTTATTTTTAGATGTCTCAGAAATAAAAAAAAAAAAGTGGGAGTTGGGAAAGAAAAATGAGTCCTTTCTAATGAGGAAGCAAGTATATTCTTCTGGTAGAAATTAATAGAATTGAAGGATTTCTAAAGGCACGGCAGGACCACAGAGAAAACAGCTACAAATGTAAACATTTCATTTTGTATACTAATATGCTTTGGCATCGAGGAACATTGCTCAGTACTCTCCATACTTTAAATAAAATTCCTATTGCTAATATGTGAACTCTCTGTGGAGCCATCCTTGCATACACAGTTTTAGAGTGACCAGAGATACACAAAGACGATTTCCCAAATAGTTTGAAAAACCACTACTTAAATTTAGGGCTCAGTTCAATAAGGAATTATGCTGTGTAGGGTTTCTATGGAATTTAGTCATAAAAAGTTCAGACTTTACTAAAAATGGATTAATTCTGAGGTTTTGGTATTCAATGAAGCCTCCTTCCCTTGTGCACAAATAGCTAACACTATGCCCTGAAAGGCAGGCGTGTCAAAAAGGTGGAAAAGGATATTCTGGGCTCAAAAAACTATAGCACAGTAGAACTATTAAAAAGAGGAGCTTTCTCAGAGTTTGTAAGATAATAGAGCTGCCTGCAGGCAGCTTTAATTTGTATTCTGGTCAACTATAGGGATTTACGCAGCTATTTATCACACTTGTTAAAATAAATACTCACAACATTCATCTGGGCTACATATGGTAACCATGTACTATCTAGAGACAAAACATGCTCAAGAAGAAATCAGCAAGTTTTGCAATACGTATTTTGATCTTTTATAATGCCTTGCCATGCAAATAGTTTAGGTGTAAATAATGTTACAAATTTTTTTTCTGAGGCTTCTTAATATTAACTTATACACCTTAGTTTCTTGAAAGAGCTTATTAAAAACTAGAAAAAAGGTGAAGACGTTCGCTTAATAAAATACTGAAGCTGAAGACAGTGAAAGCACCAAGACATAAGTGAGTTCTCCACTCACTGCAGTTCTTAGCAGGGATCATTTCTAACCGGTACCTGGAGGTAACTCGTCTTCCTCTGAACTGATACTGACCCATACGTTTACTTTGTGCTGCCCATATTCTGCTGCTTGGGTGCAGACCACAAATACATATATTTGTTTGAATTGCAGCCCTTAGCCATGAGAAAAATCTTTGAATAACAAGTACTTTTTGAATTGGCCAGCATAGATTCTCTCATTTTAAAAAAGTTATCTTTTTGGAGAAAGATAATAATGTTACTTTGCATTTCATATCAATGTCAGCTGACAGGGACATCAGATTGACAATGGCAAGTATCCAATACTAGTGCAAGAAACTCTGCTTGTAAAAAATATTTAAAATGCAACTTTTGAAAAGGATGAAGCTTTAAATTACAGGTGAGACTTTATTTTTGGGGCTATTTTAAACATAATTTCTGCAAAAATAACAAAACTGGTTTACACACAGATTTTTTTTTCCCTTATGGCTGTATGTTTTCTCTGTTACATAACTAAAGACCATTAGTACTAATAAAGGAGCTGAATGCCATTTCCTAAATATCCATGCGACAGACTGCATGCTCAAATCAGGTTTAGCTCCTTGAGATGTAGTTTGTTTCAGGTTTTTTCATAAAATATCATAAGGACCTCTACCAGCCAGCTTCTTCTATATTTCTGGTTTTACTGGTAGGAAAAAACAAAAAAAATTAAATTCCTTCACAAAATACCTAAATCATAAAGCCTGTCAAAACATCTTACATACTTGCAAAATGTGCCTTGCAAAGAAGCTATCTACCACTTTTGGCAAGAAATTTTTGTTTTAAGAAGGCTCACCAGATAGTAATTTAAAAAAAAAAAAAAAAACAGAGGCAAAATAACAACTCACTTCAATTATACCAACCCGTATTTTCTTATCTTTATGATTATATGCCCAAATATTGGTGTATATACAACTTTCATCTCTCTCTGTGAAATTATTAGAAAAGAACTGGTTTACAACTCTTAAAAAAAAAAAAAGCCCAGCATTTATTATTTTGCCAACAAATCTTTGCAGGCATTAGATCTGCTTTAGAAATAAAAATATTGCAATAAGTCTTCACCTCACAAAGCTTTCTGCAACTGTATGTCAGGAAATCTGCATTTGCCTGGACTAAGCATCACTTCGTTTACAATTATTTTCTTACCATAAGATTATAAAATTTCCATTTTAATGATGATATGAACTCATTTCATTAGACAGAAATTGGAACGATGTGGAGAACACTCATAGTGCTGTTCAGCTAATATATTTCAGGGTAAGGCTTTAAACATCTGAGTCACAGTGATGGGCTGCCCTGATCCTAGCAAGCCGCATAACCAAATCCTTCCATGTCAAGAGTTTCTAGACATTGGCCATTGCTGGCAGGAACAAGGATGGGTGTAATTGATGCAGTGGGAGAGGAATGGGCTCCTCAGCACCTCAGTCTCTCCACAACACAACCCCTAGCCCCAGTGGCTGAAAGCCCACTGTCCTTAGTCTTCATGGAGTTCCCAACCCAACAAGAAATTACAGTGTTGATCGCTTCTTTTTTCTACAGTGACATCAAACATTTATAGTGAGACATATAAGAATATATATATTTATATAAATATATAAAATATTTATATAAAATATATAAATAAATACATATACAAAATATGGCATTGTTTTCCAGAGAGATGATACATTTCACAGGCCACCTTTCCTTATCCAGATTTCATTGTCATACAGAATTTTTCACAAAGTACATTAAACAATCAGCCTCAAAAAAAAAAAGGTTGCCAAGCCTTCCTTATGTGAAAGCATCACATACCACAATGAAACCAAATCACTTCTCCAATTAAAAAGACATATAACACCATGGCAGACAGTGAGTTTAACTATTTAAACCCAATGGTTCTTCTTCTATGCTTAGATGCAGGCAAATGATTTCTACCATAGTCAAAGCAAGCAACCACTGTGTGTCGCATAAATGAAACGCGTGGGTCTCAGCACCCAGGGTCCGCAATCCCCCCATCGTGTCGACATTGTCTGCAACAGGAGTTCCTCATACAGAGTAAGTGCTTTGGTAGAATGTACCAAGACAACACAGAATAGATACACCTTTTCAAAATAAATAAGCAAATACAAAGAGTAGTACTGTAATGGCAATTTTTTTGTCCATGAATATTCTGTATTAGTGTGAGCAGTATATGGAGGAAATGTAAGCCCTGTTGCACAAACTGAAGCAACCTACAGACAGAAGAAAGCTTTACCAAGAGCTTCAGTGTGACTGTTATCCTTTCCAGTGGCATGATTCAGTGATGGGTACATTAGAATTATCAATAAAATAATTAAAAAAATATTATCTTGGTATTTGTAGTTATATCAAATAATAAAACTCAGTTCCATCTGGAAACACTTCCTTTGCTCCAAAAATTCATTTCTCTTACCTAGAATAGATCAGTGTATATGCATACAGATTTATACATATTTGTAAATCATTCCATAACCTTACTTTCTCTTTGTATACAGACGTATACACTAGAATTATTGTGTAATATTTGGTATTCACATGTTGCATTTAAATAAAATTTATTAAAAACCAATTATATTAAATACAAACTAACAGAATATTCATAATATATTTAACAGAAAAAAATAGCCATGTCTTTATTTAAGAAATACATTTCTTGAAAAAGTTCTTCGAGATTTTTATAAAACTTTTTACCCGTGAAGACAAGTTTCCCATCAGACCTGTAGCTTTACCTTTAAATCCTTGCAGGTTTTTTGGTTTTGTTTTTCTTTTTAATACTTTTACAAGCTTAGTGTCTACAAATTCTTTAAAATAAAAAACTCAGTATCTTTTGGGATCAAATTGGTCACAGGCCATTCTTTAAAAAGTCAGTGGAGACTCCCTGATTCCATTCTGAAGTGCCTTTTGTTTTTCTCTCTCTGGGTATCAATAGTGCAGGTTTACATGGGAATTCAGAGTTCCTTACACATCCCATAGGAAGCTCGATGTGTGTCGGTGGCAGGGTGCAGATGCAGCAACATCCACAGAGGCTGCAACTCCCCACCTGCTGCAGGAGGCAGAGCTTGTTACTCCACACACAGTGCAGTCCCACAGTTTGCCCAGCCCCTCCAAGGTCTCTGTGAGGTCCAGTGGCCATGCACAGATGCCAGAAGAGCTGGCACCCAACTCTCATTTGCTTTCCAAGTTATAGCAGTGGACATCTCCTTTTCCCTTCCCATCATACCCAGGAAGTGGCTGTCCATATTTATCCACGCACCAGCAATAACCTCTTTTTCGGCCTTTGGATGGGCGACACTGAAACATAATACAAGACCCAGTTAGCATGAATTTCATTTTCTCCACTTGTAGCATTAGACAGCAGGGATTCCTGCTCCTTTGATAACTGTACTTCAATATCCTGACCATATCTGACAAAATCAAACAGAATATTCATTACCACTACAAAGTATTTCAATAAAAACTTACCTTCTCTCCCTATCAATCCCTCTGGGTCTTACTATAATAAACCTGCACTGAGAACGACCAGAAAATAGGCTTATGAAGTGCTCCCTATCATATTTGGCAGCACAGCTGCCCCCTTTGAATACCACACAACAGTATGGGCTAGTGACTGGGACCCATCTTTAGAAAAAAAATTTAGCCAATATGTTTTACACTAAAGCACAGGTTTGGCAAAGACAACCATTGCAGCAAGAAACACACTTGGTTTGTATCTGTTTCCTGGAGGAAATTCAACAGTGCAGCAACTTATTAACAGATACATAATCCTGTAGCGTAGTTATTGCAGAAACTGCTAGGTGGACTAGAACTTTACATTTATATTTTCCTATAAAAAAGTTTGTGTATCTACTAGACTGTAACATGTTAGCTTTAAGTTAACTGATGGAATTCACCAACAATGCTGACCAACCTGAAACTATCTCAGGCAATAACAGTGAACCTCTTTAGAAGCAGTAATGCAATAAATAAGCATTATAAAGTCTACTACATACTAAGTAAGTAGTTCTCCTCCCAAGGAACTAAGAATGGCAAAAAACTAGACTAAAGGAGATAACATGCTGCAGGCTGCATCCAGTATGCAACCCTAGACACAATTACATTGCCATGAACGTCTGTGACCTTGCAAGGGTTTTACCCATTCATAAGACATATCCAGAATCTCACTAAGTTTGCAATGGTCAGCCTCACTGTCAAGACACAGCCTCCCAGTCAAGCTCACGTTTTGAGATGTGGTGATACAAGATTTGCTTCAAATGCAAACAAAGGGTGGCTATTTACTCAGGGCATACTGACAAAAGAGGCAGTGAAACAAGCACACCCAGTTTCCTGCGGTTTCGTCTGTTGCATTGCCAGTATGAAGGAAGATTGGCTAGACTGGTGCTACCTTATGTCCCTCAACACTGTCAAATCTATAATTCAAGCAGAGCAATTGTTGCCTCTGAGATCATATTCAGAGTAATTTAAGTTTTCAGAGGTTCAGGCTGGTACAATCTGGTAAACTTCACCACTATCCCTCTGCTTCTTGTTCTCCAGAGTCTCACAGGCATGGCCCAGTGTCTCAGGAGGCTATGGCAGGGGCTCACCTAAGTGCCTTTTCCATGTGCATGTACACAAGAAAACATGAATCGAGTGTTGGGCTTCACATGCTGCTTGAAGTGACTGATCCTTTCCATGTCTAGTTTAGTATCTTGGGTGATGGTGCTGCTATCTTAGACAGAACTGGGACTACAGATCACTTTGGGACAGCCTGCACCAGCACACTGGCCCATGAGCCAGCTAATTTCTGGCAGCATCGAGCAGGGTAGACAGCCTTCGCTAAGACTTTGTGAAAGAGAGATGGAAGTAGGTCACACACTAGGTACGAATTTTTCAAACAAGTCTCCATCTTGCTTATTTTATTTTGCCATGAATTAAGTAATGTTATTCAGCATAACTGCAAATTAATCCACCCTTCTGACATACTATTGAGTAAAAACCCCAATGCAGAAATAATGCAATGTCTTTTCTACAAATCTGCAGCCCTTCTGCATTAGCCCTATGAATATGGGCAGCAGCAGGATGACAAGATCCAGCTTAACATATATATCAGCTTAGTTTTAGAAGAGGGTAAAGAAGTTCAAACCTACTGAGAGAACAGCTACATTAATAATCCACTGAACTTAAATGGTTACCTGCACTTCAGTTCTTATCTATTACTAAATCTTTAAACTTAAGTCCTACAACTTATATTTCTTGTCTCAAAAGCCTAACTAAAACTTACATGTATTCTTTCATGTATTCTTGTTATTAACTTACAGGATTTCCATGGATGACTGCTCAACATCTACTGATGTCAAGGGAGATTTTTCTTCAATTTTGTTGGTGAATGGACTGGACTCTAGCTTAGGTATTATTAACATTTAATGACTTAAATTCTTCATGCTCAAAACAGAGGAATTAATAAACAACAGCCTTTGCACAATTTAATTTTATAAAAAGGAAACCAGCCAGCACTTCTAGAGTTGTTTTCCCAACAAAGTAGGCACAGATGGAGCCCAAAGAGCATAGGGCTTCTGGCTGCCAGCCTGGTGCTCTGGCAATGAAACTACATTTCTTCTAATAATAGTAACATAGCCTCCCCTTTTAGAAGTACTATATGAAGTATGTTACACAACTCTCGCTGATTCATAGGCTTGCATCACTCTCAAAACAAATGATCAATTAAAGTTTTCATGTTGTTGGAGGTTTTGATTGCTTTTAACAGTTGCATAATCAATTTTCAGAATTAATTACTACATGAAGTTAATCTGCAGAAACAGCTTTCCTACTGCTATTTTTTTACTTCTTCTAGACAGTCCACTTGAAAAGCAAAACCCTTAGATCACTCTACAGCTGAAATAACACAATGAGAAAACAATTTATTATTTCCAAGTGATTTTTTTCTACCCACTCAAGTCATGCTGTCAATAGTAAAGCACTTCTGATTAAAAAGTGATGCTTTTATCCTGAAAGAGCCAACACTCCCTACAGAAGTGGTAGACAGGTCATATGGAAAAACATATATTTCTAAATATCTGCTCTTATGAATTTTGTATTTTACATACATTTCTAGGCTCTGCCTAGAAAACTGTTCTGTATGACCTCGTAAGTTTAAAAAGCTGGAAACCTGCCCAAGCAGTGGAGACAGTAATTACTTCTGATAGAAACACCAGCTGCCATCTTCCATGCCACCTGCCCCTCTCCCTTCCACAAAGAAATGCCGCAGAGGCATTTATGGGGCACAGCAAAGCATATGGTATCCCATTGAATTCCTGGTCAGTCCAGAGGGCCCCATGGAGCTACAACCATGGTCTTCAGGAACAGACTGCAGACAACCTTGACATAAACCTCAGGCTGTTTTGGCTCCTGGCAAGCGCAGCTCTGTTTTCAGTGGAATGATGCCAGCTCACATTTAGGTGAGTATCTGGCTCCAGTATGCAAACACAGGGCAATTCTAGTAATTGCCCCATATAATAATTCTAATTTCATCAAAACCTTTTTTACCATGCTTGAGGTAGGAATGTGCCTGTATCAACTTATTCTGCATAAATATACCTATATAGCACAGCTGAATAGTAAAACCTTATATGTGTGATTAAGACAAAGAATTATAAATTTTAATAGGTCTGATTTAAAAGTTTATATATAAACAAAAGGTGTGAAATATTTTTCATGTTATACCCTGACATAAAAATTTATGTTCTTAGAAGTGTTTCACATAGGCAAATTATTCTCCATGGTTGTTCCTGAAAAGTCAATTTCTAGATATCCGCAAATGTCATGAAAAATAAGTTCTTTCAGCTTGACTGGAAGACTAGATGACCAGGAAGGCAGAATATGTGAGTGTCTCCTGAATGAGTTTTAATGGTGCCAGCGTGATCATAATTTATCAGATTCCTACAACCCCAAACCTACTACATTCTCATCCAACACGGTGGTTTTGGCAACTGTTTCTCGAATTCAAAATGCCTAGATTGCATTCTTTTTTTCATGGATTTATTGTCTACTTCCTAACCTATTATTCTGAATTTTGTGACAATAGAATATAATTAAATTACAGACTGAATCAGGCTAATAATGGCATGAAGAGAATTAATAAAGCAGCATAGCTTTCTGTTAATGAGATTAGACACCCACTCACAATATCTAAAATATCAGCCCTACAAGTTGATGCTTCAAAAAGAAAATCAAACAAACACAGTTGTCACTGTGTCAATTCCTTGCAGACAGTTAATTTCATCTGAACAGGACTCACTCACTTCTTAAATTGATGGTTTTTTCCCTAGGAGTTAATTCTATGAGGGCAACTATTCTTTTTGGTTTGTATTTTGTTGGTGAGAGGATCAGGCTGCCTCTGTAAGTCCCATCTCTGAGGGCTTGTTCCCAGGGGTTGATCAAGGTTCATTTACAGAATCAGCAACCCAAGCGAATACCATGTAGAATCACATTTTACTCATGTGGGCTCCATTTGTGGGCATCTCCTGCAAGACTCTGAGTCATCTCAAACTACCATTGAAGCTACTTGACCTGTGTAAATTGGCACAGTGCCTGGCAAGGTTGGCTAGGTATGAAAGTGTCCCTTCATTCTGTATGTATGCTGACCAGATAGGCTATTGCACATAGTACAGGAACCTTTCCTAAAGAAGTTTTAAAAGTTTCCAGGCAGCACAGACAATACACAGAAGACAAAAGTGTCTATTTGCTTTGTACCAACAACTTATTCTCATAAATCAGCTTCTAGGAACAAATACTAGGTAAGATTATTATCTGTCTTTCCTATTTTTTCTTTGTATTTCCTTTTTTTTGTCTTGGTGATAGAATTATGACTGTACTTTAAAGTACAGTCCTTCTTTCAAGTAAGCCACTTTTAACATGTGCTTACTGTGGATCTGATTTACTACACACAATGCCAGAGAATACTTGCAAACCACCACATTTTTGCAGACAAAGCAAAAACCTCAGAGTCTGAAGAAAGATGAAAGGAAAATCTACTGAACAAAGTAAATACCAGTCTGCAGTCTTCTCTAATACATAGGGTAGGAGAAGGGCTACGGCACACTTGAGTGCCTTGAACAGTCACATGATGTGCTGTTATAGAGCAGCTAAAAAGATACTTTTATGACACAGGCACAAAACACAGTCCTAGTCTCACTCTGCATAGCAGTCCAAAGCATTTTCTGAAAACAAGCAGATTGAGATGTGAGCATTGTTCTCTGCTAGTTTACACACAGCACAACATGGCTGACACAGGCTTCTCAAAGCTCCAGACAACAAAAAGAAACTTCTCCTGATTGGGAGTTGCCACCACCTGCTCAGAAAAAGCTGGGAAGCATAGAAAACTCATCAGCATGTACCAAAGGTCAAACAGCACTGTCCATGCTAGACTGATGGCAGAAAGGAAGGCTAGAAATCTCACCCCTGTTATAAATGCCCCACCTGACACTGACAGCTTATTGCAGAGCTCCAGGGAATACTAGAAAAGCAAAGACTGTTTCTAAGAAAGCTGAAAGCCAAAAAATGGAGAGATACCATTCCTAAAATAAGATTGCCTAGTCAGAGGTTGACCTCTCACTTCCAACCAATGAATGCGTTAGCTCGCAACAGAGAGTCAACCACTCCTTTGGTTACCAGAGACAGAGAGGCTGATTCGCATAAACCTGAAGGAAAGACATGATGGTCCACAACCAAAATCTGTCCTTCAGAAAAGCCTTAAAGCAACCTTTGAGTACAGGAAATTTCAGAATTATACCAAGAAATATATATTTGAAGGCAGGCCACTAACCAAACAATGAAATTAGATGGGATGTGCACACTAAACAAAGAACCTGACACATCTTGCACTTCCCCAAGTTCTGAAACAGCTTCAATGGCAGCACTGCATGGAGAATGCTGCTGTAGCTTAATCCAACACAACAAAAGCATACATACCCACAGTTCTGGTCAGCATTTGTCAGAAAGGTCACAATCCCAGAACCAGAAAGGGCTGAGAAGCCATCCTTGCTGCAGAGTAACTACTAGAAGTATCATTTTCACGATAATATGACTTGGATTTTGGAAGTGATCTGTGTAGCACATAAAGGACAGATACATACCTTTCTCAAGTTGCTTTATGTAATATGACCCAGTGTAGTTCTTCTAGGAACTCTCAAGCAGCTATTTACAATTCAAAGCATTGATCTATTGCAGTCATATGGTGACTGCAACATTAGCTCTGTGGGTTATTGTAGAGGCACTGCTTTTTTTAAACCAAAGGGCATTAGTATCTAGGACACCAGTCAACCTATGTGTGATTAGGTATGAAGTTTCTCAAATGAATCTGTTGTCATGATCAACAGAAAATAAAAATACTATCCCCACTTGACAAGGTTCAGCACCATCAGATCAGGTCCTAAAGCTGGAAATTAACTAGTTCCTCTGCAAAATGGTATATAATGCACCTTGCTGGCAAGATCCTTCAACAAAGGTGCAGAAAAGGTGAAATGCATTCACTGAAATGATCAAAACTCTGTACTTACTTGCTTTTTCTTGTAGAACCCCTTCTTGTCACAATTTGGAATATGAAAGCCCCTGGGACTCAAGACATTCAGGATCTTTAGGTGGTTTAAAGTGTCTTCCATTTCTCTACGACATGGACCC
The DNA here is from genome assembly GCA_013400175.1 of Phainopepla nitens. NCBI lineage: Eukaryota > Metazoa > Chordata > Aves > Passeriformes > Bombycillidae > Phainopepla > Phainopepla nitens. Next base: position 572,266 of record VXBQ01009868.1, on the reverse strand, counting down.
TGTTAACAAGCAGGTTTTAGAAAACATAGATGAAACTTCACTCCAAAATTCCATCTTTCACTCTAGAGTTAATAAATCTTTAAACCCAAACAAATCCATTAAAACAAAGAGATGGCCGAATATGTTAAAGCAGACCATTCACAAAAAAAAACCAACTTTTTTTTTTTTAGAGACTTTCTGCTCTATTCAAGATAAACAGATTTCTAAAGATTGAAGGCCCTATGCTATGCTGAGGCACATATTGCCATTTCCAGTTGAAATCACAGTCACATATACCTTTGGGAAGGCTTAACCAGTATGTAAATCAGTCACATATAACACAATTTAAGTTTGGAAAAGCTGGCCTTGCACCAAGTGGGAAAAGAAGAAAATAGGCCACTGGAAATACACGACTAGATAGGCCTTCCCCAACGACATTTGATTTTTGTGATTATGTGGCATTTGAAAGCTTAAATGAAATTCATTCAATTGAAAATAAGTGGTTTGGCATAACGTATATATAAAATACCTCAACTTTGGACAACAATTCCTAATTTCAACTGAATCAAATAGATGCAGTCATATACAGGACCAGTTTCACACAAGTTTCATTGGATAAGTATGTCACTTTTTTCCTCACTTTCTTCATCGGCAAAAGGCTGACAACAAGGTAGTGAGGATTAGCTCTAAGACAACAAGCCAAAAAGAGCTTCCAGAAGCACTTCTAAGAGCATGTCTGTAACACCAGCAAATTGTATCTCACAGCAGCCCTTCAAGGTAGGGAGTAAAGCATTATGAGCCCCACTTTGCAGTCAGAAAATCAAGAGCAGAAGACTTCACATTTTTCCAGAGGCCAAGAAGGCAGTCAGTGTCAGCAGTGGGATCAGGATCCAAGAGTCACAGTCTACAAACTCTGTGCACTTAGCTACACTCCTCTCTGGGTATATCACCGACTTGTGCCACCAGCCCACTTCTTCAGCAGACACACGAAAAAATTTCTTTGCGCGGTTTCATGGTTTAAAAAAATATTTAAGCTGCTGCATTGACACAGACTCATTTGGTGCCATTTTTAATTAGTGAAGTAATGACATTTATACTTTCAAGTGGTAATATTAATAGTTTGCTCATGTAAAGGACCTTTAAAGTGAGTGTCTGAAAACATACCATCTCCACAGTACTATTGGAGATTAAAATGGAGTTTTTTGGTCAGTAAAGACCTTCCTTGTGGCCTTCACCTTTTCCAGTCTCACAAGTTCTAAACATGGGCTTTAAATGGCTTCTCTTACTGCTCAAACGCACTGTCTGCAAATGACAGACATCCAGAGATTTGGCCCCAAATTAGGCCTACAAGAAGATCAACAACTTTCTAAAAATTTTTATTTTGAAGCAAGCTTCCAAAGTCAGCCAGACCAGTATCAAAGGCTAACATGGAGACGCAGCTAGAAGAGCATCTGCTGACAAAGGCACCTGTCCCTGATGGACTTATTTCAGGTTCTCAAAGATACCAGCAACCTTGGTAAACTGGTATATATACCTTTGCTCGTGGACCCAACTATCACTACTCATCCTAGTTAAGAATCTATTTCCTCAGAGTGACCAACCTTCATTCTTCTAGTGATGGCACTTTTACTTCACATTTTTGGGAGGAGGACACACTGAACAGCAGATACTGAAGTGATATAACTGGATATCAGTGACAAACTAAAAATGAGCTTCTCTTGGAAGCCACACTCTCTGCAGGCAGAGGTTTTCACCTCAGAGAAGTTTCAAAACCTTCTTTCAAAGATGAGAAGCCATGTCTGCTTTCACCATGCCTGTTTTGATAAAATGACAATGTATATCCAGATGTAGTTTTCAAGCCATCCTGCCTAAGACACAGGTTATCAGCTGGATGTCCAGGAAGAGAATTACTCTTGCCCTCAGATTAACCTGACTGCCCTGCGAATTCACTGGACACAGGCAATAGTCAGCAATGGCAGTTCATGTGACCATGAGACTTTGCATTTAGGCAGTAGCACCAAACAGCAGCTGCAAGTGGAGGTGGTGTTCAGCATGTCATACAGTGAGTGACTAGTCAAGATCCTAATCCTCAGCTCAGCCTAAATTTATCTCCCTTGATTTGCACCAGGAAGCGTATGAACACAGTGTCGCTACAATCAACGTGAAACATCTTTTTTCCATTATTGCAATTCAATTATACTGTTTGCAACCAAGTTTAATGATGACACTATTAAATGTGTCCCAAGTCCACTCACACAAATGTGTGACAATTACAGAGAGGAACAAGAACTTTCGACCTCTAAGAGACTTTAGTGAAAGTCATGCTCATATTGATGCAAACATCATTAAAGTTACTCCTATGTGTTTCCTGAACACAGTCTTCTTGGTCTGTGGATTGTGTATACATTTGCAGAGTCAACAGATTTACCAGTTAAAATGCCAGATTGTCCTAAAAGGCTGCAACAATTACCACCCTTTAGCTGTTTAGTGTAATTATTTATCTTGTCATATGCACCACATGCATATATATATCTATATATATGCATGCATACATTCACATGCTGGTAAATGCCTTCCTACTTACAAAAATACTTACATATTCAGTCTCTTGTTTGGATTCAGAAGAGAAATTCAATGTATCCGTACTCTGTGAATCATATTCGACTTTATAGCGTTGTGTATCTTTGGCTTGCACTTTCCTGATGATATCTATTTTGATGTGCGGTGGATGTGACTTGGAATCTGGCACCCTGTGAGAGTTTGGAATGGCCTGATTTTCTACACTGCTGGTACTCCTGTCTTCTTCTGAATCACTGAAATTTCCTTCAAAAAGAACATATGCAGAAGAAACAACGTTATTGGCTGCCAGATGTGTCTGCAAGGGCACAGAAANGGGGCAGGCCTGCCCCGCAGGAGCGGAGCCCACCGCAGCGCCACCAGCGCCGGGGCGCGGATCTCTCCCTTCTGCCGCTGCTGACCTCATCAATCCCTGATAAACGCGGCCGGCTTCGGGCACTTCTGGGCTGCAGCGTGGCCCTGCCTCTCCCAAGCCTGTAATTTTTTTATTTTTTTTTTTTTTTTTAAAGACGTTAATACTATCACCTCTAGCCCGCTGAGTTTCCTGGCTCTANTTGGCTGCCAGATGTGTCTGCAAGGGCACAGAAACACAGAATATCTTGAGTTGGAAGAGACCCTCAAGGCTCCTCAAGTGCAACTTCCAGCCCTGAACAGGACAGCACCAGGAATCAAACCATGTGCCTGACAGTATTGTCCAAATGTTTCTTGAATGCTGTCAGTCTTGCTACTACGACCACTTCCCTGTGGAGCCCACCCACCCTCTGAGTCAAGAGCCTTTTCTTAATATCTAACCTCTGTCTCCCCGACACAGCTTCATCATGCCATTCCCTCAGATTCTATCACTGGTCACAAGCAAGACGAGATTAGTGCCTGCCCTTCTGCTTCCTCGTGTAAAGAAACAGTAGAGCACGATGAGGTTTCCCCTATAGATTAGTCTACGTGTTTAATTTTCCTTCTTACAAAATAGCAATATACAAAAAGATGAACTACGTAGCATTCCGCATGTGTTAGCGCCTTTGTTGCCAAGCGATGAGTTTCCTAACTGAAGCATTCCCACGCTCAGCGCGACCTCGCGAAGTGCCCAGCGGCGCCGCCTGCGCGGGCTGTACCCAAGAGCGGGACACGGGCCCCGGCAGCCACGGGCCCCGGCAGCCACGGGCCCCGGCAGCCACG
>VXBQ01009868.1:454807-565391 GCA_013400175.1 Phainopepla nitens | reverse complement strand
AAAAAAAAAAAAAAAAGCTTTGCCTCTTTTGCGAGGAGCTACTTTTCAGCATCGGTGTTGAAGAAAACCCGTATATACATAAATACGGTGGAAGAGGTAAATTGTCCTTTCCTTCAGCCGAAGCACACCTCCTTCAAAACGATGCCGGGCTCGGCTACGTGGCTCCCGGCAGAGCCCCCCGCCCCCGGGCCGGCAGCGGGCGGACAGCGAGCGAGGGCCGCTTCCGGAGACAGAGCTCCGCCGCCAGCTCGCCCACGCCTCCCCGCTCGTGCTGCTCCCTTTGTGACTTAAAACAAAAGAAAGCGACACGTACACAAGAAAAACAAGCAAGCAAGCAAACAAACAAACAAAAAAGAACAAAAAACCGAACAACACACAGCCCAACAAGAGAGCAGCGAAGAGTGAGAGCGGCGCACCGGAACCCCGCCCCTCCCCCCCCCGCCCCGGCCGCAGCCCCTTACCTGCGGCGTGCGCTCCCGGCAGCAGCAAGGCCCGCAGCTTGCCGCCCGCCGTGGCGTTGGTGCAGAGCCCGCGGCCCTCGAGCAGCGCCTGCAGCGGCCGCGCCTCTTCCCGCCGCGGCTGGCAGCTGAGCCCCGCGCCGCAGCGCTCCGTGTAGATGCCGCAGGGCTGCCCGGCGCGCAGGGCGCAGGTGAGGCAGCAGCCGCAGCCAGGCTCCCGCACCCGCTCGGCGCAGTCGGGCTGCAGGGGCTTGCACTGCTGCAGCGNGGCTGCGGGCAGCGGAGCCGCCGGCCGCTCGCAAGCCTGCCGGCGGGAGGAGGCGGGGAGCCGCGCTGCCGGCACTCGCACGCCGGCCTTCTCTGCAGTCGCTTGCCCGAGGTCACATCAAGGCAGCAGAAGCTCGCTAGCAACAAAGGCAACTTTTTCCTTCTCTTCTCCCCACTCCTCCCTGCAGAGCGCCTGAATTACTCGGCTCGACAGTAACTTTTCTCTTTTTTTGCCACACACAACACTCAGGAAAAAAAAAGCAGAAAAAAACCCTTTGCAAAAGTTAAAAGGAAAAAAAAAAAAATAAAGCCAAGCCCAGACGGTCTGAAGAAAACTTAGTCCAAAAACGATTCAGAAAAGAAGGAGAAAGTACCGAGAAGGGAAAAAATAGAGATGGGGGGGGGGAAGAAAAAGCGAGGTTCCCTTGGTTTTATTCCCCGTGCTGCCTGCCAGCCGCGCTGCCCTGCTGCACTCCCCGCCACTCCGCACCCAGCTGTCTCCCGTGCCGTCCGTCCGTCCGCCCTATATAGAGCCGCGGCCGCCGGCCCGCCCCGCGCCATGAATAACGCGCGGCGCGGCGCGGCGGGGAGCGCCGGCCCTCGCCGGATCCAGGGCTCGGTCACGCAGGGCTCTGAGGGCGGTGCGGTGCGGGGGGAGTAGGCGGGAGACGCGGCGCTGCCGGGGGTTTATGGGCACTTGTTAGAAATCAGCTGTGCGGGGTAGGGCTCTGGCGAGAGGGCCACGTCTTGTGTCTCTAGTTTCCAGAAAAAAGTGGTCTCTCTGTGCGTGTGCGCTTCCCCGTGACCGCGTTTGTTTCTTTGGCTTCGAGAGAGCCAAAGCCGAGAGAAGCCTGCGGAGAGTGCCCTTTTTTGGACTCCTAGCCACAATCCTGTCCGCTTTGGGGCTGCGAGCCCCGGCCATGGCGAAGGTGCGCATGTGCTTGTGCACACCCGCAGGTTCGGGGCATACCTTGAGACCGGCTCACAGCTCATCTGACAGCTGCGTTTCCAAGGAAGGCCGAGGGAAATGTATGTGCATGACCACACCCACACAGGCACCCCACCCGCGTTTGCCAAGTTGCTGCTCTCTGGCCCAAACCACGGTCCATATCTTGCTCCATCTTCGTGGATGTGCCTCCCTTAACTATATTTTTTTTTTACGCTTTCTCTGTACTCTTAAAACTTTTCCTTCCATGTATAAGAAAACAGTTTCCATTGCAATGTCCTCATAAATCTAGGATAAAAAGACACACAGTCCATCTCCCCAAACTCCCAACATCAGAATTCTACGTGGATTTTGCGCGATGTATGTGTTTGTCTTCAGGCCACTGCAAATTCTCTTCCCATTTCACTAGGCATATTTTGATCGCCCTGTTAACTTGGCTTAACTTTGATTGAGAAAATCTGAATCGACAGTGCCAAATTTTGTGACCATTCTTTCTGAAACTCTACTGCACTCTCCTGAGGAAAGGGATGGTGAGGTGTATATATAGACAAATATATGATGTTTCAGTCAGAGAAGCTTGCTCCTCATGAAAAAAAAAAAAAACAGCAATGCTCACAGATATGGACTTACACAAATATGTTCTGCTGTGGGAATGATGAGCCAGACTACTGTCCTACTTTCAACCCCTTCATCATTAACACTGAAGCTCATCTTCCAGTAATTCATGAGCTGTTCAAATCTGTCAAAATTCAAGTGGAAGAGAGAAGTATATATGTTATTGCTGAAGGTACAGGCCATGATACTGTTAATCTTGAAAGCTGCACTTTTTACAAGTCATGTTCTTTAGACCATTAGATTCACCTAGTCAGTTTTCTCTGTTCTTAATTCAGTACTTATACCTTGCAAATAGCATCTTGAAAGGTGCATCGTACAAAGCAGGATAAAAAATATCTGGTTTTATTTGTGAATCATATGGTGTAAGAGTACATACTTTTCCTTGGGAAATTACAGGTGCTTTAGAAGAGAGATCTGCCTTGCTTAACTGCCCTATGGGTGACTACCGGAGCTTTTCAGTATTCTTTTGTCCTTGCGCTCATTTTGCTAATTGACCAGAAGAGGTCGTAGGTTGTCCAGGACTGAATTACAGATTCCCTGTCTGCACGAGCCCATCGACAAAGCGAGGATTGATCCAGCCAAATATCCTGCATGTTTGGTTTCACGGTGGTTTTTTGTTAGGGTTGGTTTGGTGGTTTGTTTGGTTGTTTTTGTTTTTTTTTTTGTTTTTGTTTTTGGGGGGGGGGTTTGTTTCATATTGATTTTTTGGTTTGGTTTGGTTTGGTTTTTCTCCAGACTATTGCAGGAAAACTTGCTGTTACTTCTTTTTGGTAAATTTTGGTTTTAATAACTGATTGTAGGTGATGAAGTCCAAAAATCCTTGGGGTTGTCTGGCAGCATGTATCAAATTAGGTCTAGCAGGAAGAGGAGAAGAGGAGGCCTTCATCCTTTCACCCTGTATGTATGCAGGTATTTTTTCAGTTGGGGTGAGGTTTTATAGCATGCTGCTTTCAAAACTGAAACAAAAATGCATAGGAAATGCTGAGAGAACATAAGTAAAATGGGGCAAAGGGGATGGGAGGAATGGAAGAGAACAAGCTTTTCCTTCACCGGAGTTGTACAAGTCTCACACACTAGTACCAGTGTAATTTGTATTTCAGACTTTGGCAGGAGCATTTTCATCAAGCTGAATTTTTATTCTCACTAAGACTTTTTTTTCCTTTCTCTTCTTTCTTTTATAATGTTACATAAGCTGTGGTGCACCATTTTGAAGTCCCAATGATCCAAAGAGGTGTCGTCAATGTCACAAAATAGAAGAAATAACCTTTTTTTAATACACAATTGTTGAACTTAGTAAATATTTTTAAATAATATTAATCAAAATTTATGCAGCATCAAGGCACTTTGACCAAAAGCACTGTAAATGAAAAATTAACACCCACAAAGATGTAGCTGGATCACCTTTGCAAGGAGAAAAGCAGTGATGTGTCAGAGGTCAGGTCAGTCTAACAGCTTCTGCTAAAAACATAGTGGTTTGCACTGTCCTAACCAATGGGCACTGCATGAAAATAGTTATGTGAATGACAGAATTCGATTCAGAGATATACTTGGCAATCACAAGATGGATGCCAGTGTATATGGAAAGCCAGACTAGAACTTTATAAAGAAAGAAAAAACAAAACTAAAATCCTTAACATGCAGCTAAAACCCCCAGTATGCACCTATAGCTAACAGCTGAATTACACTTATATTCCAAACTTTAGTATTATTGATGGAACTATTTACTTGAACAAGAGCAAGTGCTACATATGCAAAGTAGCAATGTTTATAAAGCTGTACCAAATCTGAATATTCACATTTACATGTACTGTTTATTCTAGAGGATTTGCATTTTTTTTCCTGTTTATTCAGTTTTACTGGGAGGAGAGGGAGAAACAAAAGTCATGTGCTGAATCTCTACAGTCAGTTCTTAACAATAGAAAGCAGAAGAGAAACAACTTAAAATCACTGTTCTTCAGCAAATCCCATGTCCTCCTATATTATGGAAGGACAAAAAAATGTATTTTATTTCCCCCTCCACTTCATCCTCCCACCTTCTTCATATTCAGCTCTCTTCTCTAGTGCCTTAGCTGAATTCTTGCCTTTTGGTATGTTTTTTGGTGGCTATGTTTGCTACAGGGACAAAATATGAGAAATAGAGTTGTGGTTGAAGTAGCTCTACTTTCAGCTTCATGGTCACTTTATCGAGCAATCCCAATTTTTTAGTGTAATTCCTTGATGGAATGCATGTGGTTATAGCACCCAAAAGACAACTGTCAAGAATGTAAGCTTCCCTTATAATGCCATTTCAAAACTTGTGTAACTTCGCGAACCTTTTCCTTTTACAGACAAACAAACAAAAACAAAACAAACAAAAAACCAAAGAGCAAAAACAAAAACTAAACAAAAACCAAAATAACCAAACAAAAGAAAAACAAAACAAGCCTTCACAGAAATCTAGAGATACATAGCTCATCTTGGGTTGAGGGCTAAATCTTCATTTACAAAGTATCCCGTAATTTTGGTATCTCTGCTCTTCTTTTTGCCAACTGTGAAATTTTATGTACAATAAACTCCTGAAGTAAAGAGAAAGTGGAATTTCCTAAATATGTTCTTGTTTGTCAGAGAAAGAATACTCAGATTTACAATGAAGTCAGTTGATATTATACTTAATTGAAAAGATACTTATTCACTGCTTTCTCAAAGGCAAGGAGTAAAATCTCAGCATTATTTGACAACTGTCTGTAAATACAATGTTTAATGAAAATATCCTGCAGACCTTCTTCTGATTTGAGGCTAGACATGAACATTTCAGGTGTTTTCCAGCTCTTTTGTATCTTACACCAGGTGTGCAGGCTTACAAGGAACAAATTCTACTGGATTCCTCAAAATGCTCGCCTGTGCTGCTTGTCTGAAGATGGAAATCTGAATTGAGTGTGATGGAACAAACTGAATTTGAAAGCAGATAAAATTAAGAAACCAAAGGAGAAATAACAAATGCTTTTCTGGGAAGTCAACTGAATTGAGACATTTCTTTGCTATCAGAGACATACATAATGAAAGAATATATATTGATGGTATTACAGAAACAGCTACCAAACACTTCTCTTTACTAATTAAGACAAATTGTTAAACATAAGGGTAGATAGCTGATAGGTTTCCTTTGGCAAAGCTCTGTCCAGAGAGGTGTTCATATGTTTTATGTACTACTTAGACATTATGTAGTGGTCTGGCAATAAAAATATTATGGAATTTAAAGAGAACAGGAAGATTAGAGGGAGGAGGAAATTAAGGAAAAAATCTAGCTCCCAGGACTTCTTCATAAAAAGAGATTGCTGCTTGACCAGATGTTCTCCACACCCACACTGCAGTCAGCAATCTGGGTATTGTGCATGTTCCAAAATGCAGATGTCATAAGAGATGAAAGGAGAAATGCTGCTGCTTCAAAGTGCACAGTCTGCTGGAGATAGACTTACTGGCACAGTTGAACTTCTGTCCCCAAGTAAATAAACAAAACCAAAAACAAGAGTAAAAACAAAACCTTAATAGACAATCATATCCTACCTTAAAATCTGTGAAGTGGTAAAGTGGAAAGACTCTAGATTACTGGAAGATGAATACAGCTATAACTGGGAGAACTGATCTTTATGTATATTTGATTTTGAATAAATACATTATGTTTTAGGTCATTCTAAAAATTAGCAGGTCATGAACATACCTCATGTTAAGATAGATTTACATAAATTAAGGTCAGAAGACAAAAAGTGTAAGAAAATATGTGATAGATTAATTTAGCACAAGCTGGTTCTTTTCTCTATTCATCAATCTCACAGCTTCATGACACTATGTTACAGTAGAATAATATCTCATTATGTTTATAAAATGTCACCTATATGTAAGAAAAAAAAGGCAATAATTTTAATACTGTAAATCTAGATGCTTTGTTACCATGTGGCCTCCAGAATAAGACAAAAAACACTCTTAAAAACTTCGCAGGATGTAAGTTGAGCAAGAAAAATACCAGTAAAAATCATAAAATTGTCTATCACAGACTACTGTTAGAGCTAAAAGCATGTGCTGTGAGTTGTGTTGAGAAGTTTCCTCCTACAAAAAGCATGGAGTGTTCTGGGACAATCTGTGTGCAAAAAAGGATAGATAGTTTGAAGTCCATTTTATCAATTATACAAGTTCAAATCACATATCTTAACCATTTCTAGGTGAGAATGGTATCTCTAACATGCTATATATTGCCCTAGCTGATGAATTACTGATTTTAAATTGTCAATATTTGTCATACCATCTCTCTTTTCAACTCTTTTGTTTTGTTTTATCTTGGATGTCAGATTATGCATCTTAGTCCAGCACTGGGCAGCATCAACCACCCAAAGCCTTTTTGGTCTCACAGGAGTTAAAGTCCATCCTGCTGTTGATCACACTGCCAGGACTCAGGTGCATCTAAATGCCTACTGTTATGCATCTCAACCCTCTGGCTGCTAATACCTAAGAAATTTGTAGTGACAATTTTAAATAACCAATTATTACACACATAATTTTTACAAGTAACTGAGATACACCACTAATACCAGGAAACCCACTCAAATTATTTGCCATCAGTTCCCACTCTGCTTCAATTTACTTCCCTATTGCTTTTCTTTGACTAGGATTTTAATCTCTAGGAAGACAGCAGTATTCGTACTTTCCGTTTGATAAGCCATTCATAATTTTGAGTACCTCTACTAATTAATCAAATAATATTGATGTCCATCGTGGATACACTGAGAGAGAACAAGTAATACATAATTTATGATTAGCAAACCCCTTTTAAAATGGCTCAAATATTAATTCTAATTTAGGTATCTTTTTTTTTTTTTTCACCATGTAGGCCCATATTTTTAAGAAGACTTCAGAAATAGTATGGTTCTCTTGGACATGCAGGGTATAATTTCAACAAAATATACTTATTGTATATTCAGAAGCTTTATGCCCTTCATAGTGTGTATTGCTCAATATGTGTCCAACCAGCCTGTTAGGTTTTCAGTCTCTTTTCTTTACAACAGCACACAATAAGAGTTGTGCAGGACCATGCACAGAATTATAAGGAGCAAAATCAGAGTGCAAAAAAACTGTAGCTTCCTGTAGAAAACTAAGTTTCCTGTACTTACTAGGATTAGTGTAGACACTTTAAAATACAAGAGAAATTCTTATGGGTAAAAGGTGCTTAATTGCTTTTCTCCCAGGCAAGTTTTGTGTAATAGATGGCTTGTTGTTTTGCAAATATATCTTCAGTGGGCATTTCTACCTCTTCCCCAAGCAGAACAGGAATAGAAAAATCAAACCATAACTAACAAGACTTGCTGGAAAATTCAAATGATTTCACAACAGTGCAATATCTGTTGATGACAGTAGACTGGCATAACGCAGTAGTACCGCTGTGAGCAATCTGATCCTAAATCCATCAAGTGTAATGGGAACCTCTTATTTTAGAAGCCATTAGTTAGGGTCTCTAGCTGGAGCATAGTTTCGGGCATGAATTTGGCCTCTGGATGTGGAAACTTTAGAAAAGTATCCTCAGATTTGCCATAGACTGAAAGGAAGAATTTCACAGTAAAATGACTGAAAAAATACTTTGTTTCAAAAAAACCATACCTAGAAAGAGAATAGAAACACATATGACGTATTTGATAACACATGCTTAATATCACATGCTGTCTGATGCTTCTTGTTTTTTTGTGCTTCAAAATTTCATCTCCCTCAGGGCTAGTTAGAAATTTAGTGTGACTTTTTAAAGAGATCTTAAATAAGGCTGGTTACAAATTTCAGCACAGTTGTCATTGTACAAAGCCTATCCCTGCAATTCACAAGAGTGTTGTATATCTTGGTTTTGGCTCTGAATCACAAACTCAGTCAGTTCTTGGGAGAATCTTGAAAGACAAATCATAGCATATAAACAAACGTGCTGCTTCTTTTGCGTACAGCAGTTTCTCAGAAGGATAAATGCCACAAATGATGCTGGAAAGATATGTCATACATATGGGTGTGACCAGAAAACTAGGGGACCAAATCAAATCCCATTCTTGCTGCTGAAGTCATTGAGAGTACTCCTGATGGCCTGGAAGCATTTGGGTCTGAACAAATGGGTGGCCCTTTGACATTAGGTTTAGCAGACTAGTACAAAACAGTTTTGAAGTGCACCCAGTGCAGAATCAGGAGCTTCCATACTTACTACTTCAACTTACTGATCTGATATCGCTACAACAAACTACTTGATCATGTCAGTTTTTATAGGCACCTAGAGTAACAACACAATCCCTGGAAATTTTCTGGTTTTTGCTAGAGGAAAAGAACTGTGGTCTATTTACTATTGAATATCATATTTAAAATAATTTGAAAATGTGGGCATTTGAGGCCCACCTCAAAATTTACCATGAGAGGACAAGGCCACAAGTTGTGCTAGGGGAGATTTAGATTGTATATTAGGAAAATTTCTTCACCAAAAGGGTTCTCAAGCACTTGAACAGGCTATTGAGGGAAGTGGTTGAGGAGGAATTTTAAAAATGTGTAGATATAGCACTTAGGGACATGATTTAGTAGTGGACTTTGCACTATTAGATTTATGGTTGGAGTCAATGATCTTAAGGGTCCTTTGCAACCTAAATGATTCTATCATTCTATTATATCTGAACAGAAATAATTGTGGAGAACATCTACAAGAAACATTACTAGCTTTCAGTAAAACAAAATAATCTCTCATGGGGAGTTACTTTTAGTTACTTTATGGCAGTTCGATAACTTGTGGAATCCATTTAACCTTGTGCTCTCACTGCTTTGATTGTCCTTTCGTAGCACTGATAAGAGTTAATAGAGCTAGAATGTCGAAAATTTGGCAGGAAAGGAAAGAGAACGAAGTCCCGCATATCAGCCCTCACTTGGCAATGAATCTTGGCACATAACACTTCACTAGGAGATTAAAGTGATGAAAACATCTCTCCCCCTACTATCTAGAAAATATAAAGGACATTAGGTATAATTATTAAATATTAGTATTCAAAGTGTACCCTGTTCAAGAACTTGTTATGTACAGGATGCTGGATTTGAAATCAGAATTCAATTCTGAAGGAAGACTTCTGAAGTCTGCCTTAGAAAACTTTAAATTATGGATGAAAAGTGACAGAATCTGATGTAACTTCTTGCATTGCACAGCAGTTCCTGGCCCCAAAAAACAAGAAAAATTTCCCACACTTGCAGAAAGAGGAGTCTATCCCTGTCCTTATTGACTTCTATTTCTTAGTCTGGACTTTAGACTATTTCTGCATTGAAAAATCTTCATTGAATTCAGCCAGATTGGTCAGAAGTGTGGAGATTGCAGCAGTTTTTACTGAGATAGATAGGTAGATAGATAGATAGATAGATAGATAGATAGATAGATAGATATAGATATATGTACTTTTAAATACTCATATATAGTTTTATTATCACAGTAGAACATGGAAAGGATTGTACTGACAAGGATAATAATCCTATTTCTCCAGCTGTGTCCCTCTTAAGTGCATTTTGTATAATGTAAAACTATTTCAGTTGCTAGAAAAGTGATTTCAAGCAGGTGCTTCCTGAGCTTTCTGGCCTCATCTACAATCAAATTTCCTAGCAAGAATTTTTATTATTCCAGACAGAAGCTAAGGAAAAAGGCCATCTCTTCATGTTCCCATTTAAAATGTCACTCTTCATTTTAACCAACCTAATTAATTTCCTTAACTTACTTCTAGTTCATAAATGACTCTTTAGGAAAGGAGCAGCATGGAAGGAAAGTACAGCATGAAAATTATAGTCACTATTTTCTTTGGACCACATATGCAATTGCATATTTTATCCCTATTCGTTTAGTTTTTAAAAGAAGACCCTATGCAGCATTTCATAATTAAAACAAAGGTTAATTGTTTATTGACAGACAAGATTTCTCAAACCCCAAATTGTGAAAATAATAAGTTCAAGAAGAAGCCTACTAAGGTTTTGCTGTTAATAATTGCTCCTCCAAATTCTTAGCATTGTACAAAATCAGCTCATCTGAATGAGGTCCATGACTTTAATTTTTCTTCTTTACAACTGACCTTTTCTTGTTTAGAACTTTAAATTTAATCTGCCTAAGGACTGAAATGCCTTATAACAATCTACACTGCAAATTTGCTTAGATGAGAAGTTATAAAAGTCACTGTAGAGAGAGACTAGATCACGTTTTCTAAGCTAGGTTACTTTTCTATAAATCTAAGGACTTGACCCACAAAACATTTATTATTATGGGAATAGCATATTATTATATATAATACAATAATGATGATATATAATACCATCCATATTGATAAATGTATGCAAGTATAGACACATATATTAAACTTGCCATCAGAAAATATGGGTCACACTGTCAGTCCCACACCACACATGTGACCAAAAGAAGGCCCTCAATGGAATGCTATTAAAGACTAATTTTTTAAATTATTCTTTGTTAGAGGTAAGCAAAAAGCGAAAATATGCCTCAACAAAATGAAGCAGCTTTACTTTAATAATCTAACCAGCGGTTGAAAGCCATCTTTGACTGAGAAAGATGAATAATAGCCATCAGATTTTTTTCCAGACAACTGAACAGACTAGCAGCTCAGAAATCTGGAAATTATTAAACATATAAATAACACTCAGCTCCCTCCTTAGGATGTTAAAAATATTAAAAACAATAGAGAATCATTTGAACTAAGTCATCTGTTGTCCTATGTTGTGGGATCTACAAGATGTGGCAATAACAGACGATACAGTAACACAACGTTCTTAGAAGAAATTTGCATTTGGAAATAATTTGTTAAACTGTGAATTTTGCACTTTCAAAAGCAAAAGCAACATGATTTTCAGCCATGCGTTAAAAATATGCTAGTAGTAATAAGATGAAGGCAATATTTTATGTCTTCTGGAGGCATTATTATTTCCATATGGTGCAATACCTTTCACTCAGTTATGATATACAATAATACTGATTGCTACAGTAACTATGCCTTCTTTAATTTATTGTATTACAGCCCTCTTAACACTATACAACTTTAAATAGCAAAGATTAGATACTATAAGTACTGTTTATACACTGCAATAGTTCAGTACAGAATAGAGAGGCTTATAGTACTTCAAAAAAATGGGAGCTGGATTAATCTTATAGTATAATTTAATTCCATTGTTATAAAAGACCAACAACAAGCTGAAGCATCAGAAATCAAATAATCCTTGCGTTACTTGCAATGGGAAATACTGTTAACACTGAATGAAATGTAGCTAAAGCTGCTGAGCACGGCAGTTACCCTCTGTCAGGGTGCACACCAGGAGCAGTTAAATTTCCGTATTCAACAAAACTGTTGGAGTAATAGTGAGCCACCGCCCAAAACACTGGCCACATGCATGGCTGGTCAGATGCTTAGCTGGGTGGGTGGAGGGATTTCTCTGGGAGCTTAACACAAACCCATGGGTTGGGCATTGCTGGAGTGGGGTTGTGCATGTGCTCAGAAGCAAAACAAGCAGCCTAAATGACAGACAATGATTTCTGGAGACAGCTGGATGGAAACACTGGGCACAACGAGTGGAAGGACGGACTCTTTCAAAATTGTATTTTCTACTTCTTTTCAGGAGTGCATGCAAAAACCCAAAAGAATAAAAGATTTAGTTCCATGGGCCTCAGAAATAAGAATCATCAGCCAGCCAAAAAACCACTAGCCCACAAATCCAATTAACCTGCCAAATAATCAGCTACTCAAGAATGACTAATTTTCATGTCTTAAGGACTATACGCTTTTTTTTTCCTAGAGCCCATTAACTCCTTCTATGAAATCAGGCCCCTCCCTGCCACAATGCATCAGTACTTAAACATTTGTTTGATGGAGGATCAGGCTTCGCTAGGTTAGTGCTAAGCTGTGCCTTTCCCTTTTCTCTTAGTCAAAGTAAATGGATAGTTCTGAGGCCATGCCAATGTTTCTAAATACAAAATGATATTTAGAAAGACTTCTGATCAAACTGACACAGGTCTGAAATTCATGCAAGTTATTGATTTTAGACCAGGTATCAATAGAAGAATATGGCATAAATAGAGATGAGTGGACAGTTTTATGACCACATTACATAAATTAAAAAAAAAAAATTCACCCTGAGTTGCCCCACGAAGGTTAAACTTTAAACCATCTATTTGCTGCTTAAGCCTGTAAATAGCTGGCAAAATATTGAAGTATTTAGAAATTCTTTAATGTTAGGGCCACTTGTTTCATGTATTTTGGATTTGATGATGGCTGTTGGACTTTGAATATGACTGCATGTGATATTTCTGGAGAGAATAACAATATTTTGTTAAGAAAAAAACACATGAACTTCTAACTCAATGTGCAGATGAAATTGCTTAGTAACCCCCATTACCTACATTGTGTTTGAAACTACTACTCCATAAAAAAAAGTTGTGAAAAGTCAGCATGTTGACCATTTTTACTTTACCAAAATAAGCATTTAGTTTAGACCACCTTATTTGTGATCAATGTAGTTAAATGGAACTGTCAGAGTTTCTTGTCCATGGATTCTTTAAAATAGGATAAATAAAATGGCATTTGCAAAACTACCTTCTTCATGCTTCATTGTTGCTGCCACCACAAGCTCCAGAGCTCCTGCCGAGAAACATCATTAAAAAAAGACAATTGACCCCACAGACAGAATTTGTGCACCACTTCGTTTTCGTGCTTGCACCAAAATTTGGACCTTTGGATCTTTTATTTACAAATTGCATAATCTTAAATGTAAGATTATTTTAACAAAAGTCTGTCATGACTTCCATGTAAACAAGAGAGAGATTAAAAAGGCAGGGATTTACTCAGCCTAATCTTATCATCCCAGGTACATGATATTGTAATAGTGGAATCATTATTATTCCTGTAATGATAACAGTGAGGTCTGAAATTGAAGCCAGCAGCCTGGTTTCGTTGAGCGCATGTATAAACATAAGAAAAGAGACAATCCTTTCCATGGGCTTCCTACAAATAGCAGAAGGAAGAGAAATTAAAGAGGTTGCCTGTGGTACACTACTTTTAGAGTCCTCCAAACTCTAAATCAGAGGGTAAATCTTGTGTATAATCGTACAAAGGTTTTCTTCCTTATGTGAAAATTGACTTATTTCTTAGCAAGGCATTGTTTCTATATGAGCAGAACAGTTTGTCAGTAGGTCAGAAGCACAGATGCAATTGTTCACACTATAAAATGGTTTAGTGAAAATATCTTGCTCGACTAGACTAGGGGCATTAAACTATCTAGGCACTCAGCTTCAGTCAAAGCAGCTGTACTGTGGTGGGCTGCCATTTTCAACACCACAGCTGTGAGGGGAAGCAAATTGTTCGGGGGATGCTGGGGTAGGGACTTTATAAAGAGGTTTTGTTGCCAGGGGGACTGCAATGTTAAACTGCATCTTCAGTTTATACATATATAAATATAGGTATGTAGGTATATATATGTATTTTTTAAAATGCCTCAACACAGAACAGAATTTTTCTACTAGTGTAATTACACGAGCTCTCTCAAAGACTTAACCTGAATTGACAAAAGCTACCATTTGTCAGCATGGCTGTGACCAGAGCAGGAGTTCTCTTTAGCAAAACTGTATTGGTCACAATGTGTGAAACTTTTTTATTAACCAAAAATACTGTCTTCTTACACTAGCGCAGTGTCATAGGCTGGCTTCTGTTTGCACAGTCTTTCACTGACAGGCATAAACTATAGTATTTGATGGCAGCATGAAGCCAGTGGGGTCTGAGCCGCTGGTCAACAAGGTTCTGATTTTAGTTAAGAAACATCTATGTAG
Source organism: Phainopepla nitens (assembly GCA_013400175.1). Taxonomy (NCBI): domain Eukaryota; kingdom Metazoa; phylum Chordata; class Aves; order Passeriformes; family Bombycillidae; genus Phainopepla; species Phainopepla nitens. The sequence continues at coordinate 551,269 of VXBQ01009868.1, read as the reverse complement.
CAAAAAGCTGACTGGCATCTTTGTTGGCACATCTTAACGTTGAACACACACTGCATGCATATGGTGAGGTTTTTTCGCACTCTTGATGTGATCTCGTGTTAAAGAAAACAACCATTTAGTAAAGCAGAGATGCTACCATATGTGGTACTCTCCCTGTGCCACTGGGATCTCAGGTTCCTACAGGATACTTCCTGTACCACGCAGACACAAGTGCTATGATGGTTCCTTTCTTTTGTAAAGATAAGAGTCTCCACCAATAGTCTGAATCTCTTCAAGGTATGAAGTAAGCCTATGTATTTTATTAACATTAGGGTAATAAAACAATTTTAAAAAGCAACAAGAAAGCTGAGTGATTGCATCTCTAACACTCCTATTTGGGGACCCACACAGAGGACTGCAAGGTAAAGGTAAGGGGCTTGGAGGCTGAGATGGTAAGTATTACTGCAAGGAGATGCACCTACAAAGCTGAGCAGGATACGTCACTTCTTTCTTGCACTAGAGCCCCTGACAATTTCATTTCATTACTTAACAGGAAAAGCTTGTCTTTAAGATTAAGAAATTATTCTTATTTACCTTAGAGAATCAAGGGAACTGGCCTCTGGGATATAGTGAAAACTTCTGGGATGCTCGTAATACATGTGTTCTTTCAAGACAAAATAGCCTGCTTCTAAATCTAGGGCAAAAAATTTTCTAAGCACCTTTGTGGCCCAAAAGATGATGCCAGTCTCCTAGCCATACCAGTGCTAGAAAGTAAAACCATTCTCTGACCCTGGGATGACAAAACTTACATCTGCAGTGCTAAGCTTTCCTATCCCCTCAAGCAGAGCAGCCACGTCCAAACTGCCGAATATATCTCCTTCAGATCACCATGTAACCACAGAGCCTCACTGAGATTGCAGTTTCAGGAATGGTCCCAGTGGGCAATTGCCTTGCTGCCCCAGGCAGGAGGGAAACCAGTGAGTGTTCTGTGTGCTCATGTTTCAGACTACCTCGTCTTTGGGCAGAGTAACGATCAACTTGCGCTGCAGCCCTTACTAACAATTTGACAGTATCAAGAACCACAGGACAAGGCTTGGACTTGTGAACTGTCTCTGTTTAGTTTAATAGTATAAACACAGACTTAGACTCTTCTGCATGCAAAAGGGTCACATGAGTTCAAGGACAGACTGGACAAACACTTGGAAGTTAGGTCTACTGAGGGCTGCTAAATAGCCAAACCACACGAGCTAGAGAAAATCCCCTGAGCTAAAAACAACCAGAGGTTAGAAGAACAGTCAGGAGATACGTCATATATGGTTGTTCTGTTCTCACTCTTACCTGGGAATCAACTCAGTTGATAGTCTTAGAAACCACACAGACCTTTGGATCCTCACCAGTAAAGATATTCTCAGGAGTCACAGAAGCTATGAGACCTGCACTGAGCTCATTTGTCTGAGACTTCGTCTTTACACATATATGTAGACACATACGAATGTATTTGCTTTGAGGATTTTTTTTTTTAAGATCTTCTCCACCGCACTAGTGATATCATGAAATGTCAGGGGTACTATGCTGTCACTGCAGCCTCAGCTGCAGGTGATCTCCAGAAAGATATGACAGCAGGCATTTTTTACCCAGCTGCAGCCTGGTGTCCAAAATTTGAGCCTGAGTTTCCTACATATCAATTAGGTAGAGAATACATCAGGGTGTTTCACTTCTGTGCAATACAAGCTTTAATTTGCAGGATGCCTGATAAAATAACTTTAAATTGAGATTAAGATGGAGATGTTTTGGTAAAACTGAGAAACATGATATGAAAGTGGAGACAGTGGAAGCATGAGGATCCACTTGAAAAATTTCGTGGTTTAGGAGTTTTATTTAATTTGTCACAACACTATTCCTCCAGTCACTTCCCAAAGAAAAACCCCATAACTATCGGACAACACAGGATTCATGCACCTTTCCTACTCTTGGTACCACGTAGGAGTTTTCAGAGATCCTTTCTCCCTGAAGAGGGAGAATCACTCTCAGGGAAAAGAATAGCAGCAGTATTGCCAGGCGCCAGGTGCTTTCTCTCCCAGCAGTGACAGTGCAAGGCAGAGGGCCCATTTGGGGAGGCCCCTGCAGGGCTGCAGATGAGTAGAGCAGCACGGCAGGCGGGGAGGCTGCGTGTCAGGACCTGCCGTGCCGGGTGGTGCCTCCTCGAGACAGGCAGCGCCGGCATCCCAAGGCCGCGACCTTCCCCTTCTGCGCTCTTGCCCTTCTGCGCTCTGTGGGCAAGCGGCAGGGAGCACGGGCAGTCCATGGTGAGCTCGCCCTTCTCCTTCTCCTTCTCCTTCTCCTTCTCCTTCTCCTTCTCCTTCTCCTTCTCCTTCTCCTTCTCCTTCTCCTTCTCCTTCTCCTTCTCCTCCTCACCCTCCTGCTGGCCAGACACAGGAGGTTGCCGGGGAACCAGCGGAGCGTCCGGTCATCGTCCGGCCTGGGCAGAGGGCACAGAGGGCAGCGGGGCCTGGGGGGCTGCACCAGCCCACGACCACTACCCACTCTGTTCACTGGTGTCCCTTGTGGTCCAACCCCGTGGTTCCCGTTGTTCCAGTTTGCCCACAAACCTGGAGTGTCCTCCAACAAAGTGACCAATAGTTAAGTAGATCTAGTGAAGAGCACCCAGTGCATGGCTTCCCACATGCACAACTCATGTTGCTCTGATTTGGAGTTCTGACACAGAATGGGCAGCTTTCTTCAGGAAACATGCTGCATCTTTCCAGATTTTGAGCTGTGGTGCAATCTTCATGCCAAGCCACGTGATTTTTCAGGATGTGTTGTTCAGACCAGAAGGTCCTGGTTAATCTTCCATTTACACTACTGGAAGCTTTTTGCTCTGAATGGAGTTACTATGATTTATAACATGCCCTTGGATAGAGAGGAGCAAGGCCACACACTGCCTTTCTTCATGAGGTCCTGTGGCCAGTGTGTTGTGCAGATGCAGCATGAGTTCACCCGCAGGCTGGATGAAACATGCGCCTTTTATTTCTCTACGGCCACTAAACAACATGAACCTTTTATTTCTTTAACTATGGCCACTGAACTATCTGAATGGTGATTAAAAAACAAGTCTGAGTTTTGTGGGCAGGTTTGAAGATGGTTTTGTTCTTCAAGGCACTTCTACTCAATGGTTTGCAATCCTAGAAGAAGTATTAATGCCTGTCCTATATGTTAGTACTTACCTGGACACGGAATGAATTGCATGATGGTCACATGTACTGACTGCCCATAGAAAGCTGAAGGTCTGAGTCCATCTCACAGTCTGGAACCTGTGTCCAGAAGTCAATGTATTTCTAGCCTGAAATTTATCCCATGAACGCAGTCTTTCTTAAGGATAGGAGTAATAAAACTAATAACAAAATCCTTGTAAGAAATCAACTGCACTGGGTACAGTGGGTTCTGGAAACTTTTCTGGGATTGTTAATCAGATTTCTGAGAATGACATAAATGCAGGATCTATAAAAATGGTGGTACAGGTTAATTACTATTCAATTAATTTAATTATTTTAATTATTATATTCTAACTAATTTAATTATTAATTATTTAATTTCTGCCTTTGAAAAAATGCTCTGAAGATAAGGGCTAGAGATTTTTTTATGATGTCAGAGCTTAATACAATGACATTAACACACATGGGTTATGGAGCTCTATTTGCCATTAGCTATGAAAGAACTGTGTGCAAGGTGAATTAATAATTGTTTCAATGAAATAGTTACATCAGTTATAAAGTGATGGAGTTCCCAAACATCTTCTGAGATGGAGCCTGACTTCTGCTTTATGTAGATGGGGAGTTCACTTCATTATTTGATTAGCACAATGTCCCCAACCATATACAATTCTTTTATGTTGCTGCCTCCCTGACCTGACTACTCATTGGTAGGAGCAGAATGCAGATATCCTTCATCTTCTCAAAGATTTATGATGCTTCTTTTTGTGATGCTTCTGCTGACAACAAGATAGCAACAATAAAATAATAACCATAGATATTTAGGTGTGGAGAAAGAAATTTAACAAGAGCAAAAAAATAATAAATAACTTTCATAATAGCATTATGTTCATAAACAAAACTGAAATACATTAAAGATTTGCAAGACACAAAAATAATATTTACCTTTCAGAAGTTAGATCCATCATTGTTTTATTTAATAGATTGTAGTTGACAAAGGTTCACATTCTGTCTCATATTTTAATATGTAATTATGTGCATGCCTAAGTAGTAGCTTTTGCAGTATTTGCAGAAATTGTTTGGTTTTGTTTAAAGTCCATATACATCCCTTTCATGTGAACAATATTCTTACTCTTCAGTGAAAGAACAATTTCAAATCTACAAAAAACTGCCAAACTGCCAGCTCTCAAGCTGTTTTCTGGGCATCCTTGCTACCCCGCTTGCTGACCTGGTAAGGAGGGCTTTAAATTAGCAATGATGTGGAGGGAGAAATTACCAGAAGCCCTAGTGGGAGTGATGGAAAGGACTGGAGTGATGGAAAAGGACCTGGAGCGATGTGACAAAAAGAGATCACAGAATTAGGAAAACAGGGCTGAAGGAAAGCCACCTCTAGCACTTGTATGGAAGCAAGGAAGTGTCTAAAAGGCACCATTATGGGGAAGTTCCTAAAATTCTTTCTGGGAAATCAGTGTATGCTGCTCATACTAGAGTGCCTCTCTAAAGCACCTGTGCACTCATACACCTAGCATGGGTAATAAACAAAAGGAATTACGGATCTCTGTGCAGCTGCAGGACCTAATATTTTTGGAGATCATGGAGATGTGGTAGGATGGCTCCCATGACGGGAGTATTGCAGTGGAGGAATACAAACTTCCTGGAGGCCAGGAAGGTGAAGAAGAGGAGATTTCCCTTCATGTGAGAAAGCAGCTGGAGAGCATAGAGCTTTTCCTGGGGATGGATGCTGAAGAGAGTGAAAGATTCTGAGTAAGGATTTTAAAAGAGACTGGCATTAATGGCATTGTAGTGGGTGTCTGCTATGGGCAGATGTACTAGTGGGAAAGGAGAGGTTCCTTGTGGATGTGAAGGTTGACAGGAGTCTTGAATGCAGTGACCGTGAGATGTTGGAGATCAGACCGTGAGAAAATGAAACTGGGAAAAAAGCAAGATCACAGTGCTGGATTTCAAGAGAGGATACTTTGGCCTCTTTAGGGGTCTGTAGGATAAGGGCTTGGGGAGAGAAGGGGACCAAGAAGGCTGCTTTGTAGTCAAGAGTCCAAGCTCAATAGCAGTGCATCCTAGTGATGAGCAACATGCTCCTGACAAAACAAAACAGAAAAAAAAATACAGAAAACCTCAAAAGGTGAAAGCAGGGGGAGGTGGTCTGGGAATAATACTGAGATGCTGTCTAAGCATACAAAAATGTGGCTAGGAAAGTCAAAGCCAAAGTGAGATTTGATCTGGCCAGGGAAGTTAAAGGCAGCAAGAAGCACAAAGATGACAAAATGAAAATTTGGGAAAATGTGAGCACGTTGATGAATGGGACAGAGGTTCTGATTACACAGGTACTCCATGTGTTTTTCCTCTCCCTCTCCATCTTTATTAGGTCAGGGATCCCAGGCCCCAGAGAATAAAGAATGGAGCAAGGAAAAGGTACATTTGGGGAAAGAGTATCACATCAGAGAATAGAACTAGACATACAAAAGCCCATGGACTGTGATGGGATGCACCTAAAAGCACTGAGGGAGCTGACTGTCCTTGTGAGGTCACTCTCGATAATCTTTGATTGACTTGGTAACTGAGCACTGAGGATAACAGCAAATATCACTCCTATCTTCAAGAAGGGCAAGCAAGAGGACCCAGGGAACTACAGGCCAGTCTTACTTTGAGCCTTGGAATGGTTATTGAGCTGTTAATCCTGGAAACTATTTCCAGTCCCATGAAGGACAAGACAGTTGTCAGGAGTAGTCAGTATGGCCTCACCAAAGGAAAATCATGCTTGGTCAGCCTAACAACCTTCTACAGTAAAATGAGTGATCTTGTAGATGAGGAGAAAGCACTGGCTGTTTCTTACCTGGATCAAGCAAGACTTTTGACACTGTCTCCCATAGGATCATTATACAGAAGCTGTTATGTAGGGGCTGGATAGGCAGATGATGAGGTAGATTGGAAACTGGCTGAATGTCTGTGCCCTGAGCATGGTAATTAGTGTCAGGAGCCTGAGTTGGAGGCCGGTAACTAACAGTGTACCTCAGACATCTATACTGGATCCAGTTGTGTTTAACGTCTTCATCAATGACCTGTATGATGGGGCAGAGCATAGTCTCAGCAAGTTTGCTGGTGGCACAAAAGTGTGAGGAGTAGCTGATAGACCAGAGGGCTTTGCTGCTATGTGCAGGGACCTTGACAGGTTGGAGAGATGGACTGACCTCATGAAATTCAACACCAGGAAGTGCAAAGTCATGCATCTGGCAGAAAAAAAACCCTCAGGGCAGTACATGCTGGGGGCCACCCAGATGGAAAGGAATTGTCAAGAAAGGATTTAGGGATCCTGATGGACACTGTGCTGGACATGAGCCAGTGGTGTACCGCTGTGGCAAAGAAGGCTAATGATATTCTCGTCTGACTTAGGCCAAGAAGTGTCAGCAGGTTGAGGAAGGTACTCCTTCTCCTTTACTCAGCACTGGTAAGACCACATCTGGATTACTGAGTTTACTTCTGGGCTCCATACTGCAAAGATTCCAGTAAAGGGTTATATATATGATTAAGGAGCTAAAGCATCTCTCCGATGAGGAGAGGATGAGAGAGATGGGACTGTTCAGCCTGGATAAAAGAAGGCTTAGAGAGAATCTTATGAATATATATAAATACCTGAAGGAAGAGTGCAAAGATGTTGGAGCCAGGCTTATGGGAGCCAGGCTCAGTTGTGCCCACTGACAGGACCCATAGGCAAGGAGCGCAATGTGGAACACAAGAAGTTGCCTCTGAACATCAGAAACATTTTTGACTGTGAGCATGACCACAAACTGCCACAGGTTGCTCAGGGAGAATGTGAAGTCTCTTTTCTTGGAAATATTTAAAAGCCACATGGACTTGGTCCTGGGCAACCAGCTCTTGGTGGTCCTGCCTGAGCAGGAGGCTTGGACCAAGTGACCTCCAGAAGTCCATTCCAACTTCAACCATTCTGTGATTCTGTGTGAGTCCTGTGAACTTCATAGTCAACACTAGAGATAGATTTCTTCTGAAAACAGAGATGTTTTCCATATGAGCTATTGGCTTTTGTGGCCTATGAAAACAAAATCTTATTTTATTTTTCACATCTAGTAATGGTCAGCAGCATTGCTTTTTGCTTCTTCTGAACTTTTATTCTATGACAAATATTCAAAAGTTTTTCCCTTCACACCTCCTTAACCCTAATGCCATCTGAACCAAAGTATTCACACAATTCCTTTCTCATCATGCACAAATCTCTTCTGCCTATGCATTAAAGGTGTATGCTTTACTGCATACCTTACCTATTTCTTTTGTTGAATCTTAGTGAATTGATTCCAGCATGGCTTTAACCCTTGCATTACAATTTCATCAAAGCTAAAGACTGTCAACTGCAAGAAACACTTCTCATCTGCCACAGTCAATGAAACAAGGCATTGTACTTTTATGGGCCAGAAAACTATTTAATCATTCCAGAAAACAGTAAATATTATTTTTGAAGGCAAAGCATTTAATTAATCTTTGAGTCACATCTGAGACTTATGGTTTTCAAAATATTAAACAAAACTAAACAAAACATACAAAACCTCAGCAGCTAATTTACTGATTTCATAACAGTAAGTCAGAGGGGAAAGTGAAAACAGGTAAAGTATGATTGATATATCCTAGCTCTTACAGTCCAGGAAGTATGCAAAGCAGAGGGGTATTCAAGGACACAACCAAAAAAATTTAACTAGAATGTGCCAAGATAATCTGATTGAAAGGTGCATAAGTGCATATATTTCTATATACAATCTACATTCTTCCTTCTTTATGTGAAGGCTTTGAAGTTGAGTTAAATTTAAATTTTAGTTGAATTTAAATTTAGTGAAAGAGGAGGAATATTTCCATCTCTTTGATGGATGGAACATGGTGAGACGGGAATATCTAATTTTTATTCACTCTTTAGCTGGCAGAAGAATTAAGACTTATTGATTAGAATCAAAACAGAAAAAAATCATTGTCTTTTTTCAGCTCCATTAGTGACATTTCCAATCCAACTGGCTGACTGGCAGATAATACTAAGGCACTTTTTATAAGCAGTTTTTAAATAAATTGCTAGGTTTTAGATCTCTAATAGGTTTTTAAGCACTAGCTGAAACCTTCCTGTTATAATAAGGGGGATTACATACCAGTGTTCTGATTTTGCACCACTTTTATATGGCAATGACTCCACTAACTCAACTGCCATATTTAGAGAGGATAGATTCAAAGGTGTTTTTCTTGGAGAAAAAAGATATACTAAATGTGATTCCAAATTCTGTCAGGAATATTTCATTTATAACAGTAAATGTGGTATGCATTTGCCTTTTTTTCTCTAAATTCTATACTGATGGCATTTTTTGACACTCTGGCTCTCAATAGATGTTCTTCAGGACATAGCTCCTTCATGCAGTAGTAAGTTGCATTTTACTGAACTCTTACATCTGGTAGGGAAACCACGCTTACTAAGAGCAATTCACCTTAGTTAACATGAGCCAGAGCAAAGGTGAATAACATAAAAATCACTTGAACTAACTGGCAAAAGTGAATCAAGAAACACTCGTGTGTTCTTTCCCCAGGAACTGAGGAATCAATGAACTCCTCGACAACACTTAAAAGCAGATGGAAAGAAATTATTTGAAGTAATCTCATCTACCACTACCACCATATACAGATGCCTACAGCCTTAAGTGAGACTTTTCAAAGAAGTGTAAGTGAGCTGGCCATCTGCTGCCCCATACAGTCCCCAGACTACTCTGCAACAATAACTGCTCACCATGCTCAGCTTCACAGTGGAGGTGACAAATCATTCTCCTAAGAGCCAAAATGGGTGATATCTCTCCATAATATTGCATTGATGAAGAGAGAAGAGAAATTGAAATGCTTAAGAAACTGGCATATCTTAAGGGATTATGATTATACCAGTAAAACTGAAGTATGATCTTAAGATTGTACACTGAAATCTCTTTTCATTTTTATTGTGCTCCATTTCAAAACTGCCATCAGTGTGCCATGATTGTTCAAAGCAGAAAAAGATTTTTATGATTATCACAAACTTTATTTAGACAAGCCAGTAAGGCAACTTTCCTGTAATATAACACTGCACAATAAGTACACTCTAAACAAAAGCATTCTCCCCAATAAGCATGTGTGAATATATGTTTATGTCTACAGACCAGATGGCAATATTTGCAAATTTGGATACTTAAACTTAAATTTAGGAAAGAAACCACATTTTTAAAATGCCTACTTTCCTTGACAAATATGAAAGTCAGGTTTTTTAAGTAATATAGGTAACTGAATCTGATGTCCACATTCAGAATTTTGAACATATTCAAACCAGTAAAGGTGCAAATAAGCAGTTTGTGAATTTTTCTTGTGGATTGTCCAAATCTAAAGGTTTGTAAAAAAACCTAATTTTGGTCATAATCACACACCAGACATGCAATCAAGTCCTGCACTCAATCACTGGATGGAACAAGTTTCCTCAGGAGCAAGATGATCCTGCACCCTAGGTGGATTACAAATTCTTAAATACAAATCTAGCAACTTGCATTCTTATGAAGTGCAGGATCACTCCACATTTTCATCTGGGTTTCCTGTTACCTTTTCAAACCACATGTACCAGATTTTTTGTGTGCCATATTATCAGATGCAATGAAGAGGCACATTGCCTTTGCTCCCCCCAAAAAAGAGAAACAAAGACAGAAAATACACGAGCTCACTCTTCTTGAAAACTTTCAGTGATAAATTCAAAGTGTAACTTGAGAGCTGCAGCGACCTAGCTAATAGGAAAAACTGGGAACAGGGACTTTAATGGAATTTGAATAAGTTTATATGTTTCTCTTCAGGTTTATACACTTCCCCTTGGCACCTAATCTTAATCTACACAAATAAGAACATATTTGCCATTTTTAGATATAGGTCTACCAGCTGACATGATTGGAATGAGCTGGCATAGAAATTTACATGAGTGATTGGTAACTTTCTTCCTAACCATTTTCTTTGGAACACTGAAAAGGAAAACAGAAGATTGGCCTTTTTTCCTATGATTTATATGTGAAATTTACAGGGTGTGGAGAAACCACAGAAAAGTCTTGAAATTTCAAAACAAAGCAAATAGCAGATTGTGATATATTTTACAAATGATAATGTAAACCACACATAAACACAAGAAGGTTTTTAAAAATATGTTACTTGGATGTGAACTTAGGAAACATTTAGAGTCAAACTCAGGGAACTAGAAACAGATATTTCTTTTGTCTTCTCTAAATGTTTGTTGTATTGAAAATGGACAGTGGACCATATATAGCCTTTTTGGTGGGTAAAGCAACATGAGACAATGTGTAGCTGTCCCTAGTTAACTTTTATCAATCTCTTTCAGACGTCCTATGCTTTTTTAATCAATTTTCTGCAAACAGGAATATGAGCCTTCTGCCTTTGTTGCCTAGCCTCCTGCATGCTGCTGAAAATGCAGGGAAAACCTGTCTGTGCAATGCTAAACTTGCCGGTGCGGGGCTGGTGAGTAACAGTCATACTTTCCCTATCCGGAGACATTGGATGGCAAGCATTATATCCCTCCCATCTTAGTCTGTGAAGCAGCAGGTTGTACAGCCTATTTCCCATTCTTACAAGTCCCCAAGACCTTTGCAATTCAATAACCCAAAATTTAGGGATGTATGTAAATGACACTTACTAGTCATAAGTGCTTACAACACTATGTTTGTTTTCCAAGGGAAATAAAACAGCTCTCTAGATATATAGCATGGATTAGCATTAAAACTTGGTGAAATCTTTTTTTTAATTTTTAATAGTTTATTTGCTGAAGTTACCCAAATGAAATCTACATTTATGAAACTTGTTAGTACTTTTGCCTCTGCTCATTTCACTTCTGGCATTACAAATTTCTTTTAATTAATCCTTGCTCCTAATTCTGAAAAATTAATCATTAAAATCTGAGAAGGACACTGACATAAGGATAGACACTTGCATAAGGATACATAAAAAGTGTGAAACTGTATTTCTGTTCCTTTGCTGGATAAAACTGAAATGTATGTAAGTCCAGAAAGTCAGCTGAGTACAATATCAAAGTAATTCAGTTATACAGTTAAAAATCTATTAGTGATCTAACAAAGATCACTCTTAAAGCCATATTGGTTCTCAAGACAATTGAAACTAGTTGGATAATATGATCACTTAAAATCATTCTGCATAAAAAAAAATTGGGATAAGATTTAGATCATTTATAGTAGAAAAAACTGAAGACCTGGTGATAGGGTACTTGATCCTCAGTGGCAGTGTATAAAAAATAGTGTTGAGATAACATAGGCGTATAAGCAAAGATCATTCATTCATATTAATACAGTTTTATATTCATTTGTTGTTAGTATATTTTATATATCTTCTCAAAAAAATTCAGTAGACAATAGAAATATTTGAGTGTAAAAGCTAAGTGTTTTAACAGAAGAAATGTAAGTTCATATTTGTAGCTCCATATTCAGCTGCTAGGAGATTGCTCCCATTTTTCATGAAAAACTGAATACCCAGTTTACAGTTTTAAAAGAAGAGCAGCTTCACTTCTCTGTGGAAAGATACAAGTGATGGCAAATGTCAAGACTTTTAGAGACTTGGTTTGAATAATGTTATATTTGTCTGATGGGAAGCCTGCTTCCGAGACTGGGGTGAAAGTTATTGTGAGACGTGTCATTTATGCTGTAATAATATCCGCAATATACTTATAATGCCATAAATACTTTGAAACAGGGAGGAATTTCCATCAGCAACAAAAACTAAAAAGCTTTGCCTACACAGAGGACGATAAATGTCCATTTCCTCTGTTTATCTGGCCATTAAAGGGAAATGTGCACAACTTGTGCATATCAATGCAAACCTACAGAAGCAGTGATTGAAATTTCAGATGCAGAAAACTTTACAGTTTGCAAGCTTAAAATGGGTGTCTCCACACCTCTTGCTCCCCTTGTGTAGCCTTCAGCTGGCTGCCAAGGTGGGAAGGGAAAGGCCATGGAGGTGGCTTTACTCTGTGTTCCTGGAGCCTGTCATTTTAGGCAAGTTGCTTCTACTCTTTTGCCTGTTACCTTCTAGAAGGGGATAGTCACAAGGGTGACTTAGATGCTTCTGCTTTCTGCCTTTGCTCTTCTGTTTAAAAATATCAGAATATTTTCGTTGGCAGCACTACCTTTTGCAGTTTGATCTGGAAATACCCCAGTATTACAGCAAATACATTGCTGTATTTGAAACTGTCCATTCCTCTAGGTAACAACAGACCTACAGATTTCTTGTCTTGGTATTGTGTCCTGGAAGAATTCCATAGGCTCTGAAACTAAAGGCAAGTACCCTCAGGGTCTTACTTTTCTTTTTTGCTTGCTTTAATCCCAATTGTGTCTGAAAAGCTTGACTTACAAGTTTTTAACATTTAAAATAAGCAATTTGGACAAATATTAGTACAGAACTTGGAGAATGGATAACAAAAAGGTAAATCAAGAGACAGTCAAGTTGTAATACTCAGCAAGATACCATGAGATAAAAAAGTCTTCAGTGACTTTTTACTGCAGCAGCCACAGAAGGAATCCCTGCAATATTTATCAAACCCAAAGGCAGGATGAAGAATAGGATAAAGCATGCCTGTTTCTTCCTCCATTGAAAGATGGAACTGGAAAATCTATGACCTCTTGCACTTGTCTGGTCAAAAAGTGGGCAGACAGAACACAGCTGATACAGAGTAGAAGAAATCTGCACATCTTTCTTGTTCCAAATGTTTCTGGAGGCCCAAGGAAGGATTGCTGTAACCAGGATGCTCATGAAAGCAAAGATTAGTAGAAAAGGATATGAAGCTGATATGCTTACAGTGTTTTCAGTGGTGAATTTAAGCACCTCAGATTAAAGCACTTTCATTCTGTGTCTATATAGTTGTTGAACACAAATGTGCATTGACACTGCAGCCCAAGTTGATCCTTGTTGTATTTCTTGCATGTCCCTCTCACCTATAGATGCACCTAAGCTCTCTCTGCCTGTCCTAGCCCCGCTTCTGGAAATAGGGAAGTACACTAGCAAGTATTGACACGGTCTAAAAGTGAGACAGTACGGGTCCAGATGTAGTTCAATCAGTATCTTGGCATGGTGCCCAAGTGCCCTGAGCACTAGAGCTTTTAACAAATTAATGGTACCTTTGTGTCAGGAACTTCCTAGGAAGATGCTTACTTGGCTGATTCATTTCTGTGTCTAAATTCAGCTTTTATTGTCACACAGAGCTCTTCATGTTTCTACAGTCCCTACTGGATCCAGTACAGTTCTTTTTTCATCCTTGTTGTTTGAAAAAACATTTGTGATTAGAAAATTACAAGTATTCCAGCTTTTAGTCTCATATTTTTGTGTATAAATATAAATATGAGAGTTCATTTTTTAATATTCATTTTTTAATTTTAATTAGCCCTTTGCCCGGTTTCTATTCTTCCCATAACATGGATTCTTCATTATCCATATTATTCCAATAGCCGTTTTTGTTTCCATTTCAGTCTCATTTCATGTTTCATTTAATTTCATGTTTTCATGTTTTATTTTCTTCTACTGAAAGCTGTACAATAAAAGCAGGTAGTGTAGGATTGGACCTAACTGTGATCCTTGTGATCCTGCCTTTCCCTTATCATGAGCCAAGGCAGATGGACTTTGCAACATTATGCTAAGAGCAGAAAGGATCTGTACACTCTCCAGTTCCCTCAGATGAATATTTAAGCATTGGACCAACAAGTTGTCAGTATTATTTTGATAGGAAAAAGAATAAGGAGGAAACCTATCTATGATAAGAAACTTGGCAGTAACAACTATGTTAAGAAATGCATCTTGTTACAACTAAGGACAGGGCATGTCACTCATTTTGCACCATAATTTAAAAATCTTTTCCTTTGTATCCCTGTAACTCAGCATTTTATATGCTGATTCATAAAAGTTTCCTTTGTGTTATGTGTTGCTGCCAGGTTCACAGCTACATAATTGACTCCAATAACTTCAGGCTTGTGCATCAAGGAAAAGAGTTTTTTAAGAAAGAGCTGTGTCCCCTTTGTAGAGAGGATCGTGAGGATGAACTGCATTGGTCCATGAGAATAAACAAATAACTGATTGGTGAAAGGAAGAAAAAAATTCTCTGGAAGAGAAACATCACGTACAGCTGTAGGTGCAAAATATTGTTGACAATTGTTTTTCATTCCTTGGGAAGTGTCTCACACAGCACAGTCTGAGAGAAGTTGCCTTTCTCAGGCTTCTGCAACTCCCCCCAGGCCAAGCCTGGGAAGAGCTGCAGGCCTCTCAGGCTGTCTCAGCCTGTGTGTGACCACAGTCATGAGTTTTTATCTTTGTGATGTATAATGTTGTCCTTTGTTTTTCAAGGACATTACTCATACCTTGAAGACCATGGTTATCTGTGCCATCTGGATGATCAGAATTGTCAGTAAATTTCTGCGTTTTTCTGATGTTCAGGGCCCTGCACATGCTCCTGAATTGTGTAGGACCAAGAAAATTGTGATTTTTTTATGTTTTTCTACTAGAACCATTTCTGTAATGGTTAAAGAGATACATTTGTTATACTTACATTAATGAATCGTAGAATCATTAATGTTGGAAAAGACCTTCAAAATCAGCGATTCCAACCTTTGGCCAAACACTAAATGTCAATGTCACTTGAACCATAGCACTAAGTGCCACGTCCAGTCATTTCTTGAGCACTTCCAGGGATGGTGACTCCATCACCTCCCTGGTCAGGCTGTTTAAATGCTCAGCAACCCTTTCACTTAAGTTCTTTTCAAAGTCTAATCTGAAGGTCCCATGGTGCATTTTGAGGCTATTTCCTCTTGTTCTGTCACTAGTTGTCTGGGAGAAGAGGACAACCTCCAGCCGGGAGCCTTTTTGACCTTTAAATTATCATTAAATTCCATCATTATTTGTAAAGTTGAAATTCTTAGGAATTTTATAGATCGCACTGAAGATAATGTGGAATTTTTCCAGATCTTTATGGCATCCTTTTGTCTCCATCACATATCTTCACACATGCACACAGACTTATTTGTGTTTCAAACGACCTCAACAGCACAAAACCCAAATAGCATATGCTGTTTTTTCTAGCTGTTCCTGTAGAAGAAATAATACTGAATTATTATTTGAATACAGAAGAATAGACATGGAGCTCAAAACAGCAAATGAAGATGGTACAAAGGCAAAGGGTGGGAAGTTGGCATAAGCTTGTGAGAAAAAAAAAAATATCAACCTTAAGACATCTGATGGGAGTTCTGTTGTCCTTGATTGCATGGAGTCTTAAAGACACTTGAGAGCTTAATCACATTTCTCTCACTCCAACGCACCATACTCATTTCTTGTTTCATTTCAAAGACTGCTTTGAGATTCATTACTATTCAGTATAAGGAGTATAACAATTTTGCTGTAATTCAATAACCATTTAGTTACAAGCATGCATTTTGAATGATAGCTATGGATCTCCTTTTCCAAATTTACACTAAGAATATTTCATTTCACAGTGGTAATTTCATTTCTTTATAATATTAATTTTGACTATATTAATTTGATAATATCCACTAGCAAAGCCATTCATGTTGTGGAAGTAGTGGAAAAATAAAGATTGATTTGAATCAATGAGCTATACATTCTTAATGTGTAGTATTACATTTACCTGTTTTGGCAACCTCTTGTCTACTAGTCAGAACTAGAATCTGAGTTTAAATAAAAAGAGACTGGTGTTCTTTGCTACTGCCATAGAGATGGCAAGTCCTGTCCTGCCACTGATTTTGAAGTAGACCTGTCCAATAAATATATTATGTGAAAATCAGTATTGTATATATGAGAAGAAAGAGATACTCTAATGGACTTGTAGCAAGTCTTGTAACTTGACACATGAACTTTATCTTTGAACTCCATGCCAGCTTCATTTGATTTACAAAAATAATGAAAAGAAGGTATCATCCATCATAGATGACAGCCATTTGTTTCAAATAAAATTTCTCTAATTTTAGAAGTAAGCCTAAATGCTGAAATAAATGAAAACAGTGATATTTTTCTTAAAAGTGGTTAAGATTCTGCAAAGCTAATAATTTCACAATTTTTTCTAGTTTCTGGAATACTGATTTCAAAAAAAAGATGAGGCCAGATGACTTTATGTAATTCTCAGGGAGATAATTTACTAAGGTCAAGATATCACGCTTGTTTTGCAGCCAGGTCAGATGTAGAATTACGATGACTTAATGCTCTCTATATTACTATTTATCTTCTCACTTCAAAGGGCATAACAATGCAATAAAATCACAGACAATCTGGCTGAATGTGTAATTCATAATGCAGTCATGCATTCTGAAAAGAAATTATAACTCCTTTAGAGTTTCCTAGCTATGATTTTTTGTTGTCATTTATTAATACTTTGCTTCTAGGGTAGTCCATATGCAAATGAAACAATAAACAACCTTGTCTTCCACAGGAACATATCAAAGTAAATCCTCAGAGAGTCGTGTTCTATTGCTTAAGAAAACAGCCCTGAGTCAGCATTCCCTCCTCTCCTTTCCCCTCACCTCCCCTCCCTTCTCCACGCTGGCAGGGAATGAAAATTATTTCAGCATGTTATACAAAACATGTAAAATTTATGTGAATATTTCAGTCTTGGTGTGTATCAAACATGAAAGCATATAGAGAGCATCACCAGACATTTCCTATGCTATTCAAAAATTATCACCTGGCTTCCCTGCTTTCAATCTGAGGAGACATTAGGCTAGTCTTGAAAAAAAAAAAAGGACTGCACTTTCCAGAAAGACAGGTTTGTCTGGTTTGGTTTTCTGAGAGTTCCCCATTATGTTAACTTACATTCTCCCTGATGTTGCTTTTCTGTTAGAGTATCTTCTGTATCCCAGAAGGCAGGAGAATAAAGCAGATAGCATCTACTTTTGACTCAATGGCCAAATTGAGATGCAACATATAAGTCAATGCAAGATCTGTATCAGTGAGTGGATGCAAGGTTTAGGATTCTTAGCCAGCCCAAGCAAGTTTAAGCTAGTTTAGTATAAATGCTGAGTATGACAGAAGAAGGTACTATATCAGGTAAGATTCCCTGGGATTAACTGAGGCCTGATCCAAAATTCTAAGGCTTTGAAGCAGCTCTTGGATTCCCACCTGAATCTAGTGATGTGGTTAACTGCCAAAACTGGTATGTTGTCATCGCTGGGTGATATTTTAAGATGTGGTCAAGTAAATAGCTTAATTTCTACAAGTGTTCAGTACTTTTTTCTCCTAAAGTTTTAGAGAATATCTATAAATATGAATATAAATAAATAAACATATATGTGTGTGTGCTGCTCCAGCTTGGCACTCAGGCTTTAAAATATCACTCACACTGCGTACATTATTCTGCTAAAAACAAGCAGTGTTCAAGTATACGAATTAATTTTACACAAAAGGTTTGTACTCCCAATGACCCATTCAAACAGCCTTCTCTTTTTGCATGCTCCTCTCACTGTGCCACTATTTGTTTTGGAGGTTGAAGATTTTTTAAGTACAAGTGAAGACTAGCATGGATGACAGAACTTACAGCTTTCCACATGTCTCTACCAAGATATCACATTCTTGTGATAACAGTCAATTTCCTCTGTCCATGTTACCTGGGGTGGTTCCTAAGATTTTCAACAAGGTTGCCAATTAGAGGAATTGTGACGTTTTGTTCATGTCTGTGATCCAAGACCTGCTGACCAGGAGTTGCTGAAACCACCACCTCATTTCACGATATTTAAACAGTAAATTACCATACTTAGCATTTTTGTCAGCCTGATGAAGAATTAATTAATTGATTGATTGCCTGTGTACCTCCTGCTAAGTGATTATTTTCAGCCATAACTGTTCAACCTGTTAGGGGGTAAAAGCTGCTTTTAATTTACAAGGATGTCAAGATACTTGTAGACAAAGGACCAAGTGCTCAGGTAAAACTGGCCATGCTCACCTTGAGTGATCCACTTGTACTGTATCAGACCTCCTGAGTACAATGATTAATGCACGTTATGTGTGAAAAAAAAAAAAAAAAAGGCATGGCAGGAAAGGAATAGGGAAAAAAAATGAAGAAAAGTGCTGGCAGAAACAAAAGTGAGAATGAAAAATTCTGGAACCTGACTTGTGCTCTGCATGAAAAAGATTTTTACCCTTTATTGCACCTATGAAAATGTGAGAGGATGGCAACAATGCTACGTGGTGAAGGGGTAGTGCTCATGAAATGGAAGGCGTTCTTAGGGGGAGCAGATAGGACTATCAACATATATGTAAGAGTAGAGCATTCCCCATATCATTTGATGCTGAGCTCTCAGTACTGATGGTGTATGCATGTTAAAAATCATGTAACATATGGCATATATTATACTTATGATGCAGAAAAATAGAGTCTACCACTGGGAGAGTTCTTTCTCAATCATTTGCTCTGTGGCACTCTGCCAGTGGCCTGATTGCTGACCAAACCCCATCATCCCTAAGGATATTTTCAATATTGATGGCTTCTTTACCTAGATGAAAGTAGATAACACATACATTCATTTCTACTGTTTTGTTGATTGTTTTTTTTTTCTTCTCTCTTCCTAGGCCCCTAATTGTCTTACAGTAAAGAGCCCACATGTAACCCTGCTTTTTTCTCTCTTAGCAATGCAGCAATGAGAAGAACTTTTAAGCCTTATTTTTTAACACATCGATCCTCAAAATATGCTCATGTCTCACCACATATTAACGAGAATTTCTTGATTTTGCAAGTCTTCACATCCGAAAGCATACCACCTCCAGTTCCTTCCATGTTTTGCTTATTTCAGTATAAACTACATAACTTTCTCTACAATGCGCAGGCATCTTCCCCACAATTTTCCTATTCCATTGTCACTTTACTGCTTTTTTTTGGTAGCTCTTATGATTGCCCACAGCCACAACATTCTTCTGGAGCAGACTGAGATCACAGCATTGCATTCAAAACACTAGAGGTTGCTAAAGGCTGTGTTTGTTCATTGAGTTTTTTCAAGTGAAGCAACATGATAGATCTTACTGAATTGAAGTCATGAAAGGAAAATTCCTCCTACTCTCATACCTAAAGTAGCACAAGATAATTCATTCTTTGAGTTCTTTGTCTCCTTGATGTTTAACAAAAGACACAAGAAAAGATCCTGTTCCAGTGCATAAAAGGCACCTATGATACATACAGGATATCTGGGATACAGAAGATTGAGGTTAAATGCAGGATCAAGGATTTCATCTTTAGGGTCTATTTAGACTTTGTCAGACATGAAAGCTTATAGCTTAAGAATAGTTGGTTGCCTTGTTTTAAAATACATGTCATAAAAACATTGCCAGAAAAAGAAAAAAAGGCAAATCCAAATTTTTAAAAGAAATGTGGGGTAAATTAATTTTTTTGTAAGAACAGATACGCATACTCTATACATGAGATTGTGCCTCATGTCAGGCACATGATACTCCTCTGGATGATTTTTGAATCTTATATTGTAGGCTTTTCATTGGGTTGAAGAGTAGCTGCTCTATAAATTGAGCTATTTAGTGGTGATTTAAGTATGTCTACTACTCTCACACATGCAAGACCTTAGCTAAAAAAGGCAGTCAATCCTTTCCTATTACTGTTCTTCTGATTAGCAAAATCAGTACTTATAGGTTGTCTGGCAAAGGGAGACTGTACTGAAGGACTAGAAAGAACTGTAGTAATCAATTTTTACAGCCCTGTGAGAAACCTAACTGGAATAGTGTTGCTTTTTAGCATCTCAGCTTCTGGAGTCAAGTTATTAGGCAAGAAACTCATATTATTTTCTTTTGAAGAAAAGACTGCTTATCCAAAAAATTGTTATTTGACACATACCTGCCATGGCCCCCCAAATGAAAAACAAATAGAGAGATGCCCAGACAGGTTATTTTTAGTAACTTCATGGTTTCATATGCTTAATTTATTAGTAGTGAACACTTGGGACCACCAATCTGTGAATAGCCTTTGGAGGAATTGCTTGGGCCCCTTTCCAACCTCTCTTCCTGACAGGAATTTCTATGAGGGGGGTAGGGAGTTTGTAATGAACGTGCCCTGACATCTGTGCTGGGGAAGCTAACAGACTACCTTTGTTCTCAGCAGTTCCAGTGGTTTCCAGTGCAGTCCAACGTCCCTTAGAATACTCTTGTTTGAGGAAGGGAAAGCAAAGCCATGAGAAGAGATCCTGAATATTGATAGCAAAAACTGCTACCCTACTTCCAGGAGGGTATACAGAGGGGAATGGAAGGGCCAGGTGGCATCAGATGGAATGTCGTCCAGCTTGTGTGAGCCCACCACCTAGGTTCTGAGCAGCAGGAGGTTCTATATTTAGAGAGGGAGAATAATAGCCGAGACAGAGTGCCTGATTCTTCTTCAAACTCAAATCTACCTGCATACATGAACAGACTGCCACTGATTTCAATAGATAAGACTCTGCCATTTCAGTCCCAGTAGCATGGCTGACTTCACAATGTTAAGGGAAGTTTAGCTAAAGTAAAAACCACACAGTTTTTTTCTGTGTGCAACCATGCTTTTAAAATAGTTGAGAGAAGAGCAACTGTCTCAGCACTTCTCTTCTTGCAAAGGCCTGTTAACACATTGTTAGCCTTTCCTGCTTGACTTACTAAGATCACTGAACTTTTTCTACAAAATTTATTTTGTAAATAAACTTTTGTTACTATGGTTGGTCAGAGTTGAGTGTCTGGTCAGAGACTAAAGCAAAGTTCTTTTGAAGGGTTATTCATTCTTTCCACTTTAAACCTATGTCATTGGAGAAAGAAGAGTTGAAAGTATCTTGGGCTGAGCCCAAATTCTTGTGTTACAAGAGCTATGGAAAGAAGTGATAGATTATTTACAGTGCAAATGAAAATCAATTTGAGCCTCTTCCTTGGCCATTATGTGAAACAGACCCTGCCTTGTAATTCTGCTGATCTTTGTGTAGTCATAAAACAGAGATTTACTTGCTCCTCGTCTCCAACAATTAACTGCTATGGATGTCAGACAATTATGTTGAATGAGTGCACTGTGCCTTCATTAGTTTTCTTCTTTTGTCTGAGTTGCAAATTTTGAATGCTGCCCAGTTATCGAAACTCTACTTAAAGTGCCTAAGAGCAGAAACAAGCCCAGGGCAGCAACACAGTATGATACTGGAAGAAGTAAAGCACTTGCTGACTCATGACCCATCTAGATCAGAAGCCCTCAAGAATGTTTTATGCTAAATAAATAAATAGATCTCTGAAGTTAACAGATTGCTCCATGCAGAGCAGACTCAACACTTAGTGTAATATTTGCCTGAACAGCAGAAAAGCAGGCAGAGAGCTGCCCTGCAGCTCTGCTCTTCCAGACAGAGGAGAATTCAAACACAGCTATGCCTACTCCCTACCACCTGCTCTCTTCACCTTCTCTGAAGAAGACATGTCAGCACAGGGCAGAAAGCACAGCCTTAGGCTTCTTAGAAGTATAGAGATGACTAAACAGTCCCCAGCTGGCTCAGGGTTAGAGGGATGGACTAGGTTGCTTAAAGCCACCTTTCTAACTACTTAACAAAGGTTTTTTCAGTTGTGCAGAGGGCAAAATAGATATGGTAGACAAAGTATCAATAAACACAGCTTGAGATTCTTCCTCTGATCCTTATGTCATAATGTGCCCTCTGTAACCTGGCTGACAAGGAAATTTGGTGGTACTTTACATACTGTACATATCTTCCCTTGGTAAGGCTTCAACTGTTCTTCAATTCATGCTGCACTGATACCAGTTCTCAACAAAAACAGAGTGACCCCCAACATTCATAACAGTGATATTAATTTAGTAAGAGGTACGATAGTGGTTGCTTTAGGACA
This sequence comes from Phainopepla nitens, assembly GCA_013400175.1. Classification (NCBI taxonomy): domain Eukaryota; kingdom Metazoa; phylum Chordata; class Aves; order Passeriformes; family Bombycillidae; genus Phainopepla; species Phainopepla nitens. The sequence continues at coordinate 529,181 of VXBQ01009868.1, read as the reverse complement.
CAGTTAATATGTTCGTAATTTGGAAGACCAAGCACAGACCACATAAATCTGAAGCAAACAAGCCATTATCATCAAGTATAGCTACAACATAGTGGCCTTGTTTATCTTGAAGTTCCCCACACTCATACATTTTATATATTGAAGACTTGACGTGAAAACCTAAGTTTCAGTGATAGAGGACGAGTCTCTGAGACAAGAAATCACATTTCTAGACACCGATTACTGAACAATGGTATGAAATGTCTCACTTGAAGTCCTTCAGGGGTGTACTAGCTGCAAAACATTTCCTGTGGTGGTTCTAAGGAAACTGCATTGATTTTAGCAGATTGTAATAGTTTCACCCTCTTTGATACTGGTACGTATGTGAGGTCAACTTTTTAGACTGGTGAATTACTGATTAAGTAGTTAGGAGAGATTCTTATGTTGGATTCTGTTGTATGAACTGCAAACTGAAAATTCAATACAGAGCCACGATCATGGTGCAATTATTTTAAAATTCTGAATCTGCTACTCAGAATCCATCAGAATTGATTTCCGAGCGGGCATGAGACTTCATTGCTCTATGAGTAAGCATTTATCTCATAATTTTCAAGATAGTCTAGTCTTTTTATTGCTATTGAGACCATTGTCCTTAGATGTCACTGTCTTTCTTGGTGTACAGGCTTGGGACAATATACTTTTTGTTTGGTCTGATCACTCTTTCATGCTCTATCCTTCTTTCTCTATATGCAGATCTCAAAAAAATCTGAAAAATTATTGCATTTAAGTTAGCACAATGTCACTGAGCAGTCAGAAATGACCCCAAAGTGATTGTTGTGCCAATTTCTTCAGACACTGTTCAGCCTGATCTCCACTGGCCTGCACAAAGACATTGGGCCTGCTCAGATTCTGCATACAGCATCCATGCATGGGGCCTCAGTGAAAAGCAGCAATTCTGTCTATCATAAACTCCTTACCAAGCACAGAGAAAAGAGTAAGAATCTGAGATCTGTCTAGAGTGTAGTGGGCAGTGCCCTCTGCCTCCCAGGGAGCCTGGCTGCAGCCTGAGCTGGGAGATTGCAGAAAGCAGGTAGATTTCTGGGTAGTACCTGGGACTGTGTTTTGTGTAAAGACAATACGCTCCTCTTAAAAATGTGGAAAGCGTGAGTACAGTGGTCAGACCACTGCATCTGAGTGGGTCAAAGTCAGAAAGTGGGTGTGCGACAAGTAATTTTATGTGAACACACAATTCTTGAACTGCTGGAAACTGCTCCATTTGGTGCAGCCGTTACCCTGAAAGGCTGACACATATGGCCCAACTCATCATGCCAGAAGGCCTGTCTCCACATACCTCTATTCTCTGGAATGTGATGTATATTCCAAACTTATACTTGGACTGGATGGTAGAAATTTTCAGAATGCAGATGATGGTACTGATGATGAATCTGACGTTTGCTACTCCAAAAAGATTTTAATGAAAAGGTCATTTCCCTGGCAACTTCCAGGAAACAGGTAAGCATGAATCATGCTTCTAATCTCAACTGTTGCATTAGGGATTAAAGAACTAAGCATGGGCAAGGAAAATAGCACTCCATTTATGTTGTAACTGCACAAGCCCATGGCTCCACTGCATCCACAAATACAATCTGCAATAAAAGCATTGAACTGTGCTTGTTTGGGGGTCCTCTGGATTGAAAGGGAAATTTCTTTGACTGGAAATGGGGTGCATTGGTTTCTCACTACCCAGAATAATATTAGTCTGCAAAGAATTATCATCTTCACTTGATCAACTCACCCTCTCAAGGAGCATGTCTACACATCTTGTCTTCTCCAGTCACCTGTCTTCTCTATATTGTAAATTCTTAGTTGGCAGGCACAGTGGCAGATCCCAGTAACCTTTTAAAACCAGAAAGCCATCTACCTTGGAAATTATCATGAGAAGGCAACAGACTTACATTCCTATGCATAAACATAATTAGCCAACAAAATTAATTAACTAAAGTGGACAAAACAAAAACAAAAACAAAACTCTAGGATACAAGAAATTAGTAGTACCTTGATTATGATTTGCACACAAATTGTCGTGCTAATTTGGAAAGGGTATGACTGGGGATTCCCATGAAGTTGAGGTCAAACTTGCACTGCTACAGATTTTAGAAGTGCTTAGATCTGGTACTAAAGATCGTGGAACCACAGTCTCATTGACAGTTCCTCTTTGGAAATATGGAAATCTTGGAGAAGAAAACTAAACAGAACACAGATATCTTCATGTTGCAAGCAAAAAAGCCAAAAGTTTTAACCATCTGATTTTTTAAAAGGAATGACTCTGAGTTCAGACATACAACATATGCAGACAAACCTGCACACATAAGCATGTCTTCACATGCTCATCGTTGCTAACAGAGATATCTTTAGGATACTGTCCTGAAAGTGTTGCAGCATTTACAGCATGTCTGACATCTGAACTCGGGCCAATAGAACTCAGCTGATGTACAAATAATACACTTTCCAAAACTAAACAACATGTAAAAAGTGTTCCTCTCTTCCTGACAAATAGGCACATAAAACTTCTAAGTCTGAGGCAATGCTGTTCTTCAAAGTTCCCAATATGTAATTAAATTAACCAAATTTTTAAATGCATCATGTGCTAGGGCAGTATACCTAGACAGAGTATTTTAGCAAGTTAATTAGATGAATGATAGGAAAGTGTAACATACATTTGTTCTGTAGGAATACATTATTTAAAACTATGCAAAAGCTGAATGGGTAGATTTTAATCTGGCATTTCAAATTCACTCTTTTCAAAAGAGCAAAATTATGATACTCTCCAATAGATGAAAAGAAAAGTAACATGAAGGAGAGCATTAAAAGTTGGGAACCTGAGTAAGTCAGTGATATTCAAGTAGCTATGGACAAACCTTCAAGGCCTGCTTGGTACCAGACCAAATGAAATATCCAGACCTTAAAATTCTTACTTTACGGCAATTCTTTTCTTTCCACAGCAGTCTTTCCCACTTCTTCCTATACCATCTTGGTTTTCTCATTCTCCTTGAACTTAAGTAGAGCAAACAGCATCAAAGAACTTGAAGAGTAACTGCCTAGATGTGGCACAAACACAGTCAAAAGAGGTTCTGTGAGATGCCTGAGCAGACCATGAGAGAGGTGTGCTGACAATATCCTCCTGAGATTTCTGTGGGTCCTCTCAACACCGTTTAGGAACTCATAAATGCTTTTAAGTACTTTTAACTTTTATGGGTAAAAATAGCAACTTTCTGGGCCAGACTCAATCTGTTTTCAATAAGAGAATGGCTCCTTGAGAATAGATCTGCCTTCATGATAGGGTTCCTCAAGTTGTAGGAATTCTTTACCTTGACTGGTAAAAAGCACTGAGGGCTAAAATTCTGCTAATTTTGAGTAAATTTTTATCAGAAGCTGAGAAGCAGAAAAATGAGTCTGTGTGTCCTTGTCCCTGATGCTTTCTATGCAAATCAAAACAGTATGGGCCTCCAAAACAATCTTTTGAAAGAATCTTAATAAAGCCTCTGTGGTCTTTACAGAACACATTGGAAAAGACTATTACAAGATTGGATTACTATGAAGACCTAGTCTCATATTAGGCAGCCTATTGCCATGTGTTCTCTCCCACACCTGTACTACAAGAGCCTATAAAGTAGCTTGTCCAAATTCAGGCCTCTGTACCAAAATAAAATCTTCACCTTGCAAAAAAATATACAACTCCAACTGTGCACTCTCATGCATGCCATGGCAAGCTGGGGAGGTAGTAATGTGTTCTAATAGGCACTCCCCGAGACTGCTACATTCTTTGTCTTTAGCCAAGGAGCATTTTGAGAAAATGTGGCATTCTTTTCCTCCCCTGGAAAACATAATAGAATGTCAGAGAACTTACTCTCCAACTGATCCTCCTAATATCAGTAATCTGCTGGTTTGACATCGTAAGACGGGGATCTTGGGCAAAGAGATAACTGTATGCCCAGTATGAGCAGTGCAGCCTGCAAGTCAGCACAAGGTGTATGGTGCAGAGCAGAGCAGAGCTAGGCAAACGTAGCGTTCAGGTATGGACACTGAAAGCTGGAATGCTGCATGAAGCAGGTGGGCTCCATGGACTTTAAAAGTAAGGAGGAAGGGGCTAACAGTAGATTATTGGGAAGGTTGTGGGGTTTTGCCTTTTTTTGTTGGTGGTGGTGGTTTTGTTTTGATTTCAGTTTATGTTAGGTTTTCATTTTTTTTGTTTATTTGCCCTCCTCCAAGGCAACTGGATAACTCAGAGAAAGACGCAAACTTGGGAGTGTGTGTAAAGGGTGAAAAAGGAGCAGATAAACAATGGACTTCTGCCTCAGGTAGAAAAGGTGTTGGTGCCCTGGGGAATATGAGAGAAGAAATGTAAACAAAAGGCACAGTTGTGCAAAGCCTTGGAACTGAAACAAGCATGTAGCTCACCTTTGACGCCTCAGGGAAGTGAAAACCAGTTTCTTAGTGCGTTGATGCCTTGCCATGTTATGCATGCTGGCCCTGTCTTACAGTCATACAGTCATATCCAGATAGACACTGTGTCCTTTTGCTTTGGGGAAGCCCACTGATGTATATGGAATGATCTGTACGATGAGCATCTCTATATGCAGGTAACTGCTCACTTACAAATGCCATGTTACAGAACTGTGCTCATTATTAACTAAGCAAGCATGGGTGGACTGGACAGCTATAAGGAGGACGAAGTTTTTCGTACTGTGTAATATCACAAAAGGAGCATATTGCTCCAAAATTACTATCTATAGTTCTTAGCAACAGAATCCTTCTGAAAAATATACCAATAAAACTACAATCTTGTTGAAGCTTACCTTTAAGCAACTTACTGTCTGGCATGAAGTCTGCTTTTTTGTTCTTGGTTACTTTAATGATGGGTTCTTCAAAAAGCCAATGCAATGATTATTCAGTGTTTTCTCTGTAACTGTGGTTAAAGCTTAAAAAACAGTAATTCCTTTCATTCTCTTGTTTTTAACTGAAATTTTGTCTTTCACGGAAAGCTGAAAATAACCTTCAGAAAATGTCACAAAGAATTAACCTCTTCCTAAACTCATCAGTGGATCCCACACCTATTTTGGCAATAACACTACCAACTACAGTTAAAAAGCCATCATTTACTCTAAATCTGACTTATTCCAATCCATTTAGGTAACTCAAGTGCCCCTCATGTAATTTTGAAAAAAAAAATTAATTTAATCTTATTTCAGTAGAACAAATGACAGTCATGTAAAACCCAAAAAGTCTAAGATAAGTAATTACTTGCAAAATTCAACAAACCTACTGTACATTAATAAATGGGCTAAAGACAAATGAAACATTGTTTTATGGGGAATAGTTAAGGAAATAAGCTTCCATATTTGTAAATATTCAGAGTGAAAAGAAGAAAAATGTGTTTTATATTCTACAGTAAAATTATTTCTAAAGTCACAGGGTTTTTTTAGAACTATTAATAACAAGCTGTCATAATCATGCATTTATTTTATTATGTTACTTCCAGGCAGAATATAGTTTCCAATTCTTTGTGCATGTAAATGTACATTCTTCATGTACATTTAAATCTGAATTCACTGCATTTAATCCTACATTTGTGAAGAACCTGATGATTATATCTTAAGCTACAATAAAAATTGTACATCATTTTTATGGAAAAGTATATTCCCAAATACTTTAAAGGAAAATATCTCATAACTGCTACATGTCACTAGTACTGAATAATATGAAAGTGGAATACATTTCCCAGTTTTCTGTGCACTGCACCTGTAGCTGTAGGCTTGAATCAGAGGCCAAAGGTAAATTTCTTTGGATCTTCAAAAATATGGCAAAGAGAAAGATTCTAGCCTGCTAGAGACTGTTCTGATATTTTCCTAGTAATTTAATCTCTAATTGAAAAAAACACTGCCTGTAGCACGGATTTGTGCAAAATATTTTGTATCTCTATTTCTGCTAAATAATAATCAGGAACAAAACCATTTATATTACATGCTATTGTGGAAGACTACCTGCTACTGTCTTTTTAGGAGTATAAAAAAGATAGGTGACATCTACTTAGGTCAATTAAGCACTTACATTTGATGTCAGATATTTAAAAAAGCAAGTAATTTGAAACACTACCTTTTATTATAAACAGAAACCCTTGAAACAAGAAAGTCATAGCTATCTGTTTTCCTTCAATATGAGGCTGGGACAACACCTGAGTCTATGAAGATCCACATTTAAAAAAACCTGAACCAAGTGTTGCCAATATTTGTAATTCATGCATTACCATCAGTTCCATCATAGCATTCTGAATTTAGCAAGTTCATATTTTTTCTTTTACCTAAAACTTGCTTAGGTATAAATTTGCATGGAATAATAAAGGCAACAATTTTAAATTGTCACATATGAATCACAATTGCTTAATCAATATCTAGAACTACCTGAAAATTGGTCCATAACTGTTAGGACCAGAGCTGTAAAATTATTAGTCCAAGTACTTTCCATCAGAAATCATTTACACCAAAGTAAACAAACCTTGAGAAAGACACAGCAAATAAACCACAGACAAGTTGTGTAAAAATTGGTAAAAGTGTGACTCCAAGGTTGACAAAGTGTGGGAAAAACAAAAGAGAGACACCAATTACAGTCTTCTACAATTAAACTCTACTTTGGGAAGAAACAAAAGAGAAAAATAAACCAAACAAATCCCTGAGGAGTGCAAAGTGGGTCATCAGCTCAATTACATGTATGAACTGGGAGGAAGGGAGTTGCTGGAAACAAAGGTTGAGTGGTTCGGTGACTCATGGGGTGAGAACTGTAACCTAGCTTTAGACAAAAGGATGGAATGAGGCTTCTCTGATTGTTTTGATGACAATATTCTAAAACCTCCAGGGAAACCAATCTAATTGTTGTCCATATTTTGTCATGCATACACAAAACCATGCAATCCTATGAAAGCAAATGAGTTCACAGACATGAAATATAAAAATAAGATGGAATGAATATGGGTAAAATTTTCAATAACCTGCAGAGTGTAAGATGTAGGGAAATACTGATGTTTCTAGTATAAACCTGTGGACATACAGGTAAATTAGGAAACAGATTCCACAGAACATCTGGATTTCCTTTGTGACAAGCATTAAATTAACTTGATTTCTTGTATAAGGAAAGTCTCATGGTTCCCAAATTCTTGGACATTGCTGGAAATTATAAGATAAACTTCAGCCAAAGGCAGCAAAGGAATGTAGTCTTTGATAACAAAATAACCTGAAGTTGAACAAGACCTCAGCAAGGCATAATTAGAGAGTTTTGCCTGAAATTCAGAACTACAGTGAGACAGGGGCATTTAAGAACAAAACAACAAACAGGAAACATAACTGTCACAATCAAACTATTACACTTTTATGCACAGCCGTATAGTCAGATTGCCTGTGTATGTCAGTCAAAATTCAGTTTCTTCTAAATGCTAAATCTTTACCAAAAGTTAAATTTGAGATTATTCAGCAAGCCTGATTTTGCTTTTTCAAATCATTACAAAAACATCAAATTCAGTGGAGTTATCTTAAGGTTGTTGCAAATTAAAAACGTACTGCAGTCTTGGGAGTCACTTTGATGATCCAGAGAAGCTAGAGACAATTACATTGTCTTATAATATCTGCTTTTGTAATATGCAGTCCTGTACAGGCTGTACACAAACCAGCAGAAAAAACTCAGGATAGGTCTGTGGGGAAGGATCCCAAGTTCCTACATTTTGTCTTTGACCCTTTTCACTCTAGATATCCTGTCTGAAAGAAGGTTCCTGCTAATCATTGCTAGTTATTAATCAATGCTTAGTTCCAAAAGCACATTTGAATTAAAATTTCTTTGTCCAGCAGGAAGTTTCAAAGTCAGCCCTGCCATAGTCTCTTGGGAAGTGTTTCTCTGCACAGGGAGGGTCTGAAAATCACCATCCACTGCACTCATCATCATGTTGGATTGTACAAAATTATTTCATGTCTCTTTATAGAAGAAATCAAATTTGGACTTTCTGTTTCATGGAATATCAACATTTAGAAACTGTCTTCTGAATTCAATTTTGAATATTTCTTGCAAAGAGGAGCTTTGGGGAAAAAAAAAGTTGTCATTTGCAATGTTCCAGTTTAGAAATTATCTTTAAAATACAAAAATGAAATTTTCATTTCTATTAAAGTGTTAATTATATATCCTGTGTGTTTAGCTATGGCATATTACAGATGTCAAGCAGTGTATTTTAATAGTCAATTGATTCTATTTATTTTATAGTACTTTTACTTTGGAAAGTGGTAAGAACCCTGTGTACATAATATTAAAATATCTTGCTTATTTTATTAAATGAGATTTTTTTGTTATTTTGGTTGTTACTAAACAGTTCTATATGTGTAATTTAAATTAAAAATAATAGGCATAAGGCTTATTATATCAGTATACATTATTCCTGTGTAAACACAGGAGAAAAAAAAAGTCAAAGTAAAATCCATTTTGCAACACAGTATCATAGAAAAAGTTATTTAACATTTTTCCCAAATTGTACATGTTTCATCAAAATAGTCATGAATGTCCTTTGAAAAATATCTTTTCTAAAGGTCCTGGCTGGTAGAAAATTATCATAAATATTTTCTAACCACCTCTAGTTGCTGACCTTTGTAGTTTTTTAGCATTCCAGTTTTCCAGACCAAATGTAAAATCAAAAGCTTTGTGTCTTTTTAAAAGGAAGACAAATTTAATGTGACTGATACTGTAGTTTACTGACATTGCTTATTGTCAAACAGATTTTTGTGCTTGCAATCAAACTCACAGTTTAGTGCATGGTTGTTTTGTAAGCACATGTAGTTTTGTTTGTTTTATTGGTTTTGGGCTTTTTAAATATTTTTAGTGTTTATTTTGAATTCTCATTTGTTTGAGGAACCCATAGTAAAAAAAATTCAAGATGGAAATTTCACTGAAACTGAAAGGAGATTTTTGATGACCTGCAATGTGGGTTTCTCCTGGGTCTCTAGGTGAAATAAATAAACCCTATGAGGCCAGCAGTGCCAAGAGCACCCCAAATCATGCTGAATGGCCCCATGGACAGCGCCAATGCTTGAGGGAAGGAAGAATTCCCACTTCAAACTGAGGGCAACTTTTCAGCAGAAGTTCAGAAGAACGGGGAAAGAGTCTTAACTGCTGCTAATGGGTTGACACAAGTTACTTTGCCAGAGTGTCATACTTTAACTCCAGCCAGCAACCAAGTCTCATGCAGCTGCCCACTGACTACCCTATCAACAAAAATCTACAAAACTGGTGTATTGACATAAAGACAGTTTAGTAGGTAAAGCAAAAGCCATATATGCAAGCAGAGCAAATCAAGGAATTCATTTCCTACTTCCCACGGGCAGGCTGGTCTTCAGCCATTTCCAGAAGAGCAGGGCTCCATCACACATAACAGTGCCACCAGTCCAAACATCTTCCTCTTCCTCCTTTCTTCCCCCATTTTATGAACTGAGCATGATGCCGCAGGAACTGGAATATCCCTTTGGTCATTTAAGGTCACTTGTCCCACCTCTGTCTTCTCCCAGTCTCTCACATACCTCCAGCTTCTTCACCAGCATGGCAGTGCAAAAAGCAGAAAATGCCTTGGCTCTTTGCAAGCAACTCAGCAAAACCAAAAACATTTCCATCTTATGAACATTGTATTTGGCACAAATCCACAATATAGTTCCATAACAGACACTGTGAAGAAAAGTAATTTCACTCTAGCCAAAACCAGTACACGGGGAAAGAATTTGTTTCATTTTTCTATGAAAATAGTTGTAGAAAAGCTTCTATTTCACTGTAGTGAAAATCTAAGTCTGAAAGCAGCAGTTGAAGGGCATGGAGATATTATCAGGGTTTGAACCACTCCTGCAAGTGGTCTATTCTGCCTGGTCTGATGCACTTCAGCTGCAGTTCTGGCACCCTGAGCTTTTTCTAACCACTGTGCTCCTGGGAGCATACTTGAGTTTGGAGGGATAGTCATCTGGGAATTCAGATATTACAGTTTTTAATAGTGAGGTTTCTTAAAAAAAAAAAAAGGCCTTTTTTTTTTTTTCTTTCTCTTCCTCTTCTTCCTCCCTCATCTAATAATGCTTTCTCAAAATCAAATAATAGATTCAATTAGTTAAAATTGCAGAAATGGTGTAGGTCTATTCAATCTTCTGATGTTGTGGCTGTCATGGTTATGGAGACAAGGAGTGGAGTTTCTATCACTGTTTAATTTCATACAACCCACATCATGGCAGGAGTGTGGTTTCAGAAGTACAAAGCAAGGGACTGGAAGCTGAAGGGACTTCAACTTTTTTGCCTTCTATAGGACTTGAATTATTAAAACAGTTTAGCTACAATAGCTGATTATTTATAAATTTATCCTCCTGAGAAAAGTCCCCAATCAGTTCTGCTTTAAAGATCTGTGAAGATCAAGAAACAAATCAGCTTACCAACAATGGGAGTGAAAACTCAAAATTGCTAGAGTTCAACAGAAATATAAAGATCTCGCTCCAGATTCCTCTCAGTTGTTCTACATAGTTTGCACTCCTTCAACTTGCTCCAAAAACTTCAAACCACATCTGCACCAGGGAGTACAGAGTCTAATGGGAAAAGATTGTGATCTAGTATGAAGCAGAGGATGAGATCTGATCCATGAGTGTTACATGGGTTTGATGGCTGGAGACAGAAATGACAGAACTCTCTGAGATCCATGTGACCAAACAGCAGTGGTTTATTATGGGAGCCTCTTTTTATAGGGGGTTCCAAATTCCCAGGCTTAGACAACTGATTGATTTTGGTCTTCACACGCTCAGCTCCTTGACCAGTGGTGCATCTGTTTTTAGGATGGAATATGATTGGCTAAGGTCCCTGTTTGAGTTCGAATAGATCCTATCATTGTTCACCCAGGGACTTGTTCTATTTCTTTTCTAGAACAAACCAGGCTAATCAATTTGGGTTTATGTTATGGCCAGATTTAATGTGTCCTTCTACAGACCGGCTGTGCTGCGACACATGAGATCCTTTAGAATATGCCTGTTACAGCAACTATAACCCTAAAATGCATTGTCTTTTCAGGTCATTTTCTTGAAAGAAAAAGGTATATGTGTGTGTATGTATATATATATATACATGTGTGTGTGTGTGTACATGTACATACATATGCACACACACATACACACATGGATGCACATGGATACGCTTATGCATGTATGTCTATGTGAGCATGTATATATGTGTGCATAGATATATGAGGGTCACCACAAAGGAAGCACTGAAAGTATGTTGATCATCAGCTCCTTTGACTGTGGCCCAAAAATCCAAGTCGGAGAGTTTGAAGCTGGGTACCAGGACTTTGTTTGGTGGCATGTGGTTGTGTACTGTCTGCTGTCAATCTTTGGGAGTGAGTCAGTACTCCTTGGGCAATATCACAGACCTCTCCTTCATAGTCCCCCTATGCTGAAGCCAAGCACAGAGACTCAAGGAACCAGTAGCAGTAGTGACCCTCAGCAAGTATCTGCCACAGACAGGAACTCTAGAAACACAATATAGGTTTTCTTTCTCAAAGGCACAGACTAGCCCTATTCAAGTGCTTAATTATTCAGGTTAACTATAGGAGAAACAGAAGTTTTGCCTATCCCCTGGATAAATTAAAATGTCCCTGTGTTAGGACTAGGTAAAAAGTACCAGAGACCCATAATATTTAGCTAGGCAAGCAAAAAACCATTTTGCAATTTATTAAAAGCACTTTAATGAATAATTCACACTGTTTGCTTTTGGGAAAATGTTAGAAGGTTAGTAAGCACATGTAAAAATATTCCCTCATTAAATTTTTTGGAGGGATATTAGATTAAAAATATTTCTTGTACAGCCTTGTGCACAGAAGCTTTTTGTTGGTGATAAAGTGATAAAAAAATAGTCCACAGAGTCAGGGAATCATTAAGGTTGAAAAATACCTCTCAGGACTTCAAGTCCAACTGTTAACATGGCACTGCCAAGTCCACTACTAAGCCATGTGCCTCAGTGCTGTAGCCATACATTGTTTTAACACTTCTAGGGATGGTGATTCCACCACTCCCCTGGGCAACTTGTTCTGATGCCTGACCTTCCTTTGAAATTCAGGACCTTCAGGTTCATAGCAAAAGATGGGGTATCAGTTAAAGTTGGTTATAACATAGCCTGCCATTATTCCACGTTCTTCACATAACTTCTGTCAGTGCACTTCCTTCACAACAGCTTTGCTATGCCAGTATTGCCTTATCCTCAGTGATGACTGCCAATTTTGCCTAACTATGTAGTCTATCTACAAGACTTTGAAAGTATCTGGTGGGCAGAACTGGTTGCTGGAGAAGGGTCACTTCATCATCTGTCATCCAGCAGCTTCTCATTCAGAAGGGGCCTATTGTTCATCTACTAGGTTTAAAAGGGCTGTTAAATTTTTATTTGCAGCTATTAATCATCTTAAGTTTCTGCTAGATTTTAGTGAAATGTTCTTGTTCAATCACAGATATGCTGAAGACACGGCATGCTGGAAAAAATGCACCAAAGACTCCCAAGTCAGATTTCTTTTGACAACTATAATTCAGGTTCAAATTTTCTGTAACAAGATACATGGGATAATTTATTAAAAACAGAAAGGAATGCACAGTTATGGAAATTCAGAGACAATTTTTTATGCCATTGTTGTTTTGTCTATACAGAAAATATTTTACTTCAAAGGCAGTTGTCAGGTATCTCAGGCCTTATATTTAATGGCATCTTGTCATTGCTTCAGTAGGAAACTTTAATACTGTATAATGGCTATTAATCCAAGAAAAACAGGTTTTCTTTGAATTTGAGCATTCTCTTTCAGCTTTTGCATTCCAAGCATTTCAACTCAGGAATCAGTAAATTAACTTTACTAGAAATAAAAGCTGAGATTATTAAAGGTTCATTGTGATTAGTGGGCATTATGTGATTTGGCCCCAACTGCCACTAAAATTCTCTGATCAGCCTATTGCTTAGTATAAAAATTGGGTAGAATGCAAAAATAGGGAACAAAAGCTGTAGATGTTGAAAAACTGAACTTTTTATTTTCTTATGACAGTGATAGAAGGCCTGTATGATTTATTACTGCTAGCAAATCTAAACTATGCGGCAGCTTGCACAAATAGCATCCAGTGGCTGTTGGAGACCCCAGAACAGCTGCTTTACAGATACCTCTGTGCAAAAGACTAAGGTGGTGCTTAGTGTGGCAAAGGCAGGTGATGCTGCAGGTATGTATCTGCACAGATTCACATTTAGTTGCTTAACACAAGAGGTTAGACCCTGTAGGATGCATATTGGCTGTAAGCTACCAAGGATATTTTTCTTTTTCTCAATATTAGCTGGACATGAATTGAACTTCTGAGGATCATTTTGGTTCAGCTTTGAGAGGGCAAAATAATTTCAAAGAAACTTTTGTGGATTTTCTTTATAACCATTCCCTGGTCATAAACTTTCAGATGGAGATGCTTGCAGACCTGAAGCACTGCTAGCTCTATGATCCTCATAGCTGGTTCCTGATCTATAGTCCAGCAAATGGTTTGCCTGTCAGGATGTTCTCTTGTGAGAACACACCCCTGACAAGTGTATTTAAAAAGGACTTCAGTACAGATCATCCCACAAATGTGACATTGATTTGTAAAGGGGACAGAAGACTGGGTAAGAAATAGTTCCTGGAGGATGGGGACCAGGAATATACAGGAATTATACCCTGAGACAAGCAGAATGAAGATGGGGAACCATAGGTTATGATATGAAAAATGAAGGAGTTTGAAAGGCAGTTATGTTCACCAAGTGGCCAGAAGAAACTGTGGGAAGATGTGAAGTCTTTTTTTATGAATTTTTTTGCTAGCTGCTCCCTGATCACTTCTTTCCAAAAATCAGACCTCTACATGCAGTGTCAGCAAAGAGGCTTGAAACAGGACAAGCAGTTCAGAAAGAGCACAGCAACTCAAAGTATCTGAGATACTTTGCAGCAGTGAACCTGCCTGCAGATCTCAAATAGGACACTAGAAGAAGACTGTAACAAGCAGGATGTGAGGGTCACAACATTGTTGACTGAGTCATTGCTCCTGTACAACACTCTGGAGTGTCCTAATCATGTCTGTGCATCATGTCTGTGATCCTGAGAAGAGAAGAGAGGTAAAATAGATAGAACACTGTTCCATTTTCTTTGGAAGCTTCTCTGCTTTGCAAAATTAAGTTAATGTGGCTTGAGTCAGTGAGGTGTTTGGTGATGGAGGAGTCTATAACTCTTTATGTACTTTAAATAAAACAGACATTGAATAAAGTACTTGAGCATTACTTGGAGCTGGGACTGCAATCTGAAATTTCCTCTTCCCAGGTGAGTACTGGAAACCACAAAACTGGGATCTTGCCCACTCCAGGCTGAGGATGCTGAGTTGCCTCTCTACCTGTCTTCAATATTTCTTACTGGCTTAGTATCAGGGGCTCAAAGTCCTGATTCCTCCTGGCAGACTCCTAGGAAATTTTGGCCCCCATTCTAAGATGCCTAATTCAGCTGCTGCAGTACAGCAAACAGGCTTAACACAGACTGCTGTACTTCCACTCAAGGGGCTTAGGTGCCTGACTGTAATAACTCCTCAAAATCTAGCCCTGTGACTATAATAGGACACTGTTGGAAAATGAACAAACTGCCTGCACTTGGGAGAAGAATGTCCCCGTGCTTTTCCGGTACACCAAGAAAAATGAATATTCATTTGATCATTAAACTCCAAATGCAATGACTTCTCAAGAAGCACAGTACATGGTGTTAGGCCAAAGGCAGTTCTGATCCCAAGGTATTATTAAAGTTTCAACATTTTGGCCCCTACTGATTTCTTTCATGCGATTCTTAGAACTATTACTCAGACAGTCCATGTTAACTGGCAGATGTCCAATGGCAATATATAAAGTACATATTTTACCACAGTTTCTGAACTGGGTAATTGATGGATTAAAAGAGCTAGTATGAAATGAACACCAGCTTGTTCTTAACCTCCCCTTCTAGGCTTGAATCTATTATTGGTGCAAAAGAACAAACCGGTAACTCTTTCAGTATTCCTGATATCTTTGAAAAGAATTGTCACTACTAGTTTTTGGGGGGTTTTGTTTTTGTTTTCTTTTGGTTTGGTTTTGGTTGGTTGGTTGGTTGGTTTTCTGGTTTTGGTTTTTGGTTTTTTGGTTTGGTTTTGGTTGGTTGGTTGGTTTTTTGTTTTTGTTTTTTTGTTTTTTTTTTTGGTTTTTTTTTTTTTTTTTTGTTTTTTGGTTTGGTTTGGGGCTTTTTGTGGTTTTGTTTTTTGTTTTGGTTTGTTTTCTTTTTCTTTTGTTTTGTTTTGTTTTAATTTTGAAACTCCTAAACCTGAAGAAAATCAGAAACATTTATGCAGTATTAGTAAAGGGAGAGGGTGGATTACTGGGGACCCTAACTCAGAACCAGTTGTACTATGTACTGTTTCTATCGTGTAAAGAGGAAAAAAACACTACCTGCTTCATACTGCCAGGTGCAACAAGAAAGGGTTTTTCATTGGCATAAGTAAAGAAAGCACAGTCCCCTCAAAATCAACAGCAAATCTCTCACTTACATCATATTATAATATGCAGTAGAATTTTTTTGTACCAATGCTTTCCTGAGAACTGCCTTTTCAAATATGACTAAGAAACAAACTTGTGAGTATTTTGAATTACATAAAACACCGGAAATTTTACCACTCTTTTCCTTTGGAATATTTTCATTAGCATATCACCTGAAAAGAGACTCACAAGCCTTTATTTTGCCATCTAAATAGGGGTAAATTTTAACCTGAGTTTTAAAAAATCATTTTACTGCTTTCTGGAAGTGTAAAGTAAGCCAAGTTTTAAACCTGAGATTCCAAGTGAATGCAACTAGAGCTTCAAAACAAAGCAGGCACAATTTTCTGATCCATACTGTTGCCTTCCAGCAATAGACAAAGGCTCTGAAATTTCTACTCTGTGCACTGTGTTTCTATATGTGTAATGTATTTTGTCAGAACAGGATGGTCAACTCTAAGTACAGAAAAATTGTGAGCCAGCCTCTTTTTTCTCAATCTATAGGGTTACAGTGAATAAAACAAAAATGTTTCTTTAATTTGCCCTTTTTTAATGTTGACCTTTTGAATGTTATATTTTATACTTAATCTGTTTAGCTACAATGACAAAACCTATTTGTTTTTAAACAAATCTGACATTTTCACATGATAGGATAAGTTCATGCAATGAGGTGTAAGAAAAAGCAACATATATCACAAGAATTTTATCACAACAGTTGGCAATGCTTCTGAGCTGTCCACAGTTCCTGCTGATTTGATCCACTTGAACAGAGCTTCTTATACTATAAATATACAAAGAGATGATCATTATTTATTTTTTGGTTTTTCTAGGATGAGCTAGTGTAAGTACCCCAGTGAACCTTATTTAGTAAACTCTATCACTCCGTGTGTAAAGAAGCTTTAGAATCTGGCAGATAGAAATCCAATATTCAGTGTTCCTCCTTTTTAGTCCCACAGAATGATGCCTGGATTCGGATGAGAAGTAACAATAACCATTTTATTTTTCAAATGCTTCTGAAAATCTCCATTTCCTTCCTGGTATTTGCATAATGAACAAAATCATTGGCAGCCTGCCAGGTGAACTGCTTGCCACGTAACAGCCAGGCTGAATGGGAACACTGAGAACAGGCTGTCTCCTCGTGAGGGTGGAAAAGCCCAAACTTCCCAAGAATCTCTTCTTTTAAGTCTTTTCTCTGAAAAAATTCCCTCACCCCACCCTACTTCCTTCAAGCTGGAGAAGATCCAACAAGATTCCCTCCAACATTCTATGTGGCCTAGTGGGGAAAAAGAGACCCCTACTGCTGAGAGGTCGTTGGGTAATTTAAACAGTTCTTCATGACTGATATTTAGGTTTCATTTCCTAATGCTGATACTAAGTTTCTAGGCCTTGCCTGAAAACATTTTTGCAAAATTTAAAGCACTTGAATGTTGTAAATAAACACTGTAGCTTTTAAGAAAAAATTTCCTTTACATCTCAATTCTACTCAAATTATTTTTGAATTATGATACCCTCTTCAACTGAGCAAGTCTGCAAATTCTAACTAAAATGTCGTGCAAAATTCAAATGGGAATGGCAGCTGTATATTTTTTTGAAAGCTGATTAGTGAAAAACTGATAATACTATGGTTGCTATTAGTAACTTAAATAAGCCTCAGTAATCTGTTAATGTTCTTCCTATAGTATCCTAAATCTTGTTTTGTAAAGCAAGGCCCTGAAGGTGAGGGTAGGAATTTTGACATACTTTTCTGTCTCTGAACCTCACTACCTAGTCATTCTTAGAGGTATATGTATGTTCCCTAACTTCCCATACAGCTGTCTTAGTACCTCAGAAGCTACAGCTTCTGTTTGTATTCAATCTGCTCATACTGTTCCTCATCAATCTTTTTTAATACCCCCAGAGCAAATAAAGAAATTGTAAGGATTATGGGACAGCTTTACTCCAAAGGATATGGAGCTGTCAGGATGTAGATTCTTACATTCTGTGAGTGCATGCCTCAATAAGATGTTTGCTACTTCCTCTTAAGGTACTGAGTACTATACACAAGTCTTGGGAATAAGGACATTGTCCGTGGTCAATGGGCACAGCATAGAAAACAGGAAGGCCCTTGTGTTTGTACTATACTTAGAGCCAAGAGCTGGTTTCCGCACTAACGACAGGAAATGTTGAGCAATAGGAGTCTTGCTCCAAAAATGACATTGAAAATTAGATGTTGTAATGCTCCCTTTAAATTATAGGGGAAAGGATTTAGGCAAATAGCAAGTGAAACAGTGAATTGCGAATAAGCTAGGAAATAATTTCTATTAGGAAAATAGAAAAGTCATTACGTTTTTGTGTCTCCAGGTGAGGCTCATCAAATAGTTCTATATTGTGTATTCTAAAGCAATAACTCTTGTCCTTGCATTCTGGTAAATTTCCCTAAAGGGTGGTCAGACTAAGCATGCTTACTTTACAAAAGCACACTGTTTAAGATTCAATAGGATAGTTTTTGGCCAGTGAGTCAACACGATTGAATTATTTCAAAAGCCTAAATCACATTGTGAACTTTTTACACAATGTACACCAGAGAAAAGACTAGGTAGCATTTTTGTTATTTTGGAATACTTTAATTATAAATTAAAGGTAAGGTGATGTTATTTCCACCTTAGAATGGAGAGAGGATAGGATGCTACTTAATCAGAAGGGAAAGGATTCATAAAAGTCCACTGAACTATATTCAAATATTTAAGCGCTTAAAGACACAACAGGCTTGATCCTTTGATTGAACTTCGGAAAAGCTGCTATACTCCAGTAATGAAACTCATTTTAGTGTCTTATTTGAGAATATTACTTTGATTGAGAAATCTGGTTTGCTCCAGACCACCACATACATTGCAGAGGATTGAAAACACTGGTAATTATTATTTAACAGCATTACAATATTCTCCGGTAATATGACATGGCAGAAATGACACAAAAAGCCCAAGCAAAATGGAGAAGAAGAAATAGAAAAAGAAAGAAAGAAGAAACAAAGAAGAACTAGAAACTTAATAGTGAATTGCTTATACTCACTCAGTAACTGAGATTGTGACAATAAAGATGGTATTCTTCTGACCAAATGTGGCAAACAGCACTGAGTATGGTAAATGATGAATTACCATTCCTTTATCATCACTGGAGAGAAAGATACACTTCCTGGAAGCAATATATATCCTACAAAAGAAGACAACTGAAATAGGTCAAACACAGCTTTTTCCAGTGTGTGTAACTTGATGTCTAACTTTTGACTGCTGAATATACCATATTCACCATTGTGAAATCACGTGAGAAGCCTAGCTGTAAAGACCAAAGTAAACAGTAACATATGATTGTTGCATAAGGAATATATTATCTCTGTACTTCTGTGCAAAAGTCTCGATAACAATGGTGGGGAAAGGCAGGATTTGAAACTACACATTCATATCCTATCCTACTGACCAAATGAACAAAATCTGTCTTACTTGTCTGGAAGAACTGTACAATTTATTAGGAAAATAGGTAGAGAAACTTGGGATTTTAAGGAGTTTATTGACAAGGTTCTTCCGCCCTCTTGTATTACGCCCTGTCTCATTTTCCTAAGAAAAACAAAGGGACTAGATATATTACTTGCACCTTTCCAGTACAGCCAAATCTGTCATTCCAAATACAATTCACTTTAATACCAAGCATGCAACTCGCATTTGTAATCCATTCCACAGTCAAGTATTCTAAAATATATTAAAGCAAGGTGCAAAATATCTTCTCTTGAGAAAACCTCCTGTTTTAGAATTGAGAGTAATCAAGCATAACATTTATATCATGTTGAGAATACTCCCTGAGCCCAATGTGAGTTTTGATGTGGTAAGAGACTAGGATTCAGAAGATACCAAGAAAAGAGAGAATTGTTTATCTGGTTTTAAAAAAATGAATATAAGCTTGCATTTGAAGCTGAGCAAATGTTCTAAGGAGTCTTAGTGACATGAAAAGCAATGAAGGTATATTATTCATACGAGTATCTCTGTATTCCTTTCGAATGTAAGTTGTCAAATCATCTTTCCTCTGTATTCTTTGTCCTTTTTCTATAAAGGAAACTTCTCTCTTTGGGATAAAGTGGGCAACATTGCACGTAAAGTTTAGTAAGTGGGTATATCACTGTTTTCACACAAAGGTCTCTTTCCTCGGGGGTAATTAAGCAACATAGAGCCCGTTGTTGGGACTGTGTAAGTAGGATTATGACCCTCTTTTAAATTTATCACTATCAGGTTGTACCTGGCATTCCATTGCCTGTCATATAGTTCTTGATCAGTTTGTTTGACAAGTCTGAATAACTTGCATTACTTGAAAAACCTGTCACCTCACTACTTCAGATTCTGTATGTGCAATTCAAGTATCTGGGTCTCAGCAATGATTCCTGGGGTATATTTGGGATAACTTTTTCCTTAAAAAACAGATATTTTTAATACTGTACTTTATTTCCCAATTTTCCCTTTGTAATTCCAGACAAAAAAAAAACAAACAAACAAACAAACAAAAAAAAACCCACTCAAAAAAAACCACCAACACCTTTCTGTGGTGATTTGGTTCCTTTCAAATATGTTTAGAGAAGAACCTTTCCAAAAGCTTTGGAAATCCAAGTACAAATCTTTAGCAAAGTGCTTTACTTGTTAGAAAATTATTTTGTGTAATTATCAAGTCTTGTTTTCATAAGACACAAATTAAAACTTAAAGGAAAGCTATTTTTTAATCTTTTGTTTTGTGGAAAGAGGTTGTGTAGGATCACTCAGCTTGCCTTCAAAAACTTTTTTTAAAAAAGGAATTTAAAACAAAATTGGTAAATTTTAAACCAAATTGCAATGGTAGCAGTGGAAATTTTGAAGAAAATTAAATTCTTGAAGTTACTGGTCTATAAATAAACTGGAAGAGAGCAGCAAGACTGATTATTCTGTGACTGTTGGAAAGACTGCAATAAGGCACCAGGGGTAGAATCTTACAAATTCTGTGAACGTAGGACCATTCTCTATACTAGGCACTAGAGAGTACACATTTGAGACAAATCTTGTAAATAGGGAAAGCATTACTCAGGCTTTTGTTTAATAGGAAACCAAGTTTCCTTAGTGCCAGTCCTCAAGGACCTACTTGATCCTTCAGCCAGGATATATGTGTATCATCCAGATGATACATGCATCTGCTTGAGGGCTAAAAAAATTCTAACCAAGAGCTCCTATTTCTCCGTTCAGAATGACAACCTCTTGGGCAGACATTTACATGAGCTGATAATACTACAGAGTTCCTTAGAAGGAAATCAAACACTTCCTTAGAGTGGGTGCTGCAATGCTCGTTTGGCCTTATTGCTGAAATAGACTGTTTTGTGGAATGCGAAGTCTCAGACAAAACTAAGTGGCTACAGCTTATTTGAGCATGATGGAAGCAATAGTTTAAAGGCAGCAACAGATTGCCACCCCACAGAGCAGCCACCTTTATCTGGTAGTATCTGCCTGCTACTTCTTACTCAGATTTACACATCCTAAAGTCTTTCAAGATCTTCAAATCCTTCTGTAGAGCAAAAAATCATGAAAAACTGGTGCTTAGGGACATTGTTCAGTGGTGGACCTGGCAGTGTTAGATTAATGGTTGCACTCAATCTTGAAGTCTTTTCCAGCCTTAATGTTGCTATGATTCTCTGTTTCTTCGTATTTTCTTTTTGTTACCTCAGAGTTTATACTTCTGTGTGGTCTACAATTGAAGATATCATGGAGTCATTTGGTTAATTAGAACTCTGCAGCCTATTTCTAGGTAGATAGGTAGAAAATTTAAAATTTATTCTTACAGAAGTCTAAAAAATTTACAGTATAAAAAAATTTGGCCTTGTCTTTGTATTTAGGCAATACAAATATGCCTGCATCTGTCAGAAAATCTATGGTTGAGAAGCCCACAGACTAAGTTACAGGAATCTAGTTGCAAAGAATTATCTGGTTTTTGAAAGTCAATGTTGAATATTTTGAATCTGGAGGCATGCAGAAAGATTCCTCTTTTTCCAGCGAACACTTCAGCAAACACATAAGAAATTCTGTCGAGAAGACTGGTTTTCAGTTGTGATGACTTAAAATGCTAAGCTATCATTTTATATTTAAAATTTTGATAGGGTTTTAAATTTTAGTGGAAAGTTCCTTGCAGTGCTGCTTACTCTGCTTTAAAGAGGTGAATTTTCTGTTAAGTAGAATTATAGGAAAAAGGATAGAGAGAAAGATCTGAAAATTATTCTGAGGTGTAAAGAGCCTCAGATGTCATATAATGTGCAACTAAATTGCCTAGGACTCCTCAGGACTGTCCAAGAAAGCACTAATGCTTGATGGAAGAGGTGATTTAAGTGCTGATTTTTCATAATTTCTTGTAACATTTTCCTGAAGAAGTGAGAAGCACCTGTAAAATTGCACAGGTAATATTTAAAATCAGACTTCTCACATTATTTATGAAAGAGTTTCTCCTTCCTGTCCCAAATGGAAATTGGACAAGGTAGTAAGTATACAAACAAGTCTCCATGGATGCAATGAACTTAATATGAATTTTTACTCTTGTGACCTAGAACTTGAAGTCGTTCCTAGAAGATGGTGGATCTCCACAAATATCCCCCTTTTTAAAGTTAATTAAACTACCAGAAATAGTCATATTGTTATGGTCCAGGATTTCTACTGTCCACAGTCAGCTGCAGCATCCTACTGCCATCATGTGTTCAGCTCTCTCAGGGCACAGTCACATAATCATTTTGAAAACAGCTGGAGTGGCTTCAGGTATTTCTGCCTTTCAGTTATTATTTACTGCACTGTGGCTGGTGCTTTCAGTCTCTGGCAGAAAGCAGCAGAAGAGGAGAAATTGAACTATCTGCGGTGTCACTGGTGTGTCTTACTAAACTCAAAAGATGTTATACTGCTCTGTATTACAAGTGTCTGATAAATTATGGCTCAAGCAAGCAGAAGTTCAAAGCAAAGCTCCTGGCCATTTGGGAATTGTCAGTACATGTTAAATAGAGTAGACTCTGGATTTCAGATGTTGTTCAGGAATAAGTCTTGTGGGAAACATAAGATTCATATCTGTAACTAGTGACTAGTCTCCAAACACTCTCGTGTTTGAAGACAACCTGTCTTGAAACACTTGGTTCTTTTCCTTTTCATCCCTTTACTCTTTTGAAAATACACCAACATCACCTGCAGTTAAAGCAGCTCCTCAAACTACTACTCAAATGGACTGCAGCCTCATCAATCCAGAGATCCCTGGATTCAAAGATCCCAGGAGAACTTTCATCACTACCTGGGGTATGCTCATGTGGAAAGATGTGCACATGAACAGATTTTAAGTCTGAAAAAAACTGTGTCTTCACATTACTTTTCTATGCTGCAAAGTTTCAGTTTGACTTTGACCATGTACTTTCTTCTGGAAACAACAAGTCCTTATTTCTGCACCTTGAGCTCTTACAATCAAAAAATATCAGTCATCCACACTCCACATTTTAAGGTGTCCAGCTGAGATGCTGGGAAAAAAGAGTGACTGCTAAGACACAGAGCAAATCCCCTGCCTAAATCTACTGAAATTTACCTTTTTGATGCAATATTATTCCCATCTCTATCTCTTAATGGAATAGAGCAGAAAAAGTGCTACATTCAGACTGAATTTTGGATTGTCACTGATTTCCACCTAGAAGAGGATCCCTGCTGTTTTGGAAGTGTACTGCTTCTGGAGCATCCTCAGATACAAAATTCCACGTGTCATCCTCGCACTACAAGCACTGCATAAAGGACAAAGAAAAGATGAAGAACAGAAAAATTACCAAAATTAATGTGATGCAACACACAGTAGTGGCATACTTTGGCTGCATTCCTGAAATCTGATATTGTTCTTTATGACATCTTTGTCTTTCCATTGGAGAGACAGAGATCTGATGGATGGAACACCACTGACTATGGAATTTTTTGGATGGTCACACTTAAGAGTTGTGGTTAATGACTTGATGTCATCCAGAGGGACCCTGACAGGCTTGAGTGGTGGGTCTGTCCCAGTCTCATGAAGTTCAGCAAGGCCAAGTATAAGATCTTGCCTCTGAGTCAGGGCAATCCCAAGCACAGATACAGGCTGGACAGGGAATATACTGAGAGAAGCTCTGAGGAAAAAGACTTTAGGATGTTGGTTCAGCAGAAACCCAACCTGAGCTGGTGATGTGCGCTGGCAGCCGAAAAGCCAAATTATGGGCTGCATCAAAAACAGCATGGCCGGTGGGTTGAAGGAGGTGTTTCTCCCCCTCTGCTCTGCTTTTGTGAGACCCTGTCTGGAGTCCTGTGTCCAACTCTGTGCTCCGCAATATAAGAAGGATGTGGATCTGNCCGCAATATAAGAAGGATGGGGATCTGCTGGAGCAGGTCCAGAGGAAGGCAATGAAGATGATCAGAGGACTGGATCTCTCCAACAAAGACAGGCCGAGACATTAGGTGTTCAGCCTGGAGAAGAGAAGGGTCCACAGAAGACTTCATATCAGCCTTCAAGTAGATAAAGGGGATCTACAAGAAAGCTGGGGAGGAGCCAGGGAATAAGATATAACACTACGATGATAGTGGTGAGACACTGGCACAGGCTGCCCAGAGCAGCTGTGAATGCCCCATCCCTGCAAGTGCTCCAGGCCAAGTGAACACTGCCTTGAGCAACCTGCTGTGGTAAAAGGTGTCCCTCCCTATGGCAGGGGGGTTGGAACTGAATATTCTTTAAGATCCCTTTGAACGTAAACTATTGTATGTTTCTATGAAATTGTATGGGAACCACAAATAACTCACAAATAATTACGAGCGTACTTTAATGCCTTCAGGTGATAGGCAAACTATAGTTGGTACATTGCTGATCACATATTCTAGCTACATAAAACCAGACTATCTTTCTTTGAATTTATTAGTGTCTGAAAGTAGAGTTGTCTGTAGAAGAGAAGCAAATAAACTTCAGTAAACATGCAGAATCAAGGAAACATACAATTTATCTTTTCTGACATCATAAGCTAGTAATGAAAGCAAACAAATGACAACAGTATAAATTTTTCCCTTAACTTCCAAGTTTGGAAACATCTCTAGTCTTTTAAGTTAAAAAAATAAAGTAATAAGAGAAAACAAATATAGATTTTGAGAGGAAATGCCATACATGTAAAAATGTAGTACACTAAGTACATTTTTTTTCTTCTGTTTTCTTTTAAGTAAAATACTTAAGAAATAATTACAATCCAAAGCCTGTGCACTAGACAACTCACTTTTGCATTCTAGCTGTAATTGCCAATAGTTAATTCTTTGAAGGTCTAACCTCAGGTGCCAGTCTTAGCTGGTAAATGCTAGGCTATATCCTCTTGCTCAAAGTCCAACAACAAAATTCTGCAAAATAGGTTTTGTTTTTTTTAAGATTCAAGTTTCATTTGGAGCTTGTAATTAAAGAAATTTGGAAAGAATGAAATTAAAATATTTTTGTTTTTACCCAGTTCAGCATGGTCCGTCTTATTTATTTAACCATTTAGAGTTTGAATCCAGTTTAATAGGGCTTACAGAAACTAATGGCATTTGGATTTATTTAAAACTTTTTATTTTTTCACAGGTGAATTTTTATTTCTACCTTTATCCTAAAAGAAAAGTTGAAAGAAAATGGCCTTTTTTGCCATTTTCTAAGTGATTGAATCAGTTACTCTGGATGAATACTTAAATTAATTTCCCAACAATGGGTTTGAGTCACTGATAATTTCATGATAAACTGAAGTAAACAAGTTATTTAAAAATATAGAATTAAAAAAATATTGCACAAGAATTTTTCGTTCCAAAACATACTTTTGATAGAGAGCTAGACTTCTTTTTCTCCCATACATAAAGAAATATGTGGGCAAACAAGAATGGACACAAATATGCAATCATGCAAAGAGAGGACTCATGGACTCAGATGTGGTTTTTTATTTTAGTTGCTATTAAGGTATTTTCCTTCAAATTTCACTAGCTTCCTAGGCTTTCCTTAAATTCCTTACAGTACTTCTGTTTTTGTACCCTTGCAAGGAGCTTAAATCACAATAAATGAGAATTGTCATCTTTACACAGACTTTTCTTCTCTGTCTTATATACACTTTTATCTCAAGAGCTGCCTTTTCCAGAATTACTGCCTTACCTCAAACTACTAATGTGGGATGAACAATTTCCAAAATTGACATTAAAAAGATGAGGGGTAGAATAAGGGATATTAGGGCCAAACCCACCTCCAAAAAAAAAAAAAACAAAAAAAAAAAACCAACAAAAATAAACAAACCAACCCAACAAACAAAACCCCCCCACAAAGATATTCTACCAGCAGAAGTGAGTATCCCTCTCTTAATTGAAAATTATGTCCTTTAAATCCATTGAAACCATGTGGACTGCATTGAATAATAAGCTGTTCAATTTCTGATGCCTGTGGAAGCCTACATTTGAAAACACACAGAGTGTATCACATATTTTCATTATTTCCTACAAAATGTGGGTGTTTAAAAAACTTACAACCCTCAGTAGAGAACTGTGGAAAAAAATCAAATGAGGTCTGAAAGTTCTCCTCTTTCAGTTATACTTGTAGTACATGCAGTACAACTGCAGAATAATCTGAAGAAAACATTAAAAAAATAAATCAACGTTTTTTTACCACTATGATACTAAGAGCTTTTAGCAAGAGCCATGCAGTTTAACACAAAAATTCGGCACTATTTCTTCAATTATGGGAGTAGAGGGAATCAGTCCTAGTTCTTTTATAGCCTCTATAAAAGAAGTGAAAGCTTTTACTAATTTAAAAATCGTGATGCTGTTCTATTTAACTTTCATAGTTGAGTGTTTAAAATTATGAGAGTAAATACATATTTATTATTTAAGGTAACTAGTAAATTCAAGAAAAAAGATTGATGTTAATATGGTCTTTTGTCTAACTGGCTATTTTACTCCATGTTAATGTTGCACAGGAGAACATGACATTTAAATCTGTTTTGTTAAATCAAAAGAAAGCAAAAATAAATGGTGTACCTTAGAAAAAGGTACACTCCTAGCTTAAATGGGAGTATTTTTAGCAAAAATCATAGTGGAAACTTTCAGGCAAAATTTCTTGAATTTTCCAGTTCTTTGAACTATGGTTCACACTGGCATGAACATGTTTTTTCTGGCCATTAACAGAACACATGCCCAGAGCTGATGCATCTTTTCTTATATTTGCACCAGTTAATTGTTCCAGTGAATGCTGCACATTCATCTACCACTTAACCAGGGAATGTGATTCTCTGTATAACTTGACTACAAGATTCCAGCCTTCTTCAGCAACATTATCATGTCAACAACAGTCTATTACAGTTTCTGACTTCTTCCTTGAAGAGCCAAAACATAAGTAAAGAAAAAGTAAATTGACTTTTTTTTAATCTTCAGGTTGTTCTGATCTTGCAAAGAGCAACCATAAGCTCCAATTTCTTTCCTTTCAGAGTGTTTTTCCATACTACATTCTCTATATTGTCTTTCAGTGAAATCCTCTTGTGTAAGTGGTCTTCCAGTCTGATACATGTATCTCAATGACCTACTGATTTCTTGTGTGCTGGTCTTGGCTATATGGTTCTCAGACTGAGACACGTAGGAGTTTTTAATTGCAGTTAGTTGTATGTACAGTATGTTTCTAATAGATAATTTCACAGAAACAGTCATATAGTATTTAAAGTGAAAGAATCAGCTGACCATATAAAGTTTTGAGACCAGATTATAGAAGAATGGATGAAAGATCCATAGACTTTTATATAGCCTCTGCACCTTTTAAAGGAGATAATTCTGAAAGAAATAAGAGTAAACATATAAGCAAGAATTATCACCTTTCTCTCCACTTCTATTGCACAGACTACTCAGGCATATCTTGTTTAATATGCATATCCATGTTTCCTCCTTTCCACGGCATATGAGACCCTATGTAAGAACTTTTCAGTCTAGCTGGGCTTTCAGACAATTCAGACTGGTTTCCTGAGTTGGTTAAAGAACAAATAAACTACTGCTCTCAGTAATGCCCTGAGAAAGAACAGGCTTGGGAATCTCAGTACTACTGATGATTTGCACCCATTTATCCAGCATTGCTGACTGGTTTTGCAGTAGATCATGATGTTCCTGAAATGGTGTCAGAGCACCTCTTTACTCAGACTTCACCAACTGACCTTTGAATTCGAAAGAGCCTCGTTAAACCATTATTATAAAAAGAAGAAACCAATCAAGAAATGAAATGGAAAAAAATCATCAAGAAAACAATCCCCAAATGCTAGATATAGAGATACATTGACATACACACCAACAGAAAAAAAATATGCTACAACTAATAAGAATTCATTGAAAGCATTTTCTGAAATCAGATAGGCAGAAAAGGAAAAAAAAAGCCCCAATTCACCAGCAAAACAAAACCCGAAAATCCTAGCAACAACAATGACTTCAGTGAGCAAAGGACAACTTAACCTGGCTCCACGCCACTGGCAGTTCTGTGCTTTTCAAACATCACTTGCAGCAAGCTCTTCAGATTAATGATGTATTATTTGAATTCTCTTTGGGTTGGAATTTTGTTCCAGAAATAACAGTTCAGATCATATTAATTTTTGCTCTGAGTTCTAGGAAAAATAGTCCTGAAAAATGTGAAGAGTTTTATGGCCTTTGAGCATTTGTGATACAGAAAATTAAGGAGGTAAATATACCAAATGTTTTCTTTCTTTCTTTCTTTCTTTCTTTCTTTCTTTCTTTCTTTCTTTCTTTCTTTCTTTCTTTCTTTCTTTCTTTCTTTCTTTCTTTCTTTCTTTCTTTCTTTCTTTTCTTCCTTCCTTCCTTCCTTCCTTCCTTCCTTCCTTCCTTCCTTCCTTCCTTCCTTCCTTCCTTCCTTCTTCCCTTCTCTTTCATTCTCAGATATTGTCCACTGTAGGGTATTCATCAACTTAGCTCTTCAGGGAGGAATCTATTCTAAAATTGTGCTTTACTTATAGTCATCATATTAAAGCCCCAGCCTTGCTCAGGCTACCTCAGCTTTGCTATAAAGTGTCCTAAATTATAAGAACAGTAAGGAAGCTGATAAGAAAGGTAAGAAAATGGAGGATCGATACTAAACAAAGCAATACAAAGAATGAATTGTCTGAGTCATCCTTTAAAATGTGTGTAAAGTAGATCAATCTGCTGCTAATAACATACAATGTTTAAAGTACAACTGCACTTAAGAGATACTTATGTCCAGTTAATTCCCTGGGACACAATGAGCACTGCAGCTGCCTTGTATTTTAGGTAATTTCTCAAAGCCATAGTGACATGTTTGGTAAATGACCAGTTATTGCTTAAACTAAAGAGGTGGGTTAAAGAGTCTGAGGACATCCATAATAAGGACAATAGTAGGGATTAGGGAAAAAAAAACAAAGAGCTTCTATGTAACCATCTTGTATGGGCATTGCCTGAATATTTAGTTTTAATTACCACACAATAACTGTACTTTTATCTTGGAGAAAACTTTGAAAAAGCACCAAATAAATTCCTCTTACCAACAGCTGCAGGTCCTTTCACTATCAACTTTATAGCAGATGTTTGTGTGCTCAAAACTGACGTAGGAGAGATTTCCTTTTATTTTATCCACCAGTACACCTTCTGACCCTACTGACTTCCCAAGGCTGGCAACTTGTGAAGAGGATGTCTAGTTCATCATCTTGTTATTGAGTCTTAGCCTCCTTCATAATTTCCTAATGATTTATTTGCTCCACTTTTGCCTTTCTTTAAATTCCCACAAAATTATTTTCTTTTTGGTATGTGTCACTTGTTTAAATTTAAACAGAATGATCATTTTTGTTCTATTAAAACAGCCAGTGGGAGTAAGGCTATCATGTTTCAATATCTTTCACCACACTTATGGTTATTTCTTCATTAGCTTTCATTGCATGGCTATCCTGTTAAGCCCCTGTGTGCCATGGACAACATTTTCAAATGGCCTGTTAGGCCTTTACAATTATCTTATTAATTTTACATCAAAGAATGGGTGTTGAAGATATTAGAAACTTTCCTTTCAGTATGAAAAGTTGATTGTCAGGCTGTGTCTCTAAATAAAAGCGATTGTGCCCAGATTTATTTGGGATTTGGGCTGGGGGGTTAATACTTTTTTTTATTATTTGATTTTAAAGGATAAGCATGGATTGCTTAACATCTCTGTTTCAACACTTTGTGACTAAATCACTTCATGCAGAAACACTATTGTTGACACTTTGTTGGGTGGCTGTCTTCTGTAGAGGAATGTATTTGTTCTCAACCAGTCAAGTTTTAGTTTTGAAAATATCTTTCAAATTTATTGATTCACCATAACATCCGATTCAAGCCAAAACTGAGAAGATCATGAAGGCTGTATTATAGGAAGGAAAATGCACCTCTTGAAATAGAGATATGACAGATCTTCATTCATTACATAATTAACAAAAGACTAACAAAACCAATATCCTAATAGAGCTGTCCACTGAGGCTGTGAATACAGGGGTCCGCCTCCAAGAGCTGTCTCCTCATGATGCCTTGGGTTTTAGCTTTTAAGGTTTTTAGATTCTCTGCTGCCTGGGATCTAACTGTGAAACTTCATATTAGGTGTTAGTAAGTTCTCTTCACAGGGCAGTGAGACAGAGCAATCCTTTCCCAGCTAGGGAATCAAGGACAACCATTACCCAAAAAGCACAAACAATGGTGAAGAGAAGGGGACAAGTCAGGGGGTTGAGACTTCATAGCCTGGACAATTGGACAATTGTACCCAATAGGTAGATGAACCAAAACTCATAAAAGTGTGGTAACTCGTGACCAGGATCCATCTTGGATTTGACCAGGGTGTAGCCCTGGCCAGGCTCTTGTGCTGCCCAAGGTGTACCCTTTTAAGGCTTTTCAATAAATACCTGTTTTATTCGTTCTGCTCTGTCTAGTCTCTGTTCCAGGTCAGCCTTTCCAGGTTGAATAAGAAGAAGGAAGAGAGAGCAACTAGTGTAGCTCCAATTTTTGCATCACCAAAGGTTGTTGATTGAGGATTCTGCCACCTGAATTAAATGCTCTGCACTGAGTGCCAGCTCTGGCTTTGATAGGGATTAGGCCACAGGCCACTGCCCATATCATGATTTATTGCCTATATCAACATAACGACACAAATGTCTCACTAAAGATGAGCTGTCTTTGAATCATTTCACAGCCTCTAAAGTACATATCTAATTTTCACCATCATTTATTTCCATCTTGTTGTTCTATTTTTTAAGACCACCATATTTAATACAGACTGAATTAACTGAACTGCTGCTTTCAGATTTCATGTCACTTATGCCATTTTGTCAACTTGCCATAAACTGTCAGTCCCTTTTATTTCTCTAAAGAAAATTTTCACTATTTAAATGGATAAGTTGACTGACTGAGGACAAAGTTACCTACCTTTTGTTTGTGAAGCTGAAGGTGGGAAAGTGAGCAGGGCTATTAAGTTACAGTTCACTAAGAAGCATCATAGGTATTGGAAGCACTGGGTTTAATGACAGCTAATACAGCAATGGGGAACAAAGCCACACAGACCCCTGCGTGAATTTCTTTAAGAGCTGCCATAATAGACACCCACTTGGCAAGGTGCCTATAAGTATTGGCATCGCTGTTCCTGACAGTATTATAATGTTTCTTTCCTACTGCCTGCCAGGCTTACAATTGAAAAGTCGCAGTAGAAGGGAAATCTTTTACATGTGTGGACACCCAGTCCAGCAAGGTGTTTAGCTTAGTGTTGGAGATGTCTGTTTGTTGCTGATGCAGGAGCCGCCATAACAGGTCTAGGCTCTGTCTTTGTTCCAGGGATACTTTTCCTCCCATAACTCTTCCACTGGTCACCTGATAGGTGATGGGCACGTATTTGGGTTTCCTTACCAAAGTTTTCCTGGTCTACCCTGATTTCCAGTCCACATCTTTCACCACCTTTGAAATGTCCCAGTTTGGGCAGCCATTTGTAGCAATAGGGAGCAAAGACAAACAGACCTCTTTGCTTCTCCCAAAGAAAATCTTTTATTGTACTGAACTGACCACATTATTGTTCTAAATTTGAACCAAAACAAGCACTCGCTGGCTGCCTGCTAGTGCTGTGTGACTGTTCATGCATCCCTTTACCCAATCAGCCCTCTGATCATGTGGCATCCATGCATCTCCTCAAGCAATCACTTCCTCACACATGAGGCGAGCACATGCCAGCCATACAACCTGTTCTCTGGTTACATGACATGTTTTTTACCTCCCTGTTAGCTGAACCTTTCCCAGATTACTTTCCATTGAGCAAGAGTGAATAGGGTTTCTTGTCTCCCACAAGCTAAAACAGGGTTTTCAGGCAGGTTTGTGTCTAGAGCAATGGAACTACCTGCTTTAGCAGGTTCCTTGGTGGATGACTAGAGGTGAAAATGTTGTCTATGCTATGGTTTATGCCATTCCCCTACATGGTTAAAAATATCCCAGGCACCAGGCCACATTTCAAATCCATAGCCAAGTGTCAGTCACAGCTTGACTTGATGTTAGCAGACAGCTGCACATTTTGGACTTTGATGAAAAGTATGAAGCCAATGCACCTATCCTGTCATACAAAAAAAATCAAAAAAAGGGAAAAAAGTATGTCAGTCAAAACAGTGAAATGGAACATACCATTAACTTGTGAAAGCCATTAAATCTAAGAATTTACATGACTTTTTAGCCTGAGTCAGTGCTTCACTCAAAAACAAAAGGATTAAGAATGTGAAGTTTCAGGTCAGCCATAGCCTCTTGAGGTTGATAAAAAGGTTCCATAGCAGTCAGTGTTAGTCAGACCATAGGCAACAACAGAAACAAAGTACACAATTAGACAAAGTGATTTATAATTAAACTGGTAATTCACTTGATTAGCTGTTTTGTCTTGTCTTTTTTTTTGTTTTTCCTCACACAATGAACTACCTTAAAACGTACTTGCTGAAGTATATTTTATGGATATAAGTGTTTAACTGCTGTTTTATATCTTTGTGAGTCATTAATAATTGTGAGTCACTAGAACAAGTAACAGTTGCCTAACTAGGCTGATTTCAGAGACAAAAATAATTCTGTTCCTCAACTCTATAAAAAGAATAACATAAACATGATAACTCAGCTGTTCCGAGTTATGTTCTTACTATAAATTATGTAGTGTTTTACAGACTGAAATCAAGAAGCCCATATTGTGATACTATCTTAAGGAAAATGTAAATTCATGGCCACCTTTCTTTGCATGTGCGTAAGGAGAGCTTTGGGTCTTTCTTTGATTTGGGATTTCAGAGTATGTGGACCTGAATATCACAGCAGCACTTTGTGTGAAATTAGAGAACAGTGTGGATAGTACAAAAGAGAACATTTAAACTTCAATTAAAAAATATTCCTGAAAAAGGTATTTGATTTAGGAAAACATGCAAAAAAATAATCTTTTATAGCTGGTAGCATCCATATGAAAAAGAAATTTTAGATTTAAGAAATTAGATATATGATAAAGAGCAAGTGTCTCCATAAAGAGACCAGAATAGGCTGAGTTAATGACATTCTAAGCTCGTGCAAGTAAACTTAGGAGCCAAGAAGGCTTTGTAAAGATTTGAAAAAAAAAAAAATTAAAAAATGAATGATATGTCAGAAAAGAGTGAAACCCAGGGATACAGCCTGAGTAAAAAACTGGCCCATTGATAAACAGTTTACATGAAAACATTGCTGATCCAATCTTTCCTGGGTTCCACTCTTAAGGATTTTAGTATAGTCACATTTTCTTCACTAATCTAAGTAATCCTATTGCTTACATTTTCTTAGTTAGTCCAGAAAATGGACATAAATGCATATTCCAAAAATAGTCAGGACTAAATTCTTGAATTATCTGTTTTCAGCTTTCTGCCTATGAAATTGATGCCAGGACCATCAGTAATTGAACAAGAAAGACTTACACCCTGGACTCCTGAGGGAGACTGAGCAACATCACTTAAGAGGTTCTTAGAAGGCGATGGCCAGAAGTGGAGCCATGATGTTTAGTGACTCTCTCTAGACCTTTCTGCTTTGGGCATGGCCCATAGGCCAGTAAAATCACATTCTGCTAAAACTAAGACACAATCTGGGGCAAACTAAAAGACTTTCTGAATTGCTGTATTTGGGCCATTTCATGTAAGATTAAATCTATTAAAATCTACAGGGAAGAACACTAGGAAATGTATCATGTATATCAAAAGATTAAGAAAAGTATGTTAAAAATGCTGGGGTGAATCTAGTGTTAAAGGTACACCAAATCACAAAAATGTAAAAGACATTTAAATCCATTTATGTGGAAATTCTAGTTTGATACAGAAGCCAAAATCAAGTCTAGTCAATCAGTCAACTCTGTTTTACAGACTTTTTCTTTATTTTTCTTAATCCACAAAGAATTTAAATCCTCAAGTTGTACCAGCATCCAAATGAGAGAGACAGATCTTGACAACGTGGACAAATATTAGTGATGGATGAAATAGTTAAGACAACACAGAGATCAGCCCAAATCCTCACTAAAAAAAGCAGATGGAAATTTATGATAATTGAATGTGTACTGTTAATTTTAGGGTTTTCTACAGTTTCATGCATACATGAACTAATTCCTGAGTCTGGGGCTAGAAGAGATGGTGCAAAACTGACTAAGACAATATTAGTATTTTCAGTGGGAATGGAAGATGACTGCATGAATATTTTTACAAGTACCTTTCATTTCTCATGGGATTTCCAGTACAGCTATTTTTAAGCAACAAGAGTTTGGCTAACTTGAAAATAAAATATGAACATATAGATTTTGGAGGGCTGGATTTTACCTCTTCACCCTTCCTTTTTTTGCTTTTAATGTCTATCTAGCATATGAATAACCAGCAGAAAAAAAAAAGGAGAGGGGAAGAAGAAAGAATTTCACATTCCTGTATTTCAGCCAGCACATTCCTTGGGAGCATAAGTGCGGTGGTTCAAAAAATGCAGACTTTGGAATTTATGTGATTTTGGTATGTGTAGCAATGCACTTTGGATGCATTAATGGTTAAAGAATGTGCACCTTTTCGGGGGGTCAGTTTAATCTATTTAGCTCTACAAATTGCAACAGGTTTTTTCATAGATTACTCTGAATTAAAAGTCACATAGCAGCATCTATAAACATCAAATCATACAGCTGTTCATGCATCTGTCAGTTGGAAGTGGCAATGCTCAAAATACAAGGCATATAATGCATGGAAGAGAAGATAGTGTGATGCCTGAGACATAGGGTTAAGAGCCAGGAGCCTTGCGTACAATCCTCAGCTCTGCCACAAATGTCCTTTTGACCTTGAGAAAAAACCTCTCTTAGCTCCACCTGTAAATGCTACCCTTTCTCAGAGGCTCATTGTCATCTCAAATTAATTAATAGCTGTTAGGCATTTTTCCATCCCTTTAGAGAAGGCTTCATAAAACATAGTCTTTTCCATTTGTCCTGAGATGAAAACTTACAAAGAAAGGGAAAATCTGTGAAACAGATAAACACCATCCCCTAACACCCCCAATAAAAACACAAACCCAAATGTTTATGGGCCACCTACCCTCCTTCAGTCTGACCTGCTGACTCCCTGCAACACTTTCACATGTGCTGCAATTCAGCCCTTTCTCTTTCCTTCTATATTTCCCTTTCCCACCCTTCCTAGAATTCCTACCTGCGCAGCTGCTAAAGTTTTAAGTGCCCCACATTTACCAGATTAAGTTAGTTTAATTGCAGGTCTTTTAACTGTTCATGCTCTCATTTCAGAGTTGGTAATGTTTCCACTGCAGAAGGCAAACCTGCAGCCAGAAAAAAATCTACATTTCTTCTCCTACTAGCTTGCATCAGCTTTTCTGGCCTATATCCATTAAGTCAACTGAGCAAGTAGGAAAAAAAAAAAGTCCATTAAATGTTATTCAAAATATTTAAAACAACCCTATAAAATAATACAAGCCCTAATTATATGTCTACATATAGTAATCCTGTAAATATAGTAATATAGTAATATAGTAATACTGTACTGTAATATAGTAATACTGCAAAACATTTTACAGTAGATCAAATATTTTTATTTTTCTCTACACATGACTGACCTTTCATGTTAAAATTTAGCAGGATTAAGTTCAGTGTCCATTTCAACTCTATGTGATGTCATTGACTGGTTATATACAATGCATGTAAAAAAGGAACCATCAGGAGTCAGTCCTTGGCTGAAATTCATTGAATTTACTGAATGTAAATAAACACAGGAAGCATAAAGTCCAGTCAGGCTGGGGAGGTAGCATTGCTGGAAAATAGAAAAAGGAGAAAGCCTGATAAATTTTAAGTCCAAAAAGTAATTAGAGTTTTCTGTGTCATAGTACACAAAGATCAGTAATTTATTCATTGTTTCTCTGTTTGTTAGGAGGAAATTAGTATTCTTTTAGAAAGGTATCAATTCAAATCCTCATATCTCCATAGTTAAATTGCTCACACTATTTAAAATCAATGCCTCATGTCTTGTCTGAATGTGTCTCCACACATTGGCCTTGTTATGGCTTTTTATGGTACAATAAACTGTTGTTTGCTACCAGAAATTCTTACACACGCAGAAACTTTGAAACTGTAACCAAGAAATTTCTTCTCTTCCTGAATTTTTTTCTTGGCTAATCCAAGGAGACCGAACTTCTTGGTTTATCACTTCAAGGCATATTTTCCAGATCCTAGACTCATTCTTCTTGCATTTTTAGAAATATTTCCTTTTTTTTTTTTTTTTTTTCGCATGGAAAGATTTTCTTATATCCTGTTTCTGTCTTAGAGTACTCTGTGGCTATCTACTGTTCCCTTGGCTATGAAGTGCATAGTTCTTTTGGAAGTACTTACATTCCTGAGTATAATACAATCAAATGGTTACGTCAGAGTATTATTAAGACTGATGTGCATTGCTGCTGAGGAATCACAGAATAGTTAGACTTGGAAGGAACCTTTTGAGATCATTTAGTCCAACCCCCACACCAAGGCAGGGTCATGTAGTTAGTTTCTCTAATTATCCATGGAACATATTCACTCATCAAATTTACCTCAGTGAGGATTTATTATGCAGAAAATTGCAGAGAATGCAATTATAAAAGCGTAGTAATATTCTAGAGAAATATGTGGCATAACATTTATTCTGTGTAGTAGTTGATTATAGTCAGTAAAAAAGTTCTCCCATTTATTTTAGTTTTTGAACTGGTTAGCTGCAATAATTATAATAATTAATTATCAAATGAATTATGGGTAGTTTATTTTGGCATAAAAACTGATGTGAAGACTCATTATCCATTTTACGAAAAAGCAGGATGAAAGAGAAGTTGAAAGAGAAAAAATCATTTTACTCACATGACTACTGATTCAAAAAGGCCAGCTGGCAGCATTTTCTTTAATTTTGTCAATCAGACATTGAGCTGAATTTTCTAAACTTCCCCTCCCAGTTATGGTCACAAAATATAAGCACAAAAGCACTTCTGCGTGCTAGAAAATAATTGTGCTCACAGCAAACAGATTTGACTATGCAAAATGATGTAAAACTAGGACTAAATGCAGTATAAGGAAAGAACAAAGTTAGAAAATTAAAGGAATGAAATAATTAACTGGGGATTTTGGTTTTTTCCAGTTGATGGCAGTACTTGCTTTCACCATTCAGTCATGGATCAGGAGGGCAAAAGTGGTTTTTCCTGAGAAACTAGTACGACATGAGAAGATATTCAATCTCTGTGTTGCAGTTTCAGCCAGAGTGCTCAATCTCCAGTGTGCAAACTATTTGAACCATTTCTAGATTCATTTTTGTTGTGCTGGGGGACCAGAACACTCAATGTCCAAGAACATACTCTGAGTTTGTTAAAGGCAGTCATTTGCAAAAAAAAAGTCCAAACAAACCCAAACCCCTTGTACTAAATGTTTCATATTTATTTATTAATTTATTTATTTGGATTTTTCATCTGGAGATCTGCTTTTTGCTTTCTATCCTCTCTTTTTGCCTCTCCTTTCCAATTTTTCAAAACAGGTGAGTTATTATATCAGAGCCTGCTGAAAGACATCTTTCATTGACAGCAGAACTCATTTTTACTGAAATGTTCTTTGGTCAAGCTGCTGCCTGAGAGGAGCTTTCCAGTATGCAAACTGCAGTGCTTTTATGGAGACAGACATTCTCCATGCTGCCATCACAGAACGGGAGAGATATTTGACTATCAGATTCTGTCCTTCCCTTGCATGCTTCCCATCCCACTCTAACACACCTTCAGAGCTTTTTCTCAGTGACAGGACCAGATGACCCTGCAGCTGACCTATATTTTGCTGGTTCTCCCCAGTGGTGATGTTCTGTGTACTTGGCAAAAAATGGAAGGCGTAAATCATGGAACATGTGAGCGTTGCCAGGAATGTACAGCCAGGAGAGTTTCTTCCAGCTAAAACACAGTAAAATTTAGCATAAAACAAACTCAATACATTCATCTTCAAATACTGTTTACCACAGAATAAAATCTCCTGGACTTAATCCAGTGCATGCCCTGCATTGAACCATAGGTTAAGTCTACTAATTCCTTCATTATGTATTTGCATATTGAAGGCTCCAATCAGTCTTGCCTCTATCTTTTAAAATAATAATCTCCTGGCTGCCTAATAAACCGCTTGATGTAAGTAGCATGTTTCCTTCTGTAATCTATTGAGTTCAGTGTATAATCTAATTGCAGATCTTACTTTGTTCATACTCAGAATTTTCAAGCCTGTGACCTAATGTAGGTTCTTCAAATAAAAGTTTAAGACAACTAAACATACTACCTGCTTTTAGAATCACATTAATCAATCCTAGTCATTTAGCAATTTATAGGTGATTGGTATATTTGCTTATATTTTTGTTAAACAAAAAATGAACACCTAAGCATCTTGTTCAATACTTCTATTACATGTGACCAGAGCCTGAAGCCTTGAAAGACTCCATTTTACTCATGGAGCATCTCCATCCTCCAACAACTTTGTATCCTGTATGTACTTAGCAATTAGTTATCAGAGTTTATTGGTATCTGTAAACAAGATAATGGAATACCAGTTTTTACCAGCTGTGGCCCTGATTTCAGATACTTGCCTGTCCATGTAAAAATGGAAACATTCCAATTAGAATTTTTCTACCTGACAGATTTCAATTCTCTCTTGATTTCTTTTATTTTCTTGTGAAACCTCTGTAGAAAATGCTTATTGTGAGGTTATTAAAAGGATCTTTCTTCATGTGCTGGAATTTTCAAAATAATAATATAAACCTACATACACACACACAAAATAATTGAAGGGAAAAAAGAAAAAAAGCTCCAGAATATTCATTGAAGCTCCATGATCAACAATATAATTTTTTTGTTTTGATGTTATTCCATTTCTGATATTGTATTCCCCGTAAAGTGTACAATTACTAGCATTGGAAGAAAACATGAGAATGACATGTTTATGGTCTTTTACAGGTCTTTTATCTGAAGATAATGTTAGGTAGTAATGACTTCAGTTGGAATCTGGCATCTCATCCATCTTTTCACTTCTTTGTTTAGGGAATTTGACCTTATCAAGATGATATTTCCATGCACTAATATGTAACGCAACATGCAAAATCACCAGGGAAACTGAAAGGGACAGAGACTAGAAGGAACTGCTGATGTAAAACAGCTTTTAAAGTGAATGTGCAAACTCAGACATTGGTAGGTTTTGGAAGGGGTACCCAGTCTTACTCTTCAAAGGGACATAGTGCTCTTTGCCCAACCAAAAGCTAATGCCAAGTGCTAGAGCAAGGGAAAGGAAATGCTAACCTGTGACAGAAAAGAGAAAAACACAGGTTTAAGAAAACAAGACAAAAAATGAAAGGAAGCAGAAAACCACATAATTTCTTGATTTTACTCAGAAAATAAAAAGACCTAATCCACCATACTCTGTGCAAAAAGAAATACACTGATGTTTTTTCTATCATAGTCTTTATCAGGAGAGATAAAAAAGCAAGATAGATAAAATTTGAAAAGCAAGATAGATAAAATATCACTCTAAACCAAGGTAAAAACTTCCAAAGAATGCCTCAGAATATGTCAGCTGTAACCCACAAACGTTTGGCAGTTTGCTTTAGCTGATGTTTGGTGATTAACAGTGGTAATAATAAACTGGCAATTATAACCAAAAGAAAGGCAACTTCAACATAACTAATAAATATTTTACCAGGCTCAAGAGGAAATCTAAAAGTAAAAGAACTACTTGTGTCATGAATAGCTAGAAATCTTATCTCATTTATCCAGTGAGTTTTCCCAGGCACTACATGTCTTCTGTGTTGTCTCTTGCATAATGTCAAGAAAACTCTTGGCAGTTTTACAAACAGGGATAATATTAGGTTGAACTAAAGATTTTCATAGGTAAGGTGCTTTGCTAACAGTAATGATCTATCCAAATTAAAAGGCCATGCTAGTAATCAAAAGAACAGAAGATTTCATCCTCATGCCCCTATTTAGTGTTGATTATGAACAGCAAATTTTTTAAAAGGCCTGCTTTAAAAATAATATTCTGCTCAGCAACAGGAATTTCAAGTGACACAGAACCCGGTGGTAAAAAGGGGAATAGATACATGCATTTTCCCTAGCAAGCTGTATTTCAGCTGTGGATTAGCTGCCTGTGTATATGCATAGGAAGGAAAGGAAAAAGGGCCATGAGATTAGTTCAGATCCTATGAATCTGACAGTAGGCTACAATCCTAGTTCTGATTTGTTGGTAAAGGATATTTGGGAAAGTTTTTTTTTTTCCCTTTGGGTTCTATTATAATGTTTGCCAACTGCTCTCAATTATGTGACCTGTGAAGCCTTCAGAAATAAATAGAGAGAGCAGATCAACGTAATAAATTCCAGTTTTCTTTTAACACTAATGTTCTGCTTCAGCAGGCATTTAGGTTAAAATGAGAATCATGATAGATATGCTAAAGTTTAGATGATTAACATGGGTTTTAATACTGATATTAGTGGAAGATTTAAAGAAGGACAATACTGAAATATTGGAAGAAGTATATTCATGCAATTACACCTGAGAGACCAGAGTACAATCTTCAAATGGTTTTATTGCTACTATATTTGATGGATACAACTTGGATGCCTGCCTTTTCTCTCTTCCCCCTCCTTCATGTCTCCTGCTCAGTGTGTTAGTCTCTGTTAAACATATTTTTAGGCTCCTTGGTGTTCCTTTCATACTGTGTAGTCATGGTATCTTATTACTATCATGTCCAATTTAGGAGAAATAATTCCCTTGGGTTTTATTGTGCCTGAATCACCATTCAAGATTTTGCCCCATCAGAAACAATGTCAATGGCAACTCTTCAGTTGTTAAAGAGGAAAGCCACCTTCATACTGAATTTGAATGCATTTTTGTTTCAATGTGAATTGCAGGCCTGATCTCTTACCAGTGAGGGAGTACATGAAAAGTCTGTATAAAAATTCTGTCTCTGAGAATAAATTTAGCCTGACTTTATTAAGCCTAGTCTACATTTGTCTCCATAAAAAATACAATAGTCTTTGATTTACATGGCTGCATATTAAAACAGTACATTTGGAGTTATTAGAATGTCACAGACACAGTTAATGAAGAATCAGTTTGTCAAGCATCAATATGTTTCACATAATGTTTCAGAAAATATTTAATGTATCCCTAGCTCAAGTAGTAACTTACACTCTAGACTTGAACAATTCACTTGTTTTGTTTTCTTTTTGAACACCAAAGAAAATCTTTGAACATCCCATTCATTTTGCTTCTATGAAGAGCAACATTGAACGCAAATAGGATATTATTTGTAAATTCCAGCTACTTTGCTATAGAAATTTCCTCTTTGCTTCATGAGTCAGTAATTTCAGAAAATTGAAAGCATTGAATCAAAGTCACTTTAAGGCTGTTATGCATGTCACGTCTTGTCATGTTAGAATGCAAACTTACCAACTAAAGTGTTATCCAAATAGTTCCAATAAATAGCATTGCGCAAGAACACAAATATCCAAGGTTCTATGTTGTATCTTCCAAAGACAATTGCAGGCACCTAATTTTTAATGGTCAAAAAGGCTCTGCCAAAGTCAGCTGAAATATATACATAATATAATTTTTTTACCCCTCTTTCATGGCATTATTCTCAACTGTACATGATTACTTTAGATTGAGCAATGTCAAAAGATGAATACCACTAAATTATAGGGTCTTGTTCCAAACATCAGAATGAAGATTTTCAGAAACACATACTTTAAATCTATACTACACCTTACTTGACTTGCACAGCACATAGCATCATTGATTTTGAAAATCAGGAGGTCTATGGGTGCAGCAAGATTTACAGGGCCCAACAGCTCTGATACACCATATTACCAAATGCATGGAAAAACCTGTACCTCATGAGCTTAGGACTGTTTCACTACCCTTGAGTACTGCTCTGCAGAAGAACCTCTATCCAGTAAATGCATGGTGTCATTCAAAATGGTCTTACACAAAGTTTTTTAAAAGAAGTAGTATTAGTATTTTAAAATCATGAACGAGTTAACCTTGTCAACGTAAATGCTCAGAAAATCCAAAGATCTCATAGGAAGCTTTACATTTCATTTGCTTGAATACTAGACATTGGAAGAAAGATGAAGTAATGACACCCTTGAGATTACAGATGGGTTTTTTCCCCTATGAAAAATTCATAAATGCATGGAAGTGGAATGACAGGGTGTTAAAATTAGAAAAGCTCTTGATTTTAAGAAGCATGATTTACTCCACTGATGGATCAGGAACACTGTTTTCCAGTAAGCAGCAGTAGCAGCTGGCATGAAGAAGTACACACCCAGGCAAAATCAGTCATATTTTAGAATTCAGTGATATGCTGATTTAAAATAAAATAATTTTTTAAAAACTTTGAATAAAATGATGCAAGAATGAGATCCTCGGCTGCTAGAAATGAAACTCCACCAGGAGCGATGTGTTCAATTCTGGGACCTTCAAAATAAGAAGGATGTGGACCTCCTGGAGTGAGTGCACAGGAGGCCATTAAGATGATCAGAGGGGTGGAGCACCTGTGAAGACAGGTTGAGACAGTTGGGGTTGTTCAGCCTGGAGAAGAGAAGGTGCCAGGGAGACCTTTCAGAGTTTTCCAGTGCATAAAACCACCCTACAAGAAAGCTGAAAAGGGAATTTTTACAAGTGTAGTGACAAGACTTGAGATAATGGCTTCAAACTGAAAGAGAGTAAGCTTATATGAGATATTAGGAAGAAATTCTTTACTGTGAGTGTGGTGAGGCACTGAAACAGGTTATCCAGGGAAGTTACGGATTTTCCATCCTTATCAATGTTCAGGGCCAGGTTGGATGGGATTTTGAGCAATCAGATGTGGTGGAAGGTGTGTCTGCCCATGGCAGCGGGTTTGGAACTTGATGATCTTTATGGTCCCTTCCAAGTCATATCATTCTATGAATATATGAATTCCAGGCAGATCTTGGAATTATGTGAAGGTATCCCAGCTGAAGCTGTGATGCAAGCTAGAATCAACTGGCCATATGCTCCATTGTTTGAATTTTCAGGTGGTGGAAGAGCAAGAGTGTGTGATGAAGTAACAGATTAATTGGTTTTTTTCCTTGTTGTGACTATCATATGATTTGAAGCATTATTGAAGATATTTAATGATCTTGCATTTTTCTGAAACAGAGCTGGAATATAGTATACCTGTAATATAAATACCTGTAATATAAACTCAAGTTCTGTGGCATCATGTGTTTGTTTTTAGTAAATAGACAGTATACAGTAGAATTTGCATAAAATAATTTTTTATTTAACAAATTTTTGGATTTATGGCTCATGGTACTGACCTGATTTAACTGGGGTTATACAGGAAAATTAGAATCTGGTCTATGACACTGTCAAAGGCAATTTTCCCATGGACTTAATTAGGATCACAATGAACTTGAAACACTTTTTCCCGGGAACTAGATTTTAGATGCTTTGAATAAGAAGTCTTCAATGGTCAAAATACATACAGAACTGAACCAGCCTATGCAAACTTATGTTACTTGTACAGTATTTTTCAGCAAATCCCCAGTAAAAATGTCAACCTGACTACTCCATATTTATTGAAATATTCTTTGTATTTGATTTTTCCCTCTCATCTTATTGTATGTTTTGTGTGGATTTTAAGCCTCTTTTATTTCTTCCTTACCTTCCATATGCTGTTTTTCATCACTGCATTTTCAGACTCAGTTATTCAGAAAATCAGGATCTGTGTTGGTATGGTCAGAATTCAGTGATTTCCATAAGCATAGAGATAAACAACTAGATTCCTGCTCATTCTTTATTCTGACTTGTGAAATGTCACAGTGTATGTGATATATTATCCAATTTATATCTGTGGCAGAAAAATACCCATCCACATACAGGAAGGAGAACAATTGTTGGACTAAGAGACCTAAGCATTTCTATGATGTATGAAAAAAGATTTTTTTATCCCAAGGGGTATAAGACTCCAAAGACCTTGCCACTGTGGCTGCCTTAGCCTATCTGAGGTTCTGAGATAGGCTTCAGCTCCAGCTGTGATACACTTTGAAGTTGTTCCCTGTGATCTCCATGTTATTTCTATTTCTTTATCTTGTCGAGAAAAAATGAAGCTTTCAGTCTCTTACAAAAAAGAAATAAAGAAAATAAAAAGCTTGCAGCTCACCAATCT
This sequence comes from Phainopepla nitens, assembly GCA_013400175.1. Lineage (NCBI taxonomy): Eukaryota > Metazoa > Chordata > Aves > Passeriformes > Bombycillidae > Phainopepla > Phainopepla nitens. The sequence goes on along the minus strand of VXBQ01009868.1, from coordinate 484,849 downwards.
TCAAAAACTTTTTCTACTCTTCTAATCATTGTTATCCAGAAAAATGGATAATCAGAAAAAAAGTTTATAAAAACAGAGTGATAGAGTTATTTATGAAAAAATGCTGATTATTTACAATGTTTCATCAGGTTCTGGGGCTTCCATAACTTCTAGGCAATTTCAGCTGCTGAGAGTACAGGCTGACATAAACCTCCACTGTTCAGTAGGTCTCTGAGGAAATGTGTTTTTCCCCTGCTGCCATCAGTTTAGTCTAAACTAAAGCTGAAGTATCCTTTAACATGTATATATTATAAACTATATAAAGTTCCCTGAGAGGAAGAGGATACTCAGTGGCATATGCTTTTTATTTGCCAGAGATTGACATTTAAAGTGAATTTTGAAGAGCTATTGCTACTACTGTGTTACAAGCCATGCAAATATGACTTGTGAATGTTTAATGTTTGGGGTTTTTCTTGGGTTTTGTTTTTGGTTTTGTTTTTTTAAAGCCTTTAAAAATCCTTTTTCTCTTGGGAAATTTGTTCTACATTTTAAGCTCTTCAGTTTATATATTGCACTTTAACTTTCAAAATAAAATAATTAATTTTTTGGTGTCACCAAGTGCTGGAAATAAACTTCTTGATAAAATGTCTAAATTCATATTGGTTTCTATTGTTGCTGCCCCATAACAGAAGAATGTGACCACTTCTCTCAGCTTTTGGCTTTTCCTACTTTAAAGTCCTGATGTGATCATCAAAGGACAACCTAATACACAAATCTTGTTTTCCTTTAAAAATAATCAAAATGTGCTAAGAACCAAAAAGCTGGCAACATACAAATAATAGCGAATTCTTCTTCAGCAATCCTTTCACTGGATTTATTTTCTTATCTTATAATGCATTTATTTTCTTTTCATAGATATGTTCTTACATTTTAGAACAAGAAGTCAAGTGCCTAAATGCAGTGTTTTTAATCCCTAATCAAAAAGGATGAACTGTTTATTTGAGGGCAAGATCCTACCTTTAATTACATGAGAAATAATTTTGCCAGTAGGCTTTTTCAGATTTTGGAGGAATCTTTACTATAATAGCAATGATCTAACAAATAGAAAAGGAGAAGTAAGTACCATAACTTGCTTCTTTGCAGGATAGAAACATACCAGAGATATATCTAGAAATAACATGTTCTTTTAACTCAAGACAGTTTCAGTTTGTCAACTATAATCTAACTTCATATTAAAAAAAAAAATATGAAAAATTTTAAATATTGCTGGTCATGGTTTAACCCCAGAAGGCACTTAAATACCATGAAATCACTTGCTTACTCCTTGCTCCCTGGTGGAGAGTAGACTTGGAAAAAAAAAATTAGCCGTCTTGGGTTGAGATAAGAAATGCTTAATAATTGAAGTAAAAGAAAATTCAATAATGCAAATGATAAAAATTACTACAGCAGCAGGAGGAACCAAAGCAACAACAACAACAACACCACAATAATAATAATGGGAGAGAGAAGGGAATAAAATCCAAAAGAAACTAGGGGTTCTCAATACCACAGCTCACCACCTGCTGTCTGATGCTCAGCCAGTCCCTGAGCAGCAATCAGTGGCTCCCAGACAGCTCCCCCTGTTTATACACTGGACCATGTTCTATGGTAGACTGGTCCCTTTGGCCAGCTCGGGTCAGCTGTCATGGCCATGCTCTGTCTCAGCTTCTTGTGCACCTCCTCACTGGCAGAGCGTGGGAAACTGCAAAGTCTTTGGCTCAGGGTAAGCACTACTTAGCAACAACTAAAACATCAGTGTGTTATCAGCATTATTCACGTGCTAAATCCAAACCAAGGCTACTAAGAAGAAAATTAACTCTATCCCAGACCAAACCAGGACATTGCATGAACTAATTTTTCAATTATGACAAACAAAATCTATTCCTATGCTTATCCTTACCAAATTTTTGACACATCAGTGAAGAAACATATTTTAGTTTTTATGCTATTTTAAAATTAGGAAGATTTAGAGAAAATATATTTGCCACAGAATCTACAGGATGACCCTCTCTACAAAAAAAGGTCTATGACTTGACAGACTTAATTCCATGGCCTAAAATCTATAAGGCATCTGGTACTGTCTGAGATGCCAAAAGATCCCACTCAGTCCCTAGCCAACCTTAGAGACTGCAGATCTCCCAAGGCTTTTGTGCCAGCTCCTTTGGATATCTGAGGAGTTCCCTAATGACCCTAGAAAATGAAGTTTCAGCAAACAAACTGAGCTCTTCAATCTTCTGTTCCTTTAATTGTATTTTCAAAGCATATTTCAGCTGTAGAAAGTAGTGAGAACCATTTAATTTAAGGTGCCTCTCAAGATTGCCAATCAGGTTCCTGCCTTGGTAACTGTACTCTGGAAAAAAAGAGATTCACTCATGGTGCAAAGCGCAAGTCACAGTCTCTCCAAGCTGATGGAAAGACATACCCCCCCCCCAACTGAGGTGATTAGAACCCGATTGTTATAAGCACGGTTGCAAACACGCTGCATTATTTCAGAGTCCCACAGGTTTGGGCAGGTATACAATCTTCTTTTCTTTTTTATGCACTGTTTAAGATGCTCAGCTGAGAGATGAGTAAATCACGAACAAAAAAAAATGTAGATGATAGTTCCATTTGAAATTGAAATGGCACCATGTATTTGGCTTTTGACGTGGATACTGGGGCCATGGTTTTAAAAGGTTTTATTAAATAAACAGAAGTTCTAAGTGCAAGCTTAACCTCTCTACCTCCCTCCTCCCTCACACCAGGAGTTTTAAAAAGCTATTAAGTTACATTTGGAACTAATATTTAAATTCTGGCTTTCTTGGGAAGCCTGAAAAATATTGTATGCCAAGCTGTGCTGTGGCAAACTGCTGCACTTTTCAGGTGACAGCAGTACCTCCTATTCTGCTCTCAATCAGCTTTCACATTGACAGATAAATTCCATGGAATTAGCCAGGAATAGACAGCTAAAATAATCTTGTGAGCTCTGGATCACACCAACATGTTAGTTATTAAACAAATTATTGCTGTGTTTAGCTGTGAATTTTTCTCTTATTTAAAGATTTTATCATTAATTTATGTCCATAATGTAAGTGCAAGTCACTTAACCTCTCTGTGCCTTAGCTTTTGAGTTGTAACATTAGGATAAAGGGCTTACCTACCCGCATATACATGTTGAATTTCTCAGGTGCTTAAAAATCAAAAGAATGGAAGTCATATGTGTGCCAAAGAGACAGAGGTCAATTTTCAATGCACTGAGACATTGCTGGAGCTTTCATCAGTAAGCCCTCCTCTTCCTGTACGTGTGTTCATGCTCGAATTCAATTGACAGTTACAGATCAAAAGTTAATTTCTTAAGAGGCAAAATGATAAGGATTTCCAGGGGAACAGAACATGGTAGCAGCATTATTTTTAAATCCTGGAGTCTAAGGACACTAAGAGACACTATGCACAGTTGTTTGTATGCCAAGTCAGTTAACATTACTTTTTGAAGCATAGTAGTTCCAGGCTTTATGACAAAGAACAATAGTAAGCAGCTGTTGTCCATAATAGTGAGGTATTAAAATGGCACTTTTCCTGCCTGTTTCATTAGTAAAATTGAGAAGCCTTTAGCTTTGAATTTAAAAAAATCTGATCAAGGCAGTTGATAAAAATATCTTGGAGGCATCTGAATTGTTGGCATATTTATTCCAAGATAAAGGTGGGATGATGCAATTTCAGAGAATCTGTGGTGATTCTGCACTTAGAGTATGCTTTTAGTAAATGTTCATATAGCATTTGGTAAAAGTACAATCTGACTAAAGCTTAATTTCAGCCAACCAAAATTTTCTTTGACATTCAACAATGTAAACATCCAATAATCATATTTTAGCTAGTTAGAAACTTGGATAACAAAGGATTTAAGAAAACATTGATCATTTTTATTGACTAGCCTTCCCCAGTGCTACCAAGTTCATATTACTAATATATTTTTCTATTTTTTCTGAAAATTTAATAAAATGAATAAACCATCTTTACCTAGGTAACAAAATTTGGCATAAATATATGTAGAGGTTGCTGGAATTGATTTTCAATGGTCCTATTCTCTGCTGCAGAGTCAGAATAGCAAGGGCCACAAAACTAGCCGTTATCTTGTTTTATCCTAATATTGGTATGAGAAGTCAAGGCATATCAACTGGCGATTCAACCAGTTGAACTTAAATTGTCTTAACAGGCACAATACCTTTAGAAAATTGTTGAAAAAATAAAATTATGCATCCGAACAAGCTAAAAAGTCAGTAACACAGTTTAAAGTAGGATTCTGCACGCATGTACTTGCATTGTTGTGTCCAAAGATACAAGGTATTGCTGCCTGCCAAGTATACCTCAAATATTTTTCAGACAATTTTTGAAAGCTATCTGTGTATCCCAAAACTGGAAACTGAAATTTGCCTAATCAGAAGAAGAATATTAAATTTATTAGAAAAAAGGGGGAAAAAAAACCAAAACAAAACCAACAAGAACTAGAAAATTAATTTGTTGATAAAATAAGTATTTTGTAAAGGAATTACACTTTCATCTTCTGATCAATTTTTCATAAAAATAAAACTTTCTAAAAAGGCTTTTAAACCTGTCTTTTTCAGACAGGTCAGTACTCATTTTCTGTTTCACCAAAATTCTATATGTTATTTCAGACTGTAGGAAATAAAACTTTTAATAGAGTGATGTTTTTCATTGAATGAAATGCTGTAGCTCTGTATACAGATGTGAAGATTTGTGCTAGAAAAGATCATTGACATGGAAAAGGCTGACTAGGATATGGCAGGATATGATATACAAACTGTCTCCAAGCCAGAGGATGGCATCAGATTTGGGCTTGATATTGGTCACACAACCAGAGATATTTAACAGAGATTTTCAGAGCTACATTTCTGTCATGTTGGAAACTCAAATTTTCTGAAAAGATGTAGCAGAAAACTTACTTTGCTGTTCCAAAGAAGTTTGTAACATTTTTATTTTCATTTGTAAACATGGCAATACAATTCTAAACTTTCATGACTAGTGAAAATAAAAGAAAACATATTGCCTGGAAAGAATCATGTTTATAAGATACATCTTTAAAGTTTCATTTCAGTCACACTGGAAGGACAGTAGTATATTGTCTCCAACATGAGTTCACTCATGCAGTTTACTGTCCATTTTACAAAACATGGAAAACTTTCCTTGTAAACAGATTTCTAAGAAATACACTTCTTTCCTTAATGGGAAATTGCTTTACCAGTTTTTGGTTGAATTCAGGACTGGTACAGGCAAGTGCACCTCCGCATAAAACCTTTCTATTTAGTAGGCCTCTGATATTTTTAGTCCAGGACAGTACAGACATCTCTTGGAGAGAATAAGAAGTTGAGCAGCCAACCTCCAAAATTAAAGTTTCATTCCCTGATTTAAATGTTCTTCTAAAATATCATATCAAAGCATTTCATTGTAATAATAATGTGAGGCCGAATCACAGTGTACATCATGCTATTATACAGAAATGGCAAGAGAGAAAATAAATCTTTTGTGAAACCTCCTTATTTCTGTGCAAAAGATATGAAGAGTTAAGCAAGATGATGCACTCAGACAACCTCTTTCCTTGCTATACCACAAGCAGAGGTGGGAGAAAGCAATAGGTATTGGCTAACCCTCTGCTTCACAACATACATTCTTCCCAATGTATGTAATGATGTAATCAAAACAATCAACCAACAGAACATGAGAGAACCTCTGTGTGCTATACATAATCTTTTTCAGAACAAGGCTATAGCCAAACAATGCAGTAGTGTATGAATTTACTAGTACTTATCTGTCCTAGTGACCAATCTCCCTGTCACATTTCTTTCAGGCATTGTCTGCTTTATACAAAAGCTCCATCATTCTACAAACAGAATAAATTGGAAAGTGAAGCAAGACCTTAAAAATAAAAAGAGACCATTTTGAGAGACAATTACCGTTCTTCTCTGTTGGCTGTAAAGACAACTGAAGTGAGAAGCCTAGGAAACTTCCTTCATCATATGAATCCAGTTACCAGCAAGCCCCTTTAAAGAAAAGTACAACCAGAATATGGCAGTTCTGTCCTATAAATGATCACCTGTTGCACACAGGTAGAGATATAATAAAAGAAAGGCCTTATAAAATCGTGGTCTAGGCCTTTTATTCTGGCTAAGTGCAGTTAGCCTGTTAATTCCCATGAGGAAGTATCAAAGGAATGAAAGTCAATTTGCATAACAATCTATTCTTGTGAGGAAAATAAGCTGCACCTGCAAAACCAATAAATCTATCACATGAGAATCAGTGAAAAAATATGTAAACTATCTAGGAACAGAGAGATTTGATGGACATGCAAAATGCCATTTACTAACCAATGAATTGAGTGGCAAGAAAGCTATGAACCAATTAAATACTAGTCTTGGAGCACTATATAAAAATGGGTTGTAACATTAAAGATTGGTTTTTCTGCATGAAGAAACTGAGTCCTGTCTGGTTATTATTGCAACAATCACCTTGTAGTCTCTGATCATAAATCAATGGCATGGACTGATGCATATAATTTACTAAAGAACAAGATAATATTCAACTTATAATCTGACTCTCTAAATCAATTACTTGAAGAACAGAATTCTACAGTGCATTTGAAAAAACAAGCAAACAAAATCACAGCACAAAATCTATATCTAGCATTAAAATGTAAAAATCATTGGTGCTTTAATTGAATCTCTGCCTGTTTGCAGAATAACATCAATTATCCTGTGAATCATCTGACTTCATTTTATACTGTTACATGCCATACATCATTGAGACTGTGACCTCAGATATTATGACATCAGAGACCATCAGTTTGGCAGCCAGAAGACCTACATGCTTGCACATGAGCTTTTCCAACATGCAAGATATTAATGATTTTCAAGAAAAGAGAAATATCCTAGCATTTCACAATCATCTTTCTTTAAAGGTTAGGGAGGATTATGTAGAACACATTTTCTTTTAGTTTGGATTTATTATATGTGACTTGTTATATTGTCAGCTAGGTAATATTGTTATGAAAATCATCAGGAAGGCATATTTGAGCATAACACATATTTCATTGCACCTATGAAAGAAAAAAAAAAGGTATTTAAGCTTTAAGAGCAAACAAAGGAAGTTCTAGAAATAAGGTTATCTGCTCTGTCAGGAGGGATGTAGGTGTCTTGGTTTGCGACAATTTAAAGGAGAAGACTCTGGAAGCAGTTGTCTTATCTAAGGGTTCCAACAATCCTCTTCCACCAATAAGTAATTATTACTAATAGGTGAAAGTGAAAAAACAAGAGTTTATTAACAAAAAGAACACCAACAGGCAGGAGGGAGGAAAAAGTAAATAACTGCTAGATATCAAACTGTTGGACCTCACCACTCCACTGGAACAAAGACAGACCCGATCTGTTACGTCTGTATACTGTCATTTCTCAAACACATCGACATGCCATTTCAAAAGTTAGTATTAGAAATTAAAGGACATCAAAATTGGGTGACTAAAAATGTTAAATCAGTTACAACACATTTTGGCACTCTTCTTGCTCCAGATGTCTGTCTTAAGTTAAATATTGGGCATCTTCCAATACAAATTTTAGCAGTTTCTTTGGTGGAAAATTGAATGATGCAAGTATTCTGATTATTTCCAGATGTTTTATTGATAGCTAGGTAGGTAGGTACTGGGGGCAAATAGCAGAGACCACAAAAATGAATTTAACAGAAAAAGGCCATACGAGCAGGCATATTCTAGAAATTCTTTGTTTTTAGCACATTATCTGTAATGAATGAAATGCAATTTTCTGGATGAACAGTAGATACATGCTTGAAATTACAAAACCTGTTGTTAAGTCATATACAGAGAGCCATTAATAAAGCAGTATTTCTATTATGAAAATATCTAAGATATTTTCATAATATCAGCTAATTATTTAGAGATAGCTGTTAGAAACAACCTTCCCTCCCCATACCAGCCTGCTCTGTGGGTATGTGGGGAGACCATCAGCTTCCGCCTCCTCTCCAGCATGTTTCTGCAGTTTGAAGGCTGTCTATCCACAAGGATTATTTCCAGGTCTGGGAAGGATTAGAAGATGAAGAGAAGGTCTTTTGCAGTTTCCTTCTCCTACACAAATTTGATGGCAATCTCAGTTTAACTGTTAAAGTGGCAGATTATCAGGTCTTCATGCTTTCAATTAATTTTTAGAGCCTTTGAAAAGGCTTTGGATCTTGATTTAGCTAAATTCTGACAAACCTCACATCTGTGACTGTCATTTGTCCATGTCTTGAAAATTTGTTTTTATATGCCTTTTTGTACGCATTCAAGTTATGAATCTGTTTCTTCTTCCATTTTTAAAATTTTCCCAGAATCTCCAGAATCCGCCCCTTCATTCTTTTACCAAGGCTAAGCCTTTATCTCAGATGCAGTAATCAAAAGTACTGATTAGGACAAAAGCCTATTTATTGCATATAAACATAGAATCTTTAGTTACCCCATTCAAGTTATCCTTCATTTCATGTTTTTTCTGACTTTCTATCCCTTCAGCATGTTGAAGTATCTAAAGGCTCATCTTGTGTCCAGCAAAGTTTAAATCTTTTATCAATGCTGGAGGTAACAAAGCATATGGGAATACCCCTTTTGTGATAGAGTTCAGTACAAATTCTGCCTTCCTTTTGCCTAGAGATGGGCCTCTATATAGCTGTTAATACCTAATTTCTCATCCATCTTCAGATACTGGCATGTTTTCTTGTGTTGGAAAAAGTGTACAACACTATCTCTCATTTTTAAAAACAATAGATTCAATAAAAGAAGGACTTGAATCCTAATGATAGGACTATAACAAGCAATTAAAAAGGGATAAAACGTTGTTTCTTAACTAATTTCTAACTAATGATTGTTTGGCCTCAGATTTTGCAGAACTCACAGCACGATGACATAATATATATTGTACAATACCTTATGGCATGTCCTCTGTTATAGAACTGCCATATATATGGATGTATTGGAGTTGCATGGCTTGGTTTTTGGTAGCAGGGGGCCACAGAGGTGGCTTTTGTGAGAAGCTGCTGGAAGCTTCCTCCATGTCCAGCAGAGCCAACCCCTGGTGGCTCCAAAGATGGATATGCTGCTGGCCAGGGCTGGGCCAATTTGAAATGGTGCCAATGCCTCTTTGATAAGATATTTAAGAAGAAAGAAAGAAAAAAAAAGATATTTGCACAGTTTTCATTGTGCCAGAGAAGAGCAGAGTGAGAACATGTGAGAAGAACAACTCTGCAGACACCGAGGTCAGTGGAGAGGACTGGGAGGAGGTACTCCAGGCACAGGAACAGAGATTCTTCTGCAGCACATGGTGCAAACCATGGAGAAGCAGCTGTGATCCCTGCAAACTGTGGTGGTCCACAGGAATGCCTGTGGAGGTACAGGAGGTACACCTGCAGCCCATGAAGGATATATATGGGAAGTCCTTGATTATTTTTTACTCCATCAGAAAGAAGCATTGCAAAGTGCATATTGACTTCTCAAAAGTCAAGAAAGTCTAGGAATGCCTTCTGAAATAAAAGAGGTTTTTTTAAAACCAAACAAGCCATTCTACAGAGGATGTATGAATCACAAAGTTGTTTCTTTTTTTGTATAGCAGGTTCATAGCCCATTATTTTACTTTTCAATTTTGTTAAATGTTAAATTTCACACATTGTTTCCCATAGAGAAAAAATAATATATAATATGACAGAGTTAATGCACTGAAGACAAATGAATTCTTGGAATTTGCCTGTTTCTGAATTGCTCAGTATCTTGAAAAAATGTGATATTCTATGTAGGTCTTATTAAATAAGATAATTAACAAACAAACTGGATATGAATTGTATACTACTCTTTTCACAGGCTAAAATTATTAGATAATTAAATTATCTGAAGCTGCAGATAAGTTAGGCAGAGCTAAGGGAAGCTGCTCAGTCATACGTGTGTGATTGCAAAAATAAACTGTAATAATAACTGTAATAATTACAGTTCCCATTATTGGCCCTAAACACCCATCAAATCATATCAAAATCAAGGAACTCTAGGTGTTTTAAGTTTCTAAACTAGAACTTACTACAAAAAATAGCTAAACTATTAGGTAAATATTTAAGGAAATGTTTGTTTTACTATCTATTCCATCCCTGGACAGTAGAAATAGAATCCTTGTAGTACTAAAGATTGACCTGTAGTATGTTGTTTTGTAGTATGTATGTAGCATGTAGTATTCCATAAGTTAGTTTTGACCAAAAATAATGATTGTATACATGATTTTGCACTGAGACATTCTCTCCCAACCTTCTGAATGATTGTGCTAAACTCATCAGTATTAATGAATATAAATTGAATCAAAATAGAGAATGATTTGCAGTAGAATACTTGACATTGAAGCCTACATTTTGAAAATTAGGGAAAATTTTAAAAATAAATAATGACCAATGAATTGAAAGATCCATTAAAAAAAAAAAGTAATATTTTCCAGAACATTTCCATAGCAAAAAGAAAAACAGCAGATTTCTTAGAAAATTTACATTTGGCAGCTGGATTTATTATCTGCACATGTTACTAAGCAAGAGGACTTTTCTGAACCAAGTGTACTCAGAAAGGGTACCCTGTAGAGCAATTCATACTGTTATTAATGACAAGAAATTTAGGACAAGAAATAAATCTGGGTTATCAACACAGTATGTGTTGTTTTGATACATCTACTTCATCTCTTACATTGTCAGTCATTTCAAACATAAGACAGATCCCTGTAAGGTCACATTTTGTTCCCATTAAAATATGAATAGAGAATAGAGTCAGACACAAGTAGACATGAGGCCTATGTTAAAAGATCTCTATTTCCTTTTGTTTGACAGGAAAACTTCTAGTTTTCCAAACCAAACTTACAGCAGGAAGTCCATGCTGAAGATTGCATTTACTTCTCCACTTGCTCATAGTGAGGAAGATGCTCATTTATTGTTTCTAAGGAAGACAGTGAATCCATATATGTACTGTAAAGTCTCCAGAAGGCATAAGGAAAGGGTAATTGAAACCTACATCCACAGTCTGAGCTAAAGCACAGGAACAGAAAAGAGATGTGGGAGGCATTTTGTAATGAGACAGGGTTCAGCTGAAAAGAATTGTTTCAAATGTTTCCCTTTCTTCCCACATCCAATCTTCTCATGCAGGAGCCCCCTTTGATTTTACTCCATAGCATTTTCTGTACTTGTAGATCACACCATTATGATTTGTACACATAGACCCTGTTTATTAAGCAAAGAAGAAGAGAACTGCGCACCCAAAGTAACTTTCTTCAATTTTTAAAATAAGCCATGCAAATTAAGATAAAGCAGGAATTCTACTACTCTTTAGTTGGTTTGAGCAAAATTATTTTTAGCATGATTTTCCTACAAATAACCAGGATGCCTCTGGATTGCATATGGGGGTTTATTATTGCCACATGTGAACAGCCTAGAGCAATTAAGAGCCAATTCAGCATTAGTAAATCAGCCTTTGCAAGAGCATGTATTTGTTACCAGCCCATAAAAATCTTTCTCATCATGACCACAGGACACAAGCACAGACGCCCAAAGAGATATATTATTCTATTGACATAATAATAAAAATACAATGTCCAGTAATCATAACTGTTTCAATGCTTCTGTCAGCAAAGTCATCCATTTTGGAAAAGACTGCGTACATTTTTACAGGGACTCTGAAGGCTTCATCATGCCAGTGCACCCCCAGAAGTGGCAGCTTCTAGGTTTTTTGCAACACACGAAGTTCTTCTCTGTCAAAAGACAAAGTGAATAAGAGGAATTATAGAATGAAAGAAAAAAAATATTAAAATGGCCTCTAGGATAAACAGGACAAGTTCAGAGCATATTTTTTGACCACTTTCTTCTAGAATTTTGACAATTCTAGGAGAAAAATTACCACATGTTTAGATGTAACTATCCAGCTGTAGCTAATCTGTTAGCTTCATCTCTGCATATACAATGTGGGCTTTACAACCACAAGGAAGCATAGACTTTCTACATCCAGTTAAAGAAGTACCCAGTCAAAGGAGCTCTGAGATAGCTCCAAATGGCCAGGCAATAATCTCTATGATGTTTCACTCATGACATTGACATTTTACTATGCTCTAATGGTACTTTATTGGAAGTTCAGGTTACCTTCTACAATATTGAGAAAAAGAATTGTCTTTTCTTCTCTAGCAACATGCTGTTTTCATGCTCAGGAATAATATCTTGGTTTACTACTTGTGCTGTGATGAAAATAACCAATATAAACTGATCTGTTTGTCCTAACCATGCACACGACCCTCTGGATTTTTGTCACAAAAATATATTTCACCCAAAATATGGGGTTACTTTGTGTGTTTCTCAAAACAGCACCTTGCAATTTGGCAGTAATCAGAAGTCTACAGCATATTTGTATCATGCAATAGAGACATAACATACAGAATGTTAGCAGGTCAGCACTGGGTGTCTGTCCAGATACTTCCAAACTACAAATCATAAGCTTATAGCATTGAACACTGGCATACTCTAAACTAATTTTTTTCTGACTTTGCAGTTTCCTCACTGAAAGGAAGGACAACAAGGCTGCATAAAATAAGTAGTGCAACAATGCTTGGTATATTGTTACGCAATTCTTATTGACTCAAGTTCAACAATACTCACTTTTAAGCACTGAGCCATTCCTAAAATCTTACTTTGCTCAGACTAAGAATTACTCTAAGTTATCCATGTTCTCAGTACTTTTCTGAATTACAGCTTAGTATTCCAGAATCTGATAAAAAATGAAGATACAACTGAAGGGAGATATATTTTGTGAAATTCAGAAGTGGAGTCTCTGGTCAATATAAATTAATAACTGCTAAAAATTCTTTGGTCAATCTTTTGCTCTGAGATCATACTGGGAAGTACAGAAGACAAATCTCCTGGCTTCAGAAACAAACATTTGAGATGGTTGAGAAGAAAATATTCTTTTCTGCAAAACCCAAAACTTATTCAAAACCTTATTCAAAACTTATTCAAAACCTCCAAAAATCTTATCTTAAATATCATAAGCTGAACCAAAAGCTTCTATTAAATTTTTGTCATGTTCAAGTTTCCTGGCTAATAAAAATGTAATTTTTTTTAAAGGTGAATTGCTAATCTACAGGTAAAGGACACAGATGTGTGTGTGTGTGTGTTGACTTACTTTACTGATCCTTAAAAGGAACTTGATTTAATGGGGCAGGGATTGAAGTTTGAATTTGTAATGTTTCATAATTGTGAAATGCAACATTGCTTACCTCTCTCTGTGCAACAGAGTTGTGTCTTAGTAGTTAAGAGTTTATTTATCCACCCTGAGGTAGTATTTCTGGATGAGCAATCATGGGTTTACACAGGCTAAAAATCTGCTTCTAAATCTTATCCCATAAGGTAGTCAGATCAAGAAGCTTTGTCATATTTTATCTTAAATTCCAGACAGAACACTCTGCCAGTCATTCAGAAAATAATTTTTGATTACTGTCCTGATTGAGAAGATATGACAATTTTTAGCACTTAGCCCAGACAGAGGTAGTCATTGCATGTGTGTCATCGTTGGATTTTCTGTAGAGAATTATGATTTTTGTGGTGATTATTATTAAATTAGGAAGACAAAATGAAAATGAGTGGGACATGACAATAAAACACAGAAGACATTCATATCACTAAAGACAAAGCTTCTTTTACAGGGTTTTTCCCTGTGTTTATATGCTGGTATCACATATTGTCATCAGCATAGTTGGTATGAAACTTCAAAAACACAGACTAACATTTCCAACTGTGTAGCTCAGTTTATTTGCCTAGTGATTTTGATTTCAAAAGGACAAAAAATACCCATTAATTTTTTTACTTGGAGCAGGAATGGAATGGAAACTCAGTCTCTTGCCTTTTTAATTTGCAAGGACATACACATCTTGTAAGACAAAACCATTGTGGAGGAGTAGCCTCTTAAACCACTGGCAGCATAGCACACAACAAAGAATGCAAAAGACTTAATAGATAGAACTAATGAAGTTTTATTTGTTCATTTGTCTATTCTGTATGATAACAAAAAGGGCAAGATAGCAGCCTAAAATCAACATAGAGGCCCCAAAAATTCTAAATATCAACATTGCTGATTAGTCTTGCATTATTACTTCTGCTCAGCATCAGGAAAATATCTGACATTTTTCCCTCTCAGTCTCGTTTCTTACCCTTCTTTGCAAGCTTTTCCACAGCAATCTATAACTCCTTCTAAGGAGATGCAGTCTGCAGGAATAAGTTAGAGTCTGGAAATTTGGACTTTTCAAGTTTTCATTCCAACTGTGACATTCTGTTCACAAGCTATAGAAAGATGCTTCCCCTTTCTGTCTCAGACTGCCCATTAATGCACATCTCCAAAATGGCTAGAGGTGGTCTGAATCTCTGCTTGCATATCAATGCTGCCCAAAACCCAAATCTCATGGATTCCTGTTCTATATCCAAGAAAGGTAGAGATGGCAAAGCAGGCCCTGTATAGCATGGTGGCAATCAAAACAATATTTTGATGAGATAATGAGACTGCAGACACTAAAGCTCTAGTTGAGGATCTAATAAGTTTACACCATATAAAATAATGATTTATGCTTTTCTTTCCCCCAGACAAAAAAAAAAAAATATATCATGAAGAATAATCAGTGAACAGTTCTTTTGTACATTTTAAACTGAAATAATTCAGTTGAATTCATAGCCTTCCTAGAAATTGCCTTCAAGGGAATAAGGCACTGAGATAAAGAATTCTACATACCTTTCAAAAGACCATGAAATATTAGATTTACAAAGCACAGCTTATGTATTTCTCATTGCTATTTATATGCTCCCTTTGCATTTCCCTAACTGAATACTGTTGCTGTAAACAAGAGACATTAAGACTGAATGACAATGCTAGCAAAACATTAAAAGGTCAAAGTATTGTAATTGGAAAAGAAATTTTCCAAGATACATAAGGCATAAATGCTCAAATCGTGCAGTTTTACAGCATTATAAGATAATGCTGTATTGCAACTTAATAGCCTGATTGTTATCTTCCTGTTCTCAGTGGTTTGTTGTAATTTATGAAGTTCAACAACACTTTTGACAAGACAGACATATTTCAATATGTGCTTTACAAAGTTTTCCAAGGGAGGCCAATGGTTTGACTTTTGTTGGGGTCAAAAGACCAAAGAAGTCTGCCAAAGCAGCACAATGAAACATTTCAAGAAAGATATTAATTCCTCCACATATCTAGAAAAGAAATTAGATATTGATTATGCTTTTTCCTTTTTTGTCTTGAATTTCTTGAGCTTCAGGCACAGCTGGAAATTCAGTCCAGGACTGAATTCATGTGGAAAATAAACTGCATTTATGTCATCAAAAGTAATTGCTGTAGGGGAGGGATAACTGAAGTTTAATAGTCTCATCTGAGTCTAATCTGCTGCAAAAAGTGAAAAATGGGGACCTTATTTGATGAAGTTTTTTTTCTGAACATTTATGCAGAATAACCCTTGCCCTCAAATTCTCTCATCTTCATAGAACATTACATTTTGACCGCATTTCCTCAGAGTGACCGTACCCACACAAAAATTGTGTGTTTTCTCAGAATTTCTTTTAATCTTCTTCTTCTGAGGCTTACTAGGAGATTCCTTCATTGTCTTCTCAGCCATCTCAAGTTTACAAGCAGACTGGAAGAAGACCAAAAAGCCAAGTTCTATCCTGGTGATCTCCTTACAACAATATCAGTGGGGTTACCCTCCCACTGCCGAGGATCTGCTACCCTGCCCTCCTGCTTACCAATGGTCAATTGCTAGCGGAAAATCCATGCAAATTTTTGCACAGGGGCATGGCTACAAATACATCCTTCACTGAATAAACTACAAAGTCAGAAAAAGACCTTCCTGTACTTTAAAGTAAATATGAAGTCAAGCATATTAAAAGGAATAAGCTATTAACACTGTATAAGGATAGTGCCTAGCTTTCACTTTCTTAGATGAAATATTTTGCTTTGGAAAATTTGTGAAGAATCTTTTTTTAGGAAGTATATTTTCTGTTGTTAATCCAAGATATTAATGTATTATTTCTTATTTTCACAGTATCTCACAGTCTTACCTGTTTATACCATTTTTGTCTTTTGCTGTGTCTCTCTCCAGGGCACTGTAATTAAATTTCAACTTCTCGATGTACAAGGATCCCAGTGTGAACACTGCTTTCCTCACTGAAAGAAGTCCTCAAAGCGAAAAACCTATTCATACTTTTCCAAGCCTCACTGTAGGAAGGGTGGGAATCAATGACCAACAGAAAGACAGGATGTGGAAGAGAAAACTGTCACCATGGATTATGGAAGCTGCATAAGCTATTAATATATTTAAACCTAATCTGTTTTACTCCATAGCTGAGGCTCTGAAGGTCTATGTATTTGTAAATGGAAAATAACACCTTAAAGATTCTGGATAAAAATTATCCTGCCCCAATGCTCTTCAGTGTGAAGTCATTAAAAAATGCTATTTCTTAAACATATTTGAATGGAAAGCCCTGCTTTTTCACTGACTGAGTTATCACTTAAGCAAACTTCCAACTCCTGTCAACTCAACTTCCACAAAACCATCTATTTAAGTATTATGTATTTATATCTCTCAGTGTGTTTCACAAAAGCAATTTAATCCAGTTATGCTATTCCATGATGCTGGGTTTTAAGGAACACAAATATAATCAATCAATTAATAAATAAATAAATAAATACTTTGCTTCTTAATAAAAGTTTGCAAACAGGATGGATGCCAGACTTACTGAAATACAGTCTGAAATAAATATAGACAGACATTTTATTTTTAGTTTCTTCTCTGCAGAAACTGGAAAACCAGCAGGGCTTTACTTTCACCAAATGCTATCAATTTTAGTAAACCTAATTTCAGCACCTCTATCTTAGTGCTAAAACATTAAGAAATACCAGGGAAAGATTCCATGAATAGTTATATAAACTAAGTTCTCACTGGTATGTGTACTTCACTTCTAAAAACTTAACTCTATCAACAAGTAGAATTGAAATTACAATGATTTATGTAGCAGGGACAAGTCGAACTGCTGAAGGAGTTTCATGATATTCTGTGCAGTAAATTAGATTATATGTTTGATCAGAATCGAAATAGATGCTCAATAGAGATTTATATGCTTTTTGTTAATGGAAACAATCTATATTCTATATTCAATAACCAATCTTTTCTATAATCTATATTGCAATTTCCTTTTTAAATTAGGACTTAAGAGGATACAGAGATACTTTTTAAATACTTTATAAATAACTGGTTTTTCTTGCTTATTTTGTCACTCATCACTGCCGCTTCTTTCATCCTGCAGAGCTTTTTCATTAAAATTTGATCCTGCAAACAACTGGGAAAAAACTACTGTTTTGCATAACAAGAGCCTAATATAAATCAAAACACATTGATGAGGGAGGAGCAAAGGTAGAGAGAGGTACTGAAGAGATTGTTTGCAATAGGGATTATCTGAATTCTAGAGACATGTCCAAAGCATTACATGGTGAACTTCATGGAAAATCTTCCACTCACTTTTTTTGCACAGACACATGTGCCCAGCCTCATGGGTTAGAGTCAACATGATTTATAAAAGAATAAATTATTACATAATATGTCCTGAAAATCATTTAAGAGATACCAGGTACAATTAAGTAAAGACAACTGTCAATCATGTATCATTTTGTCAGTGGAAATATTTTACTTCAGAACAGAACAATGAAGAAAAATGGAGACACTTGATAAAGGCCCACATGTAAGAAAATGTTCACTGAAACAGTTCTAAGGAAAAAGCAACTGCTGACCCACATAGCCAGTGAATGAATTACCGAACATGACATGACTTGTGCAAGCCTCTGCTACACCAAACTTTTAGTTATTTTTCCAGGGTCATAGTTCCAATAGAAGAGTTAGAGACCAATTTTGTCATAAACTGTGGTTCAGAGCATTTTCCTGGGAGGATGAAAGCATGACTTACATCTTGCTACATTTACCTCGCTTTTCTTGATGCTTCCGATGGTCATGTAGGTATTTATCTATGGCTTCCCATGTTGTTTTTGTCTCCAGTTGTTTTAGTCACCAAACCAAAATACCATGTAAGACCTTCTCTACAGAAGTTTCTCTAATTCTCTGTATACGTCAGTGAAAAAGCTGATTCTTCTGTCCTAATTTATATCAGTAATTAAAATGCTTGAATTTTTTTTGTTAGACTTAGAACTTTTCCCACCTCGTCTCCTCCTTACTCACACAAAATGCTCAAGGAGTACTGTAGCTTGCTCTCATTTAAAATTGCTCCATTTGGTGTGCAAGGATTAAAGTATAGCATGTTATGCAAATATTTAGACAGAAGAAATTCTTACATTCATGGAACCCTGATATGTGACTGATTTACGATATTTGCACTGCCAATTGACTATTGGACCATGTTGACCAAGAGTAACAATACTACCACAATGACAACAACAAACTTTTCGAGTTCTCTACTTGGGTGTATTCTGACTATGCTTCTTTATTTTGCTATGAACCACCCAGAAGGTAAAAAAAAAGTACAGAAAAACAGTGACAAATATTGAACATATTGATGAGTTAACAATTGCTTAGCAGTTGTCTAAGCATGCTCTGCTTAAATAGAAGGTAATACTTGAATTGGTTTCATCAGGGATAGTAACTGAATACTTCAGAGAGGTTCCATCTGCATGTGGAAAAACACATACATAAAAGATTAGTAACATATTATATGCTAGAATTGCCTGGTATTCCATATTGTAAGATTGAGCTTTCAGCTGTAAAACTTAAATCTTTTAAACTGAAATTTTCCATACTGAGCTTTAGCATTAGGATGACCTTTTTTTGAAAATTTAAGGAAAAACAGCTCAGCTATTTCCAAGAATGAGACCAGTGACAAACAGAAAGTCTTTTCCATGCATGAAAAGTCTAGTAATATTTTGGTTTTTTTCTAGAATCCTCATTCATTGGAGGAGGGGCATGACATGCTATAAAATGATGGCTTGTGGATCAAGAATATAACTTACTTCTTTTGAAAACTAGCAAATTTGAACACATTTCTGAAGGCTCTAAATCTTTGAATAATTGCCTTTTATATTTTCTTAGACTTGTGAGAGGACTAAGAATTATTCTGAAAGGTTAGATCTCCATGAGGTATGCCTCAGCTGAGTGATTTCTGAAAAGGGTGAGTCTCACACGCCTAAGCTCCATCTCCTTGTGGTAAATCTGACTCACAGGGTTTGATTTTATGCAGTCAGAGCTCCAGGCAAGCAAGAGAGCAAGAAAACAACAGTTTTAATACGTAGGGAGCAGAAAGTTAAACCAAGCAAAACAACCAATATTATTACGTTTCTCAAATTAAATTAATCCATAAAACACTGTAAACTGACGTTCTCACAAGCTGTTCTTGCAGTTGTATTTCTGGAGTGTGTTTATCTCTGGCTGGGTGGAACTCAGTGTTGTTCAAACACAAGCTTGTTCTTCTTGCTGTAGATCAAGAAACCAGGAGCCAGAAGCAGTTTTTGCAGGCATTATTTGAGCAAAAGGTGCATTTGTCAGGAATAGAAGAAACCAGGAGTGAGGAGGGATAGTGCTGGGTATTGAGCTTCTTTCTTTTTTACTTATAGAATTTTTTCCCATAAGTTGCTAGGAAACAAACTACTGGGTATTTATGGGTACTTAAGAAAAATAAAAGATTGGCCAAGGTTGAGAGAGGAGTGTAGCATCTGGCTATACTCTTTTTTTTTTCCCTCTAGGAGTTTCTCTCCAAGCCGAGAGATATCAAAGGATTTGGGCAGGTAAAGGATGGAGCTGGGGCAGCTGCTCTCTCTCTCTCTCTATCTCTGGGCTTTGGAGGAGGACTGTCAGACCTGCGGCTTGAGGGAAATGAATTCACTGTCATTGCCATAACCCAGCTGGGAGATGCCTTTCCTCTGCTGCTGGGCTCCGCACCTCCTGCCCTGCCGGGGCATCCCTCAGTTCCAGCTTCCGCTCTGGAGCTTCTGATACATCTCATTCACCACCCCAGGATTTCTGCTCATTCCTGCCGTTCCAGCTTCGTGTTCCTCAGAGTCCTGCTGGAGCACTGAGATCGACTGCCCCAGGGGGTTTGTGAAGCAGAGCCTCTCTCCCAGCCCTTCCCGTCTTGGACAAAGCCGCCATTACCGCGTCCAGCGCCACAGCGCCCCCTGCAGGCGCGGGGGAATCATCGCACCCGCCCTGCCCGGCCGGGAGCCACCAGCGCCCCTGCTGGCTGTGATCGGAACTGCAGCAAAGGGGAAAGGGCCTGCGGCCAAGAACGCTGAGTTCCTGGTTCTGTTTGTTGTTAATGCCACAGCTGTTTTTGTTTGTTTGCTTTATTATACACACTGGTAAAGAACTGTTATTCCTATTCTCATATCTTTGCCTGTGAGTCCCTTAATTTCAAAATTATAATAATTCAGTAGGAAGGGTTTTACATTCCATTCCAAGGGAGGCTCCTACCTTCTCTAGCAGACACCTTTCTTGGACCAAGAGAGATAAAAAGCAATTTTTGACAAAATTTAAGGAAAAGGGAAACAGGACTCTGCAAAACACTGGAGATGAAAGGGAAAATCAAAGACTGGAAGAAAACTCTGATTACACATTCTTCCATGATTATATGTAAAACATGGGGACTGCTAACAGGGAGATGAAACTAGGACTTCACAAGGAAGAAGACAGAGACTTCACTGGAAAAATGATGGAGATTGAGATGATGTAGATTGGAAAGGGTTAGACAGAAATCAGAAATCAGAAATAGAAGTGAGGCACAGACAAGGAAAAATTGTGAATAAACAAGCTGGAATAGGTGAAATCTTTGCTGGAAGAAAAAATAAAGGGAATGGCTTGGATCACTAAAGTGAACTTTACTCTTAATCTTTGGATTTGAACTCCAGGCCTGAAACCTCACAATTCTGTTGTTACCCAATGTCTATGAAATGTGAAAGCAAAGGTTTTCATTCATTTCTAGCATTGCACATTGGAGATGGCAGTTCCTTACTCAGGTGAGCCTTACACAGCCTGTTCAAGTGACAGTCCTGCATGACTGATGGACCCTAAGCATCTTAATGTCAAGGACTTGGAGAAAAGAAGGCTCAGGGAGGACCTTACTGCTTCCTGAAAGAAGGTTGTATCTGGGTAGGGGTCAGTGCCTTCTCCCAGGAAGCAAGTGACAGGATGAGAGGAAATGGCCTCTAGTTACACCAAGGGAGGTTTAGAATGGATATTATGGAAAATGTCCTCTCTGAAAGGGTACAAGGCACTGGAATAAGCTGCACAGAAAAGTGATGAAATCACTGCTCCCGGAAGTGTTCAAATGGTGCGTGAATGGGGCACTTGGGTACATGGTTTAATGGTAAACACAAATAAATATTGGTTGTGTAAAAAAGAAAACTGGAACAGCAATTATTAGCAGAAGCTGAAAGCCTGTTTAATAAATAAAGGAAAAAAAAGCATGGGTTCATGGTTTAAGCAATAATGGAGCACTGTATTCCCTATTTATATTTTCACAGAATTGAAATGCAAATAAAACATTTTACAGGTAGTGAATAATTGTCCAGCTTCTCCTTGATGCTTACACAACTATTTTAAGAAGTAATATGCTGTCATATTTGCAAATGAACTTGTTCTTGAAAATAAAGGGAGGTATATCACAACAGTTGTAAGAACAAAGGTTCTTCACATTTCATTTAGACATTCAGAGTTAATAAATAAGTGTGTGTAGAATAGTTTTCTGATTCACCTGTTATTTCTAATAGAGGGATATTACTACTGCCTCACTTTTATGAATCATTGTTAAAAGAAAGGAATAGCTATGGAGCATTAAAATACTACCTGTGAAGGGTGCCATAACAAAGTCTGTTTGGAAGCAAATTACTCCTTCATAAATGAGGGATGACTACTGGGCAGTAGTGAAGAAGAAAAAACAAAAAGAGATAGTGATTAAGTGAGAGGTCATGTGGAAATCCCTAATCGGTGAAAGAGCTGTTCAGGATTTTCTCATAACACTGCACACAAAAGCACAGAAAAAAAGGTATCCATTAAATTTTTCTAGACATCTTTTAATGCTGAAATGAGTGTTCTTCAATGCTAATAGCAGTATACTATGCATACATGTATTTTTCCATGGAAAGTATCATTGTTAGCTCATACACACTAAAGAACCAACATCTATCTGCTTAGCTGGTTACTTCGGGAAGCCACGCTCTCATACATGTACATGTACCCCCATAATGAAGCATGCAGTTTATTTGCCTATCTATATAATTCTGAAGTTCAGCATATTCCTTAAAATGACCTGCAAGATACTTTTTCCTTTTCTTCAAATTGTGTCTCAAGGCCAAACCAAAGGAAGAACACTTGAGAGTGTGACAGAGATGAGTTAAGGTGGTCAAATGGCAATCTATAAGCAATTATAAAATATCTTATGAATAATTATATAAAAGTAGTTTGTAGTTCTTTAACTTCCTCTTTCTGCACTGCATACTTTTTTTCCCATATTACATTTAGCTTGGACCAAACTGTTAGGGGCATGGACTCTGTTTTTGCACTTAGAACAATTCATGCATGGAACACCTATCAACTGTGGCCCCTACGTACTGTTGTCATAATAAAAGCCAGTGCAGTTGGAGCTGTTTAGGTGACTACTATAATTTTACTAAATGTCTCAAATTTTCAGAAAATATCTTGTATATATTTTTCTTCCTGTGCTTCAAATGCTATGAAAACAGCATCTTTTTCAGTATTTACCTGCTTATTTTGCAGTCTGGTAAGAACAGGGAAGAGCCAAGGCAGTACAAAGCACAGCTCAAATGAATATCTGGAATGGTTGGTTACAGGCATTTACATGACTAGGTGTGGAGTTATGGACTCTTCAAGAGTCTCAGGAGATATTATTCTCTTCAGAAGGAATTTTAAAGATGTTTATCAACCTAGATCAATCATCATTTGAGCGTCAGTCTTAGACAAGATTCCATCATGACTTAGCACAACAAGTCTGCAATTTTGAGGACTTACTCTGTGTGTGTGTGTATGTGTGTGCCAATGTAAACTTCAGATTAAAAACAACTAGATCTGAATTGAAAGGAACTCCAAGTAGATTTATCTTCTGGCCACAATCTGAAGCTTCCTATTTATAGCAGTAGTGAACTGAAGTGTTGATTATAAGTATTATATATGGCCACTAGTATTGAAGTCTTGATTAAAAGTAGAGAAGAACTTCAAGTAGAGAAGAAGAAGAAAAAGAATTAAAAGTAGAGAACATTTTAGTGAAAAAAAAAAAAGGTGAAACTTCAAAAGTACAAACTAGGTAAATTAATTGCTAATTTTTCTTTTTTTGTGCTTTATTAATAGTTGTGTGGGTGAAGAGTTTTACCAGAGTGCAATCTGATCATTCATTGTCAACAGAATCAATAAGTTTGGACATTGTTTTGCAAGTAATATTGTACTTGTTTGCTCCTCCTCTCCTGTAAATGTGGAACCATATAGACAGTTGGCTCTGGAAAGGCAGATTTAAAGAGATGAAGATATACTTCTTGAAGAAGAGAGGAGGGGAAGGATGGGAAAGATAAATGAGATAAGGGAGAGGAAAAAAAAAGAAGTTTAAGGAAATCCTAACAGTCATAGTTTATTGGTCCTGACTATGCAGCATCCCTTAACAGTAATAAGAAATGGTAGACATTAGGATATATTTCAGATTTAACAGTCATGAAAAAAGCTGACAAATTTGGAGTAAGTGGTATTTAGTGCTATCAGCTTAATGGATATCACAGGGAAAAGTACATTGAAATGAAGACACTGTAACTTTGAGCACTAGATCTTGATCTACATAAAAAAAAATTGCCTAAAAAAAGTTTAATGATTTTTAACATGCGTTAAGAGGAAATAATAGACTAGCAAAAATTGAGCAAATACAAATAATCATGCATCCAACAACCAAAACTGGATAAAAAGTAAATTATTCAAGATAAAAGAGGTAAGTTTCACATTAAAAAAGATGAGCACTAAAAGCAAAAAGACCTTACCTTACTGAAATGGATAATATTTGGAAAGTTTTAGTGGCTGAGTGTGTTCCAAAGAGCTTTTCCTTCTGCCTCACTCAAATAAAATCTTTCTATGAGTTTCCTTTTTCAGTACATAAGTACTTCATGACAAATTCACAAAAGGGAACTCAGAACAGTCAAATGCACATTCAACTTACTGAATTTGCTCTAAGAGCAGATATACCAACTCAAGACACTTACATGGACTAAAGTAGATTTTGAGCCTGATTATAAGAGCAGCTTTTTTTTTTTCCCTGATCTTTCAAGATCTACTAAGTATTCAATTCTTGAGGGTTTTTAGACTCAGTTTCCTCACACTGAAGAGCACTTTGATTAGCATGTCACAATATAATAGACACCCTGAATTATGCTGTGAAATGTTCTGCAGATTCTACAATTGCAGGACATACAACTGCATAGATGTCCATAATCCAGTGGGTTGAGCGTTGAGTGGACTACAGTGGTCATTTCTGAACCAAATCTATATGTACACTTTTCATTTGCAATTTACTCCAATGTTTCTGTTTTAACAACTTTCCCATACCACATTGCCAAACATACCAGATTTGCTTGATTCCTTGGTCAAACCATGAATTATTAAAGCATTATCTGAAGAGCTTTGTGTATTTCTTGAAGCTATGTTGAATTTAGAGTCTATTTAACCTATACAAAAAGACAGTTCACTTGGTTTCTCAAAGAAGTGTCACATACTAGAGTTCTGTAACATCTGCATTTCAGTGTATGTGCATGCTAACAGGAATGCCACAACTGTGGAAAAATCAGTAGTTTTCTTTTATTTTCAAAAGGAATTACAAATCACTCAAAAAAAATCTCCTTCAAAAATATTTTTTATATAATCAGACCAGTTCAAACATCTTTTTAGATGCATTTGATAGACCATATTTCAGATATCAACTTCTAATAACAGGATGAAATATTGATTTTTCCAGGTATTTTTCATAAACAGCATTTCAGCAATGCAAAAATAATAGCTTGGGAGGTGGGGAGTTGGTTATTGATATTTATTTGGGAAACTGAGTTTGGTAAAACAGCATTTTCTGTCAGAAAAAAAATGGGAAGAAACTTACTGAAAGTTATAATTTTCTTACAAACTTTAAAAATAAAAATAGTTTTTAAATCCTTCATCTATTAGAAATCTACAGGATGCTACTGCTGCCACATAAATTGTTTTGGCTTGATACTACAATAAACATTTTAATAGATGAGCTGGAAACTGGAACAAAGTTGCTAAAATGCAGCTCATTCTTCCAAATAAGTACAGTGACTGAGAACTCCTGTCAGCAGCATCTACAGAATAAGGAAAAGATGCAAGGTCTCTTATATACATCACGGGGTTTCCTGCCAGGAGAATTTTGCACTAGATATCTAATGTGCGAGTAGCCTATCTACTAGCCTTTGAATTTATCCTTCTTTATTTTTTTAGACTTAGCTTTAGAGCAAATATGAGATTAGATTCAACTATGAGGGCAATGGCCTCTGTTTTCTGCTTTGGATTACATAACAGACTACTCATAACTCAGAGATAGAATGAGAGCAACAACCTCTTGGACCTCAAATTTGATATCCAGAACTGTATTTTATACTAATAACATACAAAGGCTAACTCTGTTTTTTTCTTATTGCATGATTTTATTCTTGATTAAGCTGTACCACACAGAACCTATCAGTCTCAGTGGGACACACAAAAAGGACAGACTGGAGCTACTCAGTAGCCCATGCACCTAAGCATCTGAAATGTCACGGCGAGGGAGAGTTCAAAGAGGTGAAACTCTAAAACAAACAGAAAATTGTTTTGTTTTGTTTTATATTACAAAAATACACACAGAGTGCTCAACAGGATCAGGGAGGGAAACATCGGCAGGTCAGCTAGACTGTCTGGAAAGCTAGTGCTGCCTCCTGCTTTGAATGTCAGGTGTTCTTTGATGTCAGCAAAGTTACTGGGTGGAATGACATAATC
Source organism: Phainopepla nitens (assembly GCA_013400175.1). NCBI lineage: Eukaryota > Metazoa > Chordata > Aves > Passeriformes > Bombycillidae > Phainopepla > Phainopepla nitens. The sequence continues at coordinate 458,723 of VXBQ01009868.1, read as the reverse complement.
TTGAAGTCTGGGACCAAGTCAGGTTATCAGTGTGAATATGTCAAGATGAAAGTGGCAAAATTCTTTATTCAGTTGACCTATGAAACTCTTGAAAGGAGCCCTACAAAACAGAACTCATAAATGATCGGGGAGGAAAGAAGGGGTATGTCTGCTGTTTGGTGTTAGGTGCTTGCAGCTTAATGCCATCAGCTTGATTTCAGCACCTATTCCCAACTGTATCTCATACAGCCACGTGTGCTCATGCTAGACACAGACCTAAATGTGAAAAAAATCTGTAAAAGGATGCATAATTTTTTTTAGATGACACAGACCTTTCACTACACGTTGCATCTTCCATGTCTCAGAGTAGAGACAGAACTCCTCAAGCAGAATTTTTCTTTCTCTCTCTCAAAAGAGCCCCAGTAAACAAGACACTCAACACTGCCACTGAACACTTTTTGTAGTCTCAAAAGAGAAACAACTCCACAAGAAAATTTGGCAATTATATCTTATCTTTACACTAATTAAACCAGGTCTAACAACCCCAAGCCCTTAGCGAGCTTGTGAATTACTGACATATTTGAAAAGGCATTATACATAGTTTTCATTCCTGAATCCATGAAAGCTTTGAAAAACTCTCTTGCACCTGTTTCTTGTGATAAACAGGTGAATAGAAAAGACCTCTGATGTTTTTTTAAAGACTGTGTGGGGTGCTCTACTTTAAGAGTCTTGATCTTGTATAAGCCTGTTAGGAGAATTTTTGGCATTTAAAAATGGCAGAAGGATACCCAAAGATATAACCTAAGATAAAACTTGCTAAATTCACAGGTTAGGTACTGATACTGTTTAGGAACACAGTTTTCCAACAATAGGATTGTAAATTGTTGGTAGTGCAGCAGAATTACAGTGCCTCTGTAGAACACAAATTTTGAAAAATACATACCAGTTTTACAGGAAAGATTACACAAAATATAATGTCAGATTTGGAAACATCTAAGATTTAATATTTCTCCAGCAGACTATTATGCATCGTAATCCAGAAAACAAAAACAGTCTCATTCATAAAAACCTCTAAGGGGTTCTGAAAGAGGTAAAAAAAATAGGGGAGAACTCAGGTCTGCTTTCATGTACATGCCAGCTGGCATTTATCCTACCATTTTTATTCCTAGGATTAAATCTAAAAATAGCCACAAACATCTAAGAATAGTCTAGGTAAACATTCTAGTTATAAACTACCTTACTAGCATCTAAATTGTAACCAAAAACCTTAGGAATGTGTGATTTCTTTAATTAAATAAAGCAGATAATGCCTTATCAGTCTCACTGGGCCAAATACTCAAATCAAGGGAAGGACACAATTTGGACCACTGGGACAGAGTAAAAATGTGTGCAAAAATACCCATAAACAACCAGTTCAGTTTTAATAGACCATTTCTAAAACATACAGAGTTCAAGGGCTAAACTTTTGACATATGAACAAAGGATAAAATGAAAATGAACAGCTGGAAAATATATTTAAAATTAGCATATTTCTGTGTATTCCTCTCTTGGGCATCAGTTCAAATCCAATTAAATTCAATGCTAACACTAACAATTACTTCAGTTGCTTTGGACAGGAGTCTTATTGACTCCAGCTTGTTACACTGATATATACACAGCAACTTGACTCTAGCCAATGGAATCCCTTAAGGATTTTTGAAAGGCAAAGAGCTAAGTACCCTCAATTTTCCTGAGAGTGGATGCTTATGATTCCACACAGTACTGCCTCCCATCTATGAGAACAAGAACAAAACTTCGTTTGTTGTGTTATAAGTGCCAGCTTCTGCTGAACTGAATTCCAAGTCTTGCCAGTTTTTTGTTTTTTTTTTTTTTACTGGAGTCTGGCCTGTGAACTGCTTAACTGTCTATTTTAGATTATAAGTTAAATAAAAAAAATTTAAAATGGTGGTGGGACAGTATTGATTTATTGGCTAGTAGGAGGCAACAGGTGTTGGTGCTTAACCACAATTCCCTGCTGTCAAAGAGCCACTCTAAAACGGAAAAGATGGACAAAATCACCTGATTCTGAACCATTAGCCAACATGTTTTTTGCTCCAGTCAGTAAATGTCACTAAGACATCAGTCCAGAGCAAATGTTTATGTTTGGATTGAATTAATTGCAGGACATTAGATGGCAAAATAGTACTGTATCTATCTTTGCATTTCCTTGGATACTGCAACAAAACAAGCACTTAGAATGACCTTTGAACTGAATATGTTTTAGTTTTAGAAGCCCTGCTTTGGAAGGAATGCTCAAAAATCTTCTCTAGGAATATTTGAGAAGGGATTTTTTTTTATTTATTTCAAGGAGAATCCCACCTAGTGGTTCACACTGTTATTGAATATTTAAGACGTAATTCAACATGGAGATCAAGTAATTCAACATGGATCCTTTCCTACAGATGATATGAAAAACAACTGTATACTTCATATAGATTTTCATTTGCTGCTTTTCGATGATAGTAACAAATATGTAGAGATCTTCCAGTTTTTCCGGCATTCCAGGAAGTATTTTCTGCCATTCAAGAAAAACAGAACACATTTCGTTGAAAGTTTCTTGGTAAGTTTCAACTACAAGCCCTTTGTGCTTATTCACCATCTTGTTTTTTTTCTTTCTTGTTCCTTTGAACGTTCCGAGAGGCAACTCACTTGGCAGTGAGCAAGAAGTCCTTAAACTAGACTTTATTACTAGTTACAATCAGTGGCATTATGTCAGCTGATGCATAACAAAGGTGTGCCATCTTGACCAAGCATTAACAGAAGATTATTTTCCCAAAGAGCAAGAGCTCCCTGCACAAGGAAGCATATAAACTGTGCAGCCCAGACTGCAATATATAACACATGATTTTTTCTCAAAGGCTAACCTTCTTGACAAAGTTAGGAACTTTTTGTAGAACAGATTTGTCAGCATGTGCTAATTCATTTTTACTAAAACCTTGGGCAGTAACTACGTAACCAGAGTTAAGCTGCCCCTGGACATGTTTTAAAAAATACTGGATGTGCACTCAGTGCCATGATTTAGTTTATGACAAGGTGTTAGATCAGGTTATAGGTTGGACTTGATGATCTCAAAGGTCTTTTGCAACATAGTTCATTCTGTGATTCTGTAATTCATGTTATTGGACTTGGCCACTCTATCCAGCCTGTCCAGGTCCCTTTGTAGACCCTCCTATCCTTCAACAGGTCAACACATGCTCCCAGCTTGGTCTTATCTGCAAATTTACTAATGGTGGACTCAATCCTCTGATCCAGATCATCAGTGAAGATATTGAAAAGGACTGGCCCCAGCACTGACCCCTGGGGTCCCTCACTGGTGACTGGCCGTCAACTGGATGCATCACTGTTCACCACCACCCTCTGGGCATGGCCATCCAGCCAGTTCTTAACCCAGCAAAGTGTACACCTGTCCAGGCTGTGGGCTGCCAGGTTTCCAGGAGTGTTCTGTGGGACACAGCATCAAAGGCCTTGCTGAAGGCCCAAATAGACAACATCCACAGCCTTATCTGCATCCACAAGCAGGTCACCTAGTCATAAAAGGAGATCAGGTTGGTCAGGCACGACCTACCCCTCCTAAACCCATGCTGGTTGGGTCTGATTCCCCAGCCATCCTGTAGGTGCCATGTGGTGGAACTCAGGATAATCTGCTCCATAACCTTGCCAGGCACCAAGGTTGGGCTGACTGGACTGTAGTTTCTCAGATCCTCCCTCCAGCCCTTCTTGTGGATGGATGTCACATTGGCCAGCTTCCAGTCATCTGGGACCTCCTCACTGAGCCAGGACCGTTGGTAAATGATGGAGAACAGCTTCACAATCTCATCTGCCCACTCCTTCATCACCCTGGGATGGATTCCATCTGGTCCCATAGATTTATGAACATCCAAGCAGCTCAGCAGTTCTC